>JGVQ01000193.1:0-107032 GCA_001007845.1 Nigrograna mackinnonii
CCCCCGCCCCCCCCCCAAACCATCACCTCCTAGTGAAAGCGTCGACAGCGACTAGGACTTCGATGGCTAGGCCTAAAAAGGAAATTAGTACTTAATTAGATTTAACCAGAGATGCGTTTTTTAAGTGATTCAGGCCAAAATCTATACTGTGCGTAGGGCTAGTGTGGCTAGTCAGTGTCGTATATAGAGGTGTCGAAAAGTGTTTAAAACTACGCTATCAATCAATAATAACACATAGAAATTAGATGAAACTTCACGAGCTAGATGAGAATAGTAATATTCAGCGCCTGGTTTCTATGAGACACTCTGTATCTGTCGCACTGTCCAGAATGAGAAGATAGCGACGAAAGTAAACGATGCTTGCATACAACAGATCGCAAGATCTATCAGTATAATGGGAATCATTTAAGGGAGACGACAATTTCCGGCGCTCGTGTGGAGAATATCATAGTTACTCACGACGTTGGTGTTGTTATCACGATATGGCGGGACCGACGTCCTGTAGTTCATGGACAAGGCTTGGGAGTCGTACAAAAGTTAGTCTAGTGCTCACGGCCTTATCTCGATTGGGAGCGCTGCCAAGCAAAGCCAGCTTGAATCCGTCCAAGCTCTGCTTACTACTCTCCACATTGGGTTCGTGTTGTTTATGGCCAACAAATTGGGTTAGCATCAGTACCAAACAACCCAACAATCACCACGTAGCAAAATCGCAGGCAGAGAAGCATTTATAGTGTTATCTTGCCGTAGAAAGCTCCCTTTCCTTCAACTCAATAGCCCATCTTATTGTGTTTTTACTTTCAACAAGACGAAACAATCGAATTTCACCCCACTCCTACCGTAGACTCCGCTCGTTCTTCACTCCCATACCACCAGACACCGTTATTTCACAACTATTGTGAGCCTTCATCCATATGGAAGCCCTCGTTGGACTCGCGGCCTTCGGGCTGGCCTGCAACGTCATGCAGACGATTCAGTTCAGCCTTTCGACGATGTCCATTTTCTACAAGTTCTACGAAGGAACTTCGCCGAACGATGATCTTATCGACCACTGTTCAAAGCTCAGAAAAGCCTCAGAAACTCTACGAACCTCTATTACATCATCTACGATTGATATAGCGAAGGATAGAGAGCTGCAAGAAGTCGCTCAGGAAGTTGCGGACAAAGCCGAGCAGCTGGAGGAGGAGCTGAAGAAGTGGATCAATAAACATGGGACGTCGAGAGTTAGTGCTTCCAAAATGGCAGCCAAGTTTCGGCTTAGCGGGAAAAAGAAGATCGAGGAATTAGAACAATCGGTGAAGTCGTCGCAGACGCTGATGGAAACCCTTATCCTCATCAAACTGATGTATGTCATCTTCAAAGACAGCACGGCCGTAGGTCGTATACACAATATAAACTGATGATTTCTAGCACGAGACTGGACCTGATGGACAAGAATCTCGACCAGTACTTAGCTACCGTGGACAGGAAGTTGCAACATTTCATTGAGCACCTCAAACAAGGAAACTCTCGGCTTGATCAGGTTTTTGAAAGCAATGGCGAGATTAAAGCAATCATTAGGGAAGAGGCAGAAATCACAAGGGGTCATTTCAACACAGCCTTCGACTCTCACCGAGAACTCCAAAATTCCGAGGTTCGATTGAACTCCTTCTTGCAGAGCCTCACGTATCCAGAGATGAATGCACGCCGCAATGCACCAGCCATCAATGAAATGGGTGAAGGGACATTCCAATGGCTATTCGAAGATGCACTCGGATCTTCCAACGAGAAAAATTGGGACAGTTTTACCAAGTGGCTTCAATCTAGCGACAAAATATATTGGATCTCTGGCAAACCTGGCTCCGGCAAAAGTAGCTTAATGCGCTTTATCACCCAGAATCAACGAACTAAAACTTACCTTTCCAATTGGAAACCTAGCGTTTTAATACTATCTACCTTCATTTGGATGGCCGGTACACCAATGCAAAGAAGCCAAGTCGGCATCTTCGCCAACATACTCCACCAACTTCTATCAGCTCAGAAAGAAGTCGCATTGGAGCTCTTATCACATTTTTCGGACAGCCATAAAGTCTCTATCAATGATTGGACCAAGACAGAATTGATAGACGCCATCACACGAGCGTTGAACGAGGGTGTTCCTGTGTGTTTCTTCATTGACGGACTAGACGAGATTGATCCACAGGAACACGATGGACAACATGGCCTTCTAACGTCCATCTTCGAGCTAGTTCTTGTTTCTAATGTGAAAATCTGCCTTGGAAGTCGCGAAGAGTCTAAATTGCGTACGAAGTTGGCGAAGTACCCTCGCTTGCGTCTACAAGACTTGACAAGAAACGATATCACGGAATTCGTCAACAAAACACTTGCCGAATATGAAGCTGACCATGCGTTGAATATGAGCTCACCTTCGGATATCGCGAGGCTGGCTAAGTTGATTGTTTCGAAAGCGGGCGGCGTGTTCCTCTGGGTCCATCTAGTCACCAAATGGATCCGTGATGGCCTCTACGGATTTGATGAGCCTGAAAAGCTCTACGAAAGAATCGACATGCTTCTACCTGGTTTATACGGGCTCTACAAGGCAATGTGGGACCGGCTTGGTGAGTCCAATAAGCGACTTTACCAGAGTGAGGCGGCGTGTTATTTCAAATTCATTTCAAACAATACCGATGGGGTCTTCGAGCTTTGTCTTTGTTCGCAACCTAATCTTCGAAGGGAACTATTATCAGGAGGTGCGGAGGTGACAGAGCACAAAATCGTCAAAGAGTGCAGTGCCTTTTATCATCGGCTCCTCGCTCGGTGTGCAGGCTTTATTGAAGACTCATCATCACCTCAATTTCGAGGCCAATTTCAAGGCTTGGAGGAAGTGCTCGAAACTCAATTCAGTTTCATCCATAGAAGTGCGAGGGACTTTTTGTATGATACCAAGGATGGCCAGACTATTTTAAAGACTTGCGATTACACCACTGATGAGATTCGTTGCTCAGCCGCATTGTCAGAAATAGCCGTAATTTTACTGTACCGGATAAAAGAATTGCCATCCGTCAGCGATGACTGGCGAATCTGGCCGCAAAGAAGCCCAACCTTACAACTACAGCTGCTTTTCGTAGACCCGCTACTATCCCACCTAGAAACACCTATGTTCGATTTCATCGCAAGAACGATTAAACGAAAACAGGCACCCGACACCAAATTTCAGCTATTCAGCTTGGCTGCCCGGTCTCGCTTAACCAACGTCCTCAAGCGAGAAGTCATCAAAGCCCGTTCTACTGAGTTCCTTGATGACGTCCCGTTGTGGAAGACAAGGGCACTGAGGATGTCTGTTAGACCAGATTCGCAAGTAAGGGGGCTACATCCGCTAGTCGATTTGGGATTTTACTTTCATCACTGTATCAATCATATCCAATGGTTGTTGGATGAGGGAGCGAATCCAAACAGCATCCCTACTCCATCTTATTGTGCTGGCCGCCCAGTCGCCGAACCTCTTCTCTCGGCCTTCCTCAGCTACCTTTATTTTCTATGCGATCTACTTGAGCTTGATCATAAAGACTTTCAAGGCCAGAGCGATGCCATTACTTTGAAATACCGTTGGCTGCACACTTTATCTACATTTCTCCAGCATGATGCTTGCGTTCAATCAATAGCTCCGGTCATTGTTGGCTCACATGTCACCCCTGGTGTCCTAGAGAATTTTGGATCACTATGGAACCTCAGGCAATTTCGCTTTGGCTATACACAAAAGATACGACTCTCAAACTTGGTAGATAAAAGAGATCCCAGAGCCTCTGAGGATTCAGACGATCTGGACCATCTAGAAAGGGGTTGGGGATCGTATAATATCATTGCAGAAATCAATGCATATGACATATTACGTGGCGCTGAGGATATTGTATCAACATGGATCGAGACCTGGGATGCTCCCGACGAACACAAACGGCTCTGTAAAGAGTTCGTGGACGGACGAAGCCCAAATCCACCCAAAGCGATTTTCCTCATTTCCAAAATTGGGCTCTCGAAATATCGGTTTGTGCGTATTAGTGAAGAACTGTCATGGAAGCTGTTTGACAAGTCGATTTCGTTCCGTGAATGGATCGCAGCTCTTGAAGCCGACCTCAACGAAGGCCCGTGCAGCGAGGTGCAGTATCATGATATTTTGAGTTGGCTGGTGCAGCGAGGGCATCTTACCAGCGAACACCTAGAAGGAGATGATCCCCTAGGTCTATACAGTCATCGTCCCTACGTAGCCCCCAAAATAGACTTGTCAGGCACTGACTGGTCGGATTGCCGTGAGTATGACGAGCTCATGGCAGCCATGAAGGAAACTTTCCGCAAGACTCCAGACCGGCCACATAGGTAGCGCACTTGATGTACGTACCTAGGGTTACACTTTTCTTGAATTCTCCGTACATCTGATTGTATCATAGTGTGGTGGATAGGGTGGCGGATCGACCGGCAGTCGAGTGACGTGCGAAAACCATGTAGACTAGCACATCTTTACAGCTGATCCAGACAAGTTCTATGGCGCGGAATAGAATTATAGCTGCTTATTGCCCGTAATTTAGCTGTGTAATTTCAAACTGCTGACAAAAAACCGTATTTATTGTCCCATCTTGATTCAGTTGCCTATCCTTCAAGCACACCCGTAGCTACGCATGAAATACTGCACCCATCTTCCATCCCCATAGAAATGGCATTCATACCAATTTTGTAATAAGAATTAGTGCTCCTTGCAATATCATGAAGGCGAGCTTTTCTAAAAGTCCTCAGGATGCCGGGCCAGGCTAACAGCTTGGATCTTTGGCCTTTTCGCAACTATCCACCAGATTCGCCCATTCCCGGACCAGCAAATTGTTACAATGCGCCATATCTAAGCATCGAACTACGGCACACAAACCGACAGGAATGAGAAATGGTAGGAAAGCATTAAGTTATAGAGAAGTGTATTACTAGTACTATTAAAAGAGTTCAAGGGGATTAAAAGTCAAAGATATTACGCAAGGGGGGAAAGCAAAGGGAAAACAAATGAGAGGAACACTTAGAACAGCAAGCAAAGCAGTTGTTCCAACAGGGTCTCAGTTTATGTAGTCGCAGACTGACGGCTTCGCTACGGACCCGCTACATATTCTAGTATATCTAACTCAATAACTCTAAACTTACTTTCTTGCAAAAAAAAGAGAGTCTAGGGCCAAACTGGCCAGAAGAACTGTTCCTGCTTGCATTTCGGGCAGACTGGGCATTTTGAATAATCTTCTTCGCTATAGGGTTCGAAATGGTTTCGTATGCAGGATTCATGAAAGGTATCGCTGCATGGGGACAGGCGAACAATATTCTCATCGGAAGCCTTTTTCTCGCAACCATCGACGCAGGTCCACTTATCGGCGTCTTCTTCGGGGAGCTGGAACGGGAGTATACATTGCCTAAGATACCTTTCGTAGCATACAATGTGATAAGGGAAGCCCCATTGGTCCCAAAAAAAGTTTCCATCCCGAATCAGCTTCCTCTTGATCGGTCCCCCATTTGCCTTCTCGGCCGCCTTCTTAGCTGCCATCTGAAGCGCCGCCACAGCATGTATCTCAGCTAGTAGCCTAACGAAGTTTTCAGACAGCATCTCAGTCGACATCTTGCAGGATATCGTCTTCTTTGTTGGGGGATAGAAAAATCTACAACTCCGTAGGAGTAAAGAGGAAGGTGTTTTGGAGTTTTCAAAAAAACTTGAGAAGCTAGAAGAGGATGTGTGTGTGTGTGTATGTGTTTTATGATCTTCTTCGTGGGAAATTTCACTATGATAGTCATATACCAAACTTTGCGTCTGGGAGACATATTGTGCGTATGTAACGAAGAAGTACACAATGGAATTGTGATGGAGCTTAGCAGGAGTGCAAAGTATGAACAGTGTTGACGTACTAACCAAGAACGTCAGACACTCTTACATCCCTTTGTTATTACCCTTCAAATCAAGGATGTGATGCGTGATACAACAACAAAATGCAAAAGAACAAGCGCATTGTAAGCAGTGGCATTTACAACCCCTTGACAAGTATTGTACTGAGCGAAATCAGATTGTGCACAGCATTCAGAGCAGTATCACTCCTCTAGTACCAATACAGGGTAAAATTGCAGTAGAAAGTGGGTTTACCTACTCTCCACAATGCAGAAGAGAATCTAATCTAACCAACAAGTGCGACGTCCGCACAGACTACCTAGGCGCTAAAAGGTTTTGGAAATTACCGGTGATACAAAGAACACTGTGTACGCATGATGCGCCGAACCTTCTACATGGTGAGAACTGGGGGTGTCTTTTCGGGGGTTGGGGGGGGGAAGCGTAGATAGACGGGATTAAGAGAGACGATTCCATGCATATTCTATCAAGACATTCACCATTCAGGCAAAAGGAGAAATAGATGCGCCCGAATCCACCCGTGGCCGTTCCTTTACCCTGCCCGACCCTTGAAATATAAATCGAGATTGTGACCCAACCTGAATTAACCCGGCTATAACCTAACTATGAACATTATCCGTAGAATCATGGAAGGGTCGTGGGCTATATTACCGAGAAGTCTGCTCCTCGATCTTTTGTAAGGAAAGCATTAGGGAAAAAATGGGAGGCCAAAACACAATGGGATGAAAGGCTTGGGACTAGTGACACAAGTGTCGTGTCATGGTCTTCGTGGTATTCCAGATTGATTGCATGATATGAATGAACGAAGCCGAGACCATTTTCTGAGACAGACCGAACTCGTCCAAGCAAGAAGCTGTTCCAGTCGTAGTGGGTGTCTTGATGAAGCGGGGATCCGAATATGTCAGGAAGCTGGACTGTGTATGTTGGGCACTACTCAATGGTCAAATCCGGGCTTGGCTTTTGCTGTTTCTGATAGGATGTTGAAAAGCCAGCAACTCGAAGGTTGGTGCATGTGGAGCGTGTTGTCCCTCAATACTACTGTTGTTTGGCACCAGTATATGCTGTGCGTTCGTCGGGGCCGAGGGGGTAAAGTTTGGATGAGACCTTGCCGTAGATATTTGCGTAGATAGAAGTTGAGAGCTGTCATATGAATGAAAGGATTGAGGCGAGCCGGTGCTCCCACGCATTCGGAGCATGATGTGATGGCTCCATACGTGCTCGGACAGTTCCCTATCCTTGGTAAAGCTGTTTCCGTAGCAATCCCAACTTTCGATTGACTTTCCATGTTGTCCCCTACCGTCCTGCAAGTGTGTGCGCGAATAGTGGTTTAGGAAATTGCCCTCTTTTCAAGGTCAGAAATATCGGGCAGTGCCTGGGCGTATGCTGGAGATTGGCTACCGCGTGCGGAAGTGCGAGAGAGCGGGATTCGGCTCGAAGTTCGATCGCTTGTTTGGCATTCTCATATTCAAGTACTTCGATTGCTCGAGTAGGGGACGATGGTTGCGGATCCTCTGTCTCCGAGTATATGTTAGCAAGGTACGGACAGTAGTGCTATGCGTAATGGGACGGACGAAGCCGAAGCTTGGATCGAGCTAGATAGCTCTTTTGGTCAAACACTGGCGGTGGCCGCGATAAAGGATTTAATGTAGTGGCAAACACCATCAGGAGTMCCCTCCCGCCTGTATAAATTGGCGATAGCCATGATGCCGTTATGGTAGATTCCTTGCCTGCGAAGTTCAGATATTGCGGTTGCTTAGTATCGCTTGGGGCTATCGATGTTAGACGCTACCGAGGACAGAATGGAGGGTCGGGCGAGGCCATGAGGCAGTGAGTGCGAATAGAAACGCAGTCTACAACAGAAGGGCTGGGGGAAGGGGACAATCGTGTCTCGCGACCGATGTGCCGTAGGTGTTGTAGGGCGATGATAAATAATGAGTGAGTGAATGAATAAACGAGCGAATGTGTTTATTGCAGGGAGGTAACAGGTGTCAAGAAATAAGGAAGGGACGCGACGCCAGGTGCGCGGCAGTAGAATGAATATCTGTTGACAAAGAGGGCTGGTGGCGCAGAGTGGGGATGGGGATGACAGGGGTTTCAAGGCGGGCAGACGATGTTGGCGGCGAAAAAGCAAGTACAGTCGATGAAGGGCATAATCGAACGGTAAGAAGGTATTTGGCCTGGGGGACAGAAGAACGAAGGAAGAAAGAGAGGGAAGTTGGGTTATATGCCCAATCTAGTGGGGAAGAAACGAGTGAGGAATAAGCAGAACTTTAGAGAGGAAAAGAGGAAAAGGCTCTGGAAAACAGAGGGTAGAGAGAAGAATGCACAGGACACTGCCAGCCCAGGGGGAGTGTGTACTTTTCTGTGTTGCGGTCGTGGTCAATCCCGCCACATGACACCCAATGACCACCCTGCAATCGGCTATCGACAGAGAACAATGACGACCCCAAACATTCTCACAACGTTAAGCGCATAGCCATAACCCGTCCTCTCTTCTCTCGAATGTCCGCCTCCGTCACAGACCCTTTGTCATAAGAGGCAGGGGTCCCTCTTTCCCCTTTTCTCTGCCTTTTTCTCCTTTTCCCAGTAGAATTTCAATTTTCTGGCTAGTAAATCTATTGTAGAGGACATATAAGACGACTTGTTCAGGCTCGAATCCCATCGGACATCTTGTTCTCTGGTCCTGGACCTGCAGGTACTGTTTCAATTCTTGGCAAGTATAAACACCACTCATTGATGTGCAGCTTCATGTAAGTGCTGGGTCGATCTCGAAAGTCAGTCCGATTAACCCATCACTGCATTGCCCCACCATGTTCACCCACCCTAATCCCCAATTTTACGTTGACGAGCTCACTGTCAAGGCTCGTCCTTCACGGTTCTCCACAGCCACTCATTCAGCGGACCTTTGCGGAAGATAAGCGCCAGGAGCGTCTTGGGACGGGATCGGCGTGGGTGCCGCCCACCCAGTGCCACCGCAAGGCCCAACCCTGGCATCTGCAACTGGCAAGCCGTGCTGGGCCAGTCCTCCATATATAGAGGTCTAGAACCCATCCATCGAATTGGAGAAGATCGGCAGCATCACTCAGTTCAAACTTTCAACCGGATGAAACGGATTCAATGTCTTTAGGTGGAGGAGATTTCTCATCTGTAAAGTCTCATTAGCATGTGTTGTTGCCAAGTGTGTGTTCTGGTTTCTTACTTTGTAGTTTTGGTGAGCTCTGAGTTTGGCTTTGGCGTTTTGGAGGTCCGTTAAGCTCGAAACCGAGAGAGGAAAGGCGCGGGCTAATTACGGGGACTTTGGTTACCGGCCTAAAGTCAGGGCCTTAAGATATATATATCTCCTCCAGCCTTACATCTCAGATAGTTGGAAACCAATCCTCCCAATGATCCTTCTTGTCTTTGGCAGCCAACAACAGCCGCCCCCAGGGGTTGCGCTGAAAGAGAAGCTTTGGAAACTTTCTTCAACCCTTGAAACTTATGACTTGCATCGGTGAACGCGCCGCTCCATCGCCAATGCGTACCTATCGGTTCCCATCGGCAGGAGCCACGGACCGACCCACGAATCCCTCCGAAGCTTAAAGAGATGGCGTTGTGACGTGCAAGGTGACCCGTGTGACCCACACGGGAACCTGTGCTGCCAACAGTGGTCAACGTCGAAGTGCCCAAATTGTGGTAATTAGCCTTCATGAATGCGGTCACCCCGCGGACGGAAACAGGCATAGGTAGGGTGAACACATCCTGCGAGTTCGCGCGGGAGTAACTGCTGGTGTTCGGGCAATTTGATATGCGTCATTTCCGATGAACCCAATGATTCGCAGTGGGCAAATGACATGGCGTTCTTGTGCCTACCTAGGTACAGGGTCGCCATCGTTACGTACGCTCCGAGCTCCATCGAGAGTTTTCGGAACACATGATACCCTGTGCGATCTACCCACCTAGTGCACCTTCGGTGGGTTTGGTGCTTGCCAGTCGGCTCACGTTCCATAAGTTTGCCGGGAACCATATCAGCGCCAGGACGTTAGCTTCAGGGGATATCGCAAAGTTTGACGAGGCAAGAGGAACTTTTTAGCAAGTGAGAATAATTCGGTAGATGAAGGGAATACGTGCTTGAGAGCTTAATTATCGGGAGTCACTTACAGCACGGAGGAAAGCACGCCTGGATGTACGTCTCCCTTCCAAGACTCGTAACGATAATGCACAACCCGGCTCGTCCCATGGTCGAGCCACCCATAAGTCTCCTGGCCGATGAGAATGGATCAAAGATTTTCTGAAGGAGCCTCTTACCCCTATAGTTAGAAGTGCTCACTCTTGAATACATCCGATGCGTTCTTACAACAACCTTAATCATACTGTACCACACTGTCATTTGGACATCAATCGCGTTCTCTAGTTTCGCTAGTCGTGACGCAAGTGTGTGAAGCTCAGCGTTGACCTCACATCTCTGTACACTACCTACGCCACCGCTGGCTTCGACATTGTTCTACCACTGCAGCTTGCACTTTATTGTGTACTATGTGTATGGCTCAGGGCCAGACCTACGTTCGGATCCCAGGTTTGCGAAAAGGCCGTAAGCTAAATTAATTGTAACTTTGCCGCATGAAGTTTGTAAGAGAGAATTGGCTTGGATGGCAAAATTTGAGAGTCGGTGCAGACTGTGCGGGGAATAACCATAGTGATAGTAATCATGGAGGTCAAATGAAAAGTCTAAAGGATTCACTTTGCACATCTCTAGTTCCAAGTTCTTCTTTATTATAGCTATCTGAGCTTCCGAAGTCGATTCAGATCCGCTTGGTCTACACCATGCCTGCGACCATGTCGACCGCCCGGCTTTGGGCGCCAATCTATTTCTTGGCCTTTTCCTCAAACTCCGCAAACGCATCCCGGAACTCTTTTCCTTTATCCCCTATCGCGCTCTGTGCCGCATTCACCATATCGAACATCTTCCCATTATAACTCGCCACAACACCACTTCCAGGGCCATCCTTGTATATCAACTCCCGCTCGTCGGGCTCGATTACATCGACGTAGTAAGGGTCCTGGAATGCATCGGTGAAGTGTTTGAGGGTCGGCACGGTGAACATTGCTATGCCATCGAATTCGATCGGTTCGGTGGGTAATTCGCCTGTGCTGATGGCGTTTGGGGCGGACGCTTGCGCGGCGCTGGGCACCATCTTTCCGGAAACGTGGACCTGCAAGGGAGGATTAATCGATTTCCAGTACAAGACATGTGGGAAGGCATATACCTGCTGATACCGCCTGATACCATGTTTCTCAGCCCATGGAATAACCTTGGGAGCATGAATATTCTCCCAGCGATCGTAAAATTGTGCAGGAGTCAATGTGGGCTTCCGCTTAATGTACGTTATGATCTGAATCGCTCCTGTTTCTATGGATTGGGCCATATTGGAATCTAGAATCGAGAGGGGTGTAGAAGCCAAAGGCTAGCTACCCCGCATTGCGTTTATATAGCATTGGGCGCGGAGTTTGCGGACCGGGCTCTGCTGGAGTTTTGTGCTAAACTCCAGATCATCGTGGTGGAATATCTCACATGGACTTGGACTCGCGCGATATGATTCCTGAAGATGTGCTGTAGCTTTGACGATGATGACAACGAAGTATGACGGATTAGCTGGGCAATTTCACAGTATGATGGATGGAATCAGAAGATGGTGGCTGATGGAGGATCTTGAGAGGCGTGCACGTTCCGATAAGGATGGGACGGCGGCTTGGCATCAGGGCTCCAGCTTTTTCCGCTCTCACGTGCTCCTGACATGCCCCCCGGGGCCTCCCCCAGCCTAAACTTATGCACGAGCGCCGGACAAGCATTGGTAGCATCATTCCTGGCGAGCACGCCTGGTTTTCTGGAAAACAATACGACTATCCTGAAACCTGCAATGGTCGTTATACTTTCCGAGGTTGGCTATCCAAGTATACAAGCCACGCCATTCCATTCACCATGCAGGAGCTCACAGTGGAAGGTTTCCATCTGTTGAGTCCCAGAGGCCCATAAATCAGCTCATGAACAATTTGATGATCAAGTTCGCACGTCTCGGTTCTTGTCAAAAATGGTCAACTGTGCCAGAACGCCATGCACATTGCCCAAATGAGCAGAACAGAGCACTTCTCGACTGCGGAACAGCCATTGTCATATACAGAAGCTATCCTAAATCCTTGATTTGACATAGCACAATAAGCTTAATTCTACTTAATAGGCATCATGTGCAGAAAAGTGCATCCAACCCCACACCCCTGCACTCCCTCGTATTCCCTGTTCATAATTGGAAAACACCACGTACCTGGTTCCAATTTGAAATAGTCCGTGCATGCAATATGTGCCGAGCATGGGGACCTGGCTGCGGCGGCAAGATGACATTGTAAAGGGCTCATTGCGCGTTTTAAATGGTTCCTTCCGCCCAGGCCGCCGAAGTCGCTTCTCACCTCCATTCATTTTTGGCTTCAGTTGCGATGTTGTCTGTGTTAGGAGTCGTTCTGGGTCTTGCGATTGGAATACGTGGTCATTCTTTCCTTGGTCGCTATGCTCGTAAAATAGACTCGAGCGAGATCGCAATTGGCTCTTCGTATGATTTTGTTATTGCTGGTGGGGGCATCGCTGGCCTGACTGTTGCTGATCGACTAACCGAAAATCCGAATGGTGATTGAATTTACCATCTTCGCTCCATACGTGCGACTAATTCAATACCCAGTATCTGTACTGGTCATAGAGTATGGCCCGTTCGATCAGCAGGAGGATTCAGTACTAGTACCTGGTGCTTATTTTCCAGTGCCTTATCTATGGTTGCCACTATCGAGTACTCCTCAGCAAGCGTTGGGAGGTACTGTGTATGGCGTCCCATGCGGAAGAGTAGTAGGCGGAGGCTCCGTGGTGAATGCCATGTTCTTCCATAGGTCAAGTGCTGAGGATTACGACTCTTGGGATGAACTCGGCGCCACCGGATGGGCTTGGAACGACCTATTCCCGTATTTTCAAAAAGTATGAGTGCGCTATCGGTCTCTTTGGTCACTATTTTGATACTGGATTAGAGCGAAACATTCCATCGACCAGACGCACAGTATGCTACAGAAAACAACATCACCTGGGACGACGCTGTTCATGGCTTTCAAGGCCCAGTGCAAGCAAGCTACGCACCGTACGATTATCCTGGCAGTGGTAAGCTCGTTTCCGAAATTGCGCATTTTACTCTCTAACATGTTCACAAGCGAATTTCTTCAACGCAGCTCAAAAGCTCGGGATTCGTGCGCCCAAAGACCCAAATGGTGGAGATGCTACGGGCATTTTCCGTCTGCAGAGATCTGTTAACCCGCGAAAACAGACTCGCTCACATGCTCGTGTGAATCATTATGACAGGGTCATTGCAGCCCGACCAAACTATCATGTCCTTCCTAGAACCGCGGCAGCAAGAGTGATATTTGAAAAAACGACTGCGGTTGGCGTAGAATTTGTGAATACTACAAGTGGTGAACAAGCTTCCGTGAGAGCGAGCAAAGAAGTAATCATCGCAGCTGGAGGCGTTCACACTCCCCAAATTCTCCAGCTATCTGGCATCGGCGATGCATCGTTTTTGGAAAACCTTGGAATCGAGCCGGTGGTGGATTTGCCTGGTGTTGGCGAGAACTTGCAAGACCACCTGGTCCTGAAAGTAAACTACAACTGTAGGTCTAAGCAAGACTGCTAGATTCTTTATTCATATGAGTCGCTAACAATATGAATCAGTCTCATCCAATCATTTCCCAAATGGTGGTTCTCTCCAGTCCAACACCACCTACGCCGCTGAACAACGAGGACTCTACGACGCAGGAAAGCCCAGTGCATTTGACCTGACAGCAACAACAGGGAATCTCATAATTCAACTGCCACTCTCCAACTACACCCCCGACGCATCCTCAATAATCTCCCTCGCTGAATCCCAGGACCCTTCAGAAATCCTAGGAGGCAACCCGGATCCCTCCGTCCTGTCCGGCTACAGCAAACAGCGTCGGCTCCTAATCTCCAACTTGGATACCACAGCCATTGGCGATATTTCCTGGAACACTGGTCCTGAAACAAACATTTACATGACTCGACCTTTAAGCCGAGGATCCGTGAAGATAAATTCCACTAACGTTCTGGATGATCCTCTGATCGACTTCGGTGCCATAATTGATCCCACGGATCTAGAAATGCTCTACGCAATATACATGAAGAACCGAGAACTCATGTCCACACCCGAAATTTCTACGCTCGGCCCCATCGAAACATCCCCTGCCCCCGGCCTCACAGATGCACACGAAATAAAAGATGCTATAAAGGAAACCCTTCAGCCCAGCAATGCCCACGAATGCTGTACAGCGCCTATGATGAAGAGGGAAGATGGAGGGGTCGTGGATCCGCTGAACCAGGTTTATGGGACCGAGAGGCTGAGTGTGGTGGATATCAGTGTTTGGCCGTTTGTTGTGGCAGGTGGGCCGCAAGCCAGTGTTTATGCAGGGGCGGAGAAGGCGGTGGATGGGATTTTAGCGAGAAATGGGCTGCTTTGAGTGGTGTAGCGTGTGTTTGGGAACGTTGCAAGATATGATCGAAAGGCGGTTCAGTCGAATGATTCAGTGAAGCATTTTACCCAAAGCTACGTCAGATACCTTAAAAGCTGGAGGCTCAGGTTATATTAATTTACCTTAGCTTCTAGTCGCACATATGTTATTGGTATAAAGAGGGAGAACTCGCTTACACCTGAGAGCTGCGTATGGATCATGATCAACGCCAAATTTACTGGACACCCTCAAGGAAACCATATCAAACATACATATGTCACTTGTAGGTCATCTCGAGCTTTCTCAGCCTGTAACTTTAGCTTTTCAAAATTCCATGAATCTGGTTTGGAGCACTCGACTACGCGACATTTCTTATAAACAACCTTCGAGTGAATAGATTCAGATCAAAAAGTTCTCGTAGAGACATAAGGCTGCTAGAGAATATTCAGGTTAGGAAACAATACAATACTGTCCAAGATCATGTGGATCCAGTAAAACGATAGGAGGTGCAGTAAAATTAGACACTGGCGGAGTAGTGCACAATGAAAAAACATGCGCCAAAATATATTGTATATACATAATAAAGAGGGACCGAAAGCTAAAACCTCTGTCTTTCTCTGCGACCCAAATTGGAAACTTTGTGTCAAGTTTTGAATGCCACCATGCATACTCAATGTCTTTCCCATGTCTTTGAACGCTCGAGGCGCAGTGATCACCTTGCTGTCACAATACGCAAATATAATGCTCAGATATGATGAAAAATGTGCGAAAGAAAATAGCATATAAATTTCAATTAAAATATCCGGGCATCTAGAAGTTTCCATAGGAGTCGCAACATACTAACAACCTCTTTACTGAACCAGGTTGAACGTAGCATTATCGGCATCACTTTTTCAGACATTCTACTCACTCCAAATTCCACCAGCTCCCTTCACTTCAATATGGCTGAGCAGCTCCCGTCAAAAACCGAATTCCTTTCCACTGGCATGCTTGAAGTCGATCCATCCAAACTCGAAGACCGTTCTAGCTGGCTTTGTACCATTTGCCGCGAAGGCGCTGATACATCTGCGGAGACCAAACTAGTCCAATTAGTCCCATGTAGCCATATCTTCCATGATTGCTGCATCAAAAAATGGTTTAGACCATTGACCCGCTCATGCCCAGTGTGTCAACGCTCACTCTTTAGGAAAGGTGTAGTCCTGGACGTAAGGCCAATCATAGCTGCTCGCTCACGTGTAGAAATTTTTTTCTATTTAGCTTACTCATGCGTCAGGCTATCCGACTTCATCAGCACTGCCTACCCAGCAGATCAAATTCAGACCTTGCCTGTCTGTGACATGGAGCTCTCATTCCGCGACTACCAAGCGCTCGACAAATTTACAGATCCACAGCTGCTCCTCTCGATACCCGGCTTGATGGACTCTTGCGGAACTACAGATGTGTATGTTCTCCTTGACTCTAATCGACTGATCGACTTATGTGGGGCATTCACAGAAGAAGCTGATTCTACGAAAATGTTAGACTGGGAAAGAACTTACCAAACCATTTTGATTGGGACAGTCAAAACTTCCGAGTTTCGTTCGGCGGCATTAGCAACGGTGAAGAAATTAAGGACTAACCTGGCAGACTTAGAGCGGGACAATCCGATGGTCTTAAACCATGTGCCTCCCTCACCAGGTTCCCGCCGCTTCCAAACGCGCACTAGTGTCCTTCAACACGACGACGAAGAAACAAGTAACCTTATGCGTGACGAGTTATCTAGGCTTGAAAAACTCATCAAGGAAGAATTCGATTCTGCAGCAACTATAGAGGAGCATATACATTCCCCTAATGCCTGGCCACGCGTCGTGGAAAATATTGAGACAAGGTGGAAGTCTGAACATATGCCTCGCACAGATTATATCACCCAACCAAATCTCATAAAACTCACAATAGCAGCAGGCTTGATTCACTTACTTACAGGAGGTCGCTCATGGCCTAAAGATGTTCCAGATTTCCAGAGCTTGAATGACTATGCAGGAGGTATGTTTAAAGACATTCAACGAGAGGCAAGAAAAGAATTGAATCTGGATACATATGAGCATTATCGACTATTGGCGGTCTCCGATGAATATCAAGATGACAGCTACTATATGCCAGGAAACGAACTTCGGGCTCAGTGGATTGTCAGCCTGCGTAGATTCCTTGACGGTAAGCACAGTCATCCACTGGGTATTGACACAACGGGTCGTCCAATGAAGATAGCGGACTTCTTTGAGGAGCCCAACAGTGTTCGGCTAGAATGGGTGGACTAAGAACTTGGGGAACCCTGGTTTTGTGATTTCTCGTTCTGTAATCCCTGTTTCACAGTTCCTTGTTCTACATTTCCTTGTTCTGTAACTTTTTGTTATGCAATTCCTTTCTCTTAGTACTCTTTGAATATTATATATAGTTTAGTTAATAATCAGATTTCTTTGTCCTATGGCTATTCTCTCACCTTACGGCACTGCGAAGTTTCCATTGATAGTAATTTGATATTCACTTGAGGTTATGTCGCAATTCTTGCAATGCCTAGTTTAACAAAGCTGAATCACCGTGGTAAGGTTGCCTCATTCTTTCGTTGATTGTCAGTCTTCATAAGATAATTCAGTCTGGCAGCATTCGAAGCGGAGAGGTTGAAATGGTTTATCTTGAGCTCCGCATTCTCGTATCTTGTTCCATGTATCACTATGACGACGGTAGGCTACCGCGGAAGAAGTTTGAAAGTATTCCTACACTCATAGCCTCCACCATACTGCATCGGATGGAATTTGACATGTGATTTGGTCGTAATATAGTAAGAACCTGTCTTGACTTCCTAAACGAGCACTCTGACGTTACACAAAGGATCAGAAACCAACTTTCTTTCCCACTACATTGCCAGCCACCCCTTGGTTGGTAATCGTTTAGAGACTACAACGTGCGCTGAACGCAAATATCTCGAATGGCGGTGTTCCCAAAAAGGGCCCTAAGTGAGCTCGGATATGTAGGAGATGCACTCGGTGAACCGAATATTATCGCTACTGCGTTTCCTTGAATCGTTTTTAAAGGTTTTCGCGCTAATAGTCGATATGGTAAAAAGGATAATCAACACAGAGCTGATGCCGAACAGCATACTCACAGTAGGCGCTCCTGGATCCTTCGGGCCTGTTGCCAAGGAAGATGTGTTTCCGGTCCCAAATAATTTCAGTAGAGTGCTGTCTTTAAGGAATATGGACATAGCCTTGAGGCTGACAGGTATGTCGGTTTGGGTGGATGGATGAGGCTTTGTGGGCAAGTGATGAACATGACGTGTGATACAGTAGTGCAGTAAGTAACGATTTAGGAATAAACAACTTGACACATGAACCAGTGCCAATCGAAAATCTCATTTCAATATCTCTCACCTATCAAGTCATCCTCAAGCTTCCTGTGCGTTCCTCTCAACCGGTTGACTAGTGGTGATCCTCATTTCTAGCTGGTTTTTCAAATGCCTCTTGGCTTGCTAGGCTACCTTCGCCGACCTTTTCCCGATCGCCTATTGCTTTCTGCTTTGCTCTGAAGTCGCATCTATTAGCTTTGCAGAAAGAAGTTTAAACCAATAGACGTACTACTTTGAAATGCCCTTACTTTCCCTCTTATCATTCACCCAGGATATGTGATATTCAGGCTCTTTTTAATTCCACGAGTCTAGCAAGCCTTTGATCTTATTTGTGACGTCTTTGTACCTGGGGTCGTTGGGGTCTGCGAATTTGCAAATGGAATCATGGACTAAACCTAGGGCTATAGGCAGTTCCCCGACGAAGTTTCCAGGTTCACGTATAATTTCAACACCCAGAGCTTTTTTGTTGCGTGATGTTGAAATTGGTTCAGAGAAGGACGGGGTCTGAAGAGAAACCTCTATATTTGTGCAATTCCGTTCGTTGCGAAACGTCCAAAAATTTGTGAGGATTTGGTGTATCTGTTTTGATCTCCTCCCAAAGAATATCCTCGAATCTCGAGGCTCATACTGAGCCTCATACCCGAGGAAATTAAACATTCTCTCTCCAATTCTTCCCCACGAATGGGTACTCGAGGCCATAAATGGGGTTCCTAGAAAGATCACCCCACATGTGTTGTCCACGATATTCCGTAGAGTGATGTGATCTCTAGGCTTGGAAAGGGAATTTGCAACTACAAGTCCGCCTAAAGAATGAGCTACGAATACTATTGGTCGATCCTATTGAAATTTGATGAGTATCAGATCAGTCGTTTCACTCTTGAGGACATACAGCTCGAGAACCCGTCCTACGAAGTAGTAGGTCTAGCAACAACTCCACCGATATGTCATCAATTGGCGACTCATTCTCTATCCCTGGCCAGAATGTTGAGAATCTGGCCTGGTACCCGAAGCTGAAGATGCGGCTCTTGGGTACCGTAGCAGGCAGAAGGTCTTTCGGCCAGAAGATCCGATCTTCGTTCGATCTGTTGAGGCCTTCCCAGCTTGTTTTCGGGTGGCCTTCAAGCCCATGAACAAAGACGATACTGTGCTGTCAGTACCAAAATAGTAATGAAAAATTGTATGAGACTTACTCAACATCTGCGCTTTGGCCCGCGTCCCACAGTACTTCCAGACTAACCGACTGGGAACTTCTATCCGGCAGGCCTTGGGCTCCCCATGGTTTCTGGCTAGAGCCTTCCGGGGTGTTTGGCCTTGTGTTTCCAGGCTGATGCGTGCAGGCCAGTGGGCCTTCCTGTTCTGCGGGCGAGGGGTCTAAAGTATCTCCGACCGCAACTTTAGCCTCAAGACCAGTCTGCTTTTCGATGTCCCTCAAAATGTCGTCCATGCCCAATAGGTAAGCTTCGTTTAGGGATGGGCACATTCCGATCAGCATCCCCAAAACCTCTTGGTGAGATGATCGAAATGCCCAGGACCCTGAGTCGCCTGATTGGGTGGACTCAATTTTCACAGCAATGACCGGCTGCGGCTTAGGACACATCGGAAGACCTAGAATACCGTCCCCGATGATTGAGCTTCTGAAAGTTGCAGATGGGGTGAACATGATTATATCACGATCCTCGGATCTCTCAAAAGATGTTCCGGAACTTGAGCTATAATTCTTCCCATTAAAGAGGCCGGAATGTTCGATGGTTATGAGCGCCCAGTCTAAACCAAGCGGTGAAGGAGCGTTGCCATCACGAATATTGGAAATATAGCTCAGGCGTCCTATGAGGATTTTGGGTGCGGCTTCTTTATAAGTGGGCACGACGTCTTGTTGTTCCTCTTCTTGGACGTCGTTTTCCTCCTCGTTTTTGATTTCGTAGATGCTCTTCGTCTCAGCTACCTCTTCCCTATGAAACTCCAAGAATCCCAGCTCCCGTTCGTCAATCTGAAAAGGTTGAGGCTTGTGGCTTCGGGAAGGATAGAAGGCGTGAGCAACAGTCAACGCAAAGTCTTGTGGACCTGCTGTGATAATACCGCCTATTGTCGCTTTGCTAACAAACTGTTCACCTTTCCAGATTTCCACTGTAATTCCAGTGAGACGGTCTGGGACACTGCCACCAGGTACGTATACCTGAAATTGGCCTGCATTATCTTCTGGTGTGATGTTCTCCCACGGCTTCTCCCATGGATGATTCATATTGAGAACAGTTCCCGATGGGTTGACAAGCGGAAATGGTAATCTGACGCATTTCCAACACGAATGCGGCGAAAGAACATTGCTCTCTAGAACAAAATCTTTCACGTGCTTACTAAACCACTCGCATTCACAGGCGATAGCAATATGTGGAGAAGCATGGGACGGGTTCACCCCAAGGAGGTAGGAACGGAGAACATACTCGTGCCCACAATAGGCGTTTTGACCCTTCCTTACTTTGGAGTATTCAGATTGCAAACCCTCCGTTTTCTCACCTACAGCAACTTTTATCGTCTCCTTAAGCTTTTCAGCAACAGATCCAAGCTTGCCAGTGACATGCCAGCCGTAGAGAGGGCCGAAGCTGGTGTCCGTACGGAATTTCTCGTCCCCAAAACAGGCCGCGTGTTTGGAATCCGTGTTCTTTAGTCGTGCCCACAGAGCTAGCCCTGCAAGATAAACATGATCTCTCATATCCATTTGGGGTTCCGTTGCCATATTTTCCAACAGTGCCCTGGAGGTTGGTAAATCAAGGAGTTAATGAATTTTCAGTGGGACGCAGATGTTGCATCTTCGGGTGGGTATTTCAACTTGCCCAAACAAGTTTGCTCTGTTGGGCTGTGGCTCAGATTTGTGTCGCACAGTGGACATATACGTCATCAATCCATCCAGCAGTGCGTACCCGCCTTCACATGACCTGTCCGTCCTCTCATTCGCAGAAGATGGCGCCTTGTTTCACAGTAACCGACAACTCCAAGGGGTTTATGGTCTAGTCCCATAATTTGCGTGTCTAAGCTTTCGGGATAGCCCCTAAGCTCTTAAATGAAAAGAACTACAAGGCTGCCCCTGTTGCACTCCCTGTTTTCTATTCCTGACATCCACAGGTTGTACTTGATATCGCATCGACGAGAAAATGGCCGGCAGACGAACCAGAAACCCTCTCACGACCGAATTCTTTTCCCACGACGAGCTATCATCGGACCTCAAGCAAGCATTTATAAAGGAGCTCTGGCCCAAGTCAGAATCGCAGCAGACGAGTGTTGAGAATGTTGAGGAATTCGAGGCTTACTTCAACTATGTGCAATTACAACGCGAACCAAAATCAGCTCGTGATCATATCATAAGCACTTTTGAAGATATCATCCTCATACTGAAAACTCTCAGAGAGAAACAGACCTCAACATTTGCCGAGATCAGGCAAGTCATTCAGAATAGGATACCAGATGCGAGTTCGAAGGCCCCAAAGATTTCGCAATCTATCGAGCTCACTGTCCGTCTCTGGTTGATGTCCGAAGTTCGAAACCTTATGACATTGAACATTCGACAGTTGGCGTCATCTATACCGTGGCCGGATAATCACAGCCTGAAATCAGTATTAGAGGAATTTTTCACTGACCACCGGGATCATACGAGCGCCCAGTTTCCCAAATACTTAAATGTTTGCGACATGAAGAAGATGGCGGGGTTCCGCGTGGAATGGACGGACAACTTAGCATTACATCTGGTCATGAAAGGCTCGGTCCTCCATTTATTTGGCCACGTTTCCGCACTGAAGAGAATACGTGACTCCCCCTCAGCGTAAGATTCCCCAGATTATTTGAGTTCTATCCATTGATCGGGCATTTAGGCTTCCGCTACCGCATGGCTTCATCAACGAAACGCTCGCTACGATCAACCTTCTTATAAATGCCCAGGATTCGCGCTGCAACCTTTGGATCAATGAAGAGATAGATCAGATGAGAGTCGATGGCGACATTCTACACCGTCAAAAACCAATTACAAACAAATCTAGCTATGGATATTGGCAAGATAGATTATTGGTCATCGAAGATACCTTTGACAGGACGGAGCCGAGTACCATCTCTCAGTGGTGGCACGACAACCGCGATAAGCGACAATGGTGGGCACTCTGGCTTGTGGTTGCCAGCATACTCTTCACTGTCGTAATTGGATTACTTCAGTTGGTGGTCGGGATCATTCAAGTTGTAAGACCCAGCTGATCTTGGTTCTCCTTGAATTCCTACTACCTAGCGGCAGCTGGACGATTTTGGCGTGCAAAACAATCGGACTTTCGATTCTCTAGACCGCCTGATTCGTTGCTGTTAAAGGAGGGCTATTTATAGGAGTGCTTGTATGATTTAGATTTGGGCGGGCAAAAAAGGGATGGGGCCGGCTAGCTGACAGGTACACGAGTAGGTGCTATGCTAGGTAAAGGGCACCCTATGGCTGGACAGAGAAGGTTAGAATTTTGCGTGGGTCTGGAAGCGATTTTACGTGGTTTATGTCACATACACTAGCTTGATACCCCAAAAGGCGAATAGAAGTGTCTTATCAATCTGTCATCGTTCTTTGAGAAGAAAGAAACCTCGGAGAGTAAGGAAGAGGTTTCGCATAAAGCTTCCAGCAACCAGTGATCACAATGCGTCTGTAGGATAGAAATTTAGTTTATTTGCTCTAGTCATCAGCCGGCGATCAAATGGCCATGCATACAGCAGTTTGAGGTGGCTGTGCGTATCTGGGGGTGCAGTCATCCTCTCCCCCTCTTGAGGTGTGACTTATTGCGGGGCAGAGCTGAGCTCATGTGTGATCCCTGGTAAGTATCCATGCGATTGTATCTTTTCTCCCAAACCCTTGATTTCATGACCAAGTACATCAAGATACGGTCACCCATGATCTCTGCACTATCATAGGAGCGTATCGCGATGATAGTTTGAGTGGCTAACTGATTAGCACTATTACCATGTCTGTCGATCCTCCTAGCCGTACGCTCGAAAACACTACATATCCACCATCGCTCGGCCCTAAACCGTGATCCCGCCTCGATACGAGATACACTCCTCAAAACCTATATAACGCGTTCTCATTCTTCGGAGACCCACAAGGATTTCGAAATCGCCATCATCTACGCAATATAGGTGCGGCGCGACGCGATGGAAGCTCTGCTGGACGAAGGACACGAGGCTAGCAGCTTGTCATGTGGAAGGCCATAGAGGATAAAAATGCCTATACTACATGTAAGGTAGTAGATAGCCATATCGCGACAATATACACGGTGAGTATGGACAAGAGCAGTTCTGCGGACGTGGCGTCTTGCCTTCGTCGCAGTTCTGGAGGGATCAAACTCACACTGGTAGAAGGCTTCTGCGGAGACGCAAAGAGAACTGCTGACGGAATCAGGATTCTCCTCGTCACTGTTATTTATCTACGAGACGGTCAAAGAGGTCGACTTTGACCGTCCATATTCTCACATATCCACCCAGAAAGAAACATCGAAGGATAGCATTGGACGGACGGACCTAGAGAATCCTGAGGTTCCAGATATTGCAGAGGTTCCAGAGATTCGTGCGTTTGTTGGGACGCTTTCAGGCTGCGGTGCGTACAAGACTGAAGGGCATAACTGCCTCTTATTCTCAGGAAATCCTTGAAAAGAATAGGTTTCACAAGACTGCCTATCCGGGCATCGGGACAGACGAACATTACCAAGCCGACCATGGACACAGACTCCCCACCCCAATGCGCTGCTGTGCGTGCTATGATCTTTAGGTTATGTGCATGCTGAAGCATGTGTCCGCGCTAAAATCCCTGTGTAGAAGTATGTTGAGACGACGACGACCCTGTGATTCGCCGTGACCGTCCCCAGACAGCGAACGATTCCGATTCCGACGAAAGCGCCGTTACGATTATCATGGATATACTCGATGTGCAGAGACCTTTGATACATTTTGGTAATACCGGGTACGAGGATGGAGCCATGGATAGCGGGAAGCATCATGCTGGTATCGCAGCGCGCGAGGCGGTGATTACAATCGAGGGAGCCGATGGCGCGTGGGATTGTCTCCATACTGTGGCCATCAGCAGTGTCGGTGATTACACCAACTCCCATATAAAGAAGAAGCATGGCAAAGATATGCGGACTCTATCGTGCCAGCTTGAACAGAGGCGGTTTTGGAAGAAAGAACGGGCGCAGAAAAGCTGCCGTAGAGACTATGCTCTCAGAGTATGACATGATATCTGTATCATGCACCACACTTTGATCAGGATCTTCCACTTGTTCGATATGGTTGCAATTGCCTTGTACATGGGGTCCGTTAGAGGCCCCAGGAACTTTGCACAGCTACTTCTTGATCATGGCGGTAATCTTCACGAGCTACTCGACAAAGGTGTTATGTTTTCGCGAAGGGTGGAAAGTACTGTCACACGCTTCAAGCGGCTTCAGCTAAATGTTAAAGGTGTGCGCAGAGCGTGAGATGCTCACTAAATCACGGCGCCTATCTTTGCGTACAAGGCGGGAAGTATGACAATGCACTCCAAGCTGCTTCAGCTAAAGGTACTACGCAGAGACGGCGCCGCACTCACCGCGCGAGCAGGAAAGTATGGAAGCGCGCCTCGGGTGGCCTACGCCAGAAGTTAAGGGAAAGTCAGACAGGCACTCTTTGAGCCTCATATGGTAGAGGGAATTGAGACTAAACATACGGCGCCACCTCCAGTCAACTAATGTGAGTGGTCGTCTTCGCCAGATAGTATTGGAAGCAGTTGAATGGAATAATTACTACTTGCATAAGAAAATCAATGTACTGTAGAACTTTTGCTCGTAGATGTAGCTCCCCTCCGGTCACACACCGTTCTCTCATGAATACTTCACTACAGTATCGCAGCTATCAACGCGTGGTATAGACGCCGAATTCATCAGTTATTATGGAACTTACTTTGATGCACTGTGGAGATTTTGTTAACGCTGATTTCACTTGGGTCCACGTCGTATTTCTTGCAAAACTTTGATCTAGCAAAGCAAAGATCCCGCGGAAAGGTGTCTAATTCCGTGACTGGCTTTAACATTTTGAGTCTTACTCGCGGCAGTGCGCGTAGAAATTTATGAGTGATTGCCTATCTGCGTAGGGAATTCGGGCCACGTTAATGGCTAGAAAACAATGGATCGCATGGTTAAATGTTGCTTCAAGCAGCTTTCGTCATCGCTCTGAGGTCAATAGGCTCACCTCTACAATTAATCGTGCTGATTGTGGGACATCTTGAAACGGGGGAAGTACCGGAATTCCCAGGTCTTACAGCAATGACGGGTTGGCTACTCGAACGAAGAGAAAAGTAGGGGCTATTAACTGGTTCGAATTAATTCGACGCGTCGCGGACTCTTTCCCTTTTTGTCAACTCGGTTGTGTTTTTGGTCAGCCATGTCTACTACAGTTGGTAAGAGCAATAGGATCTTCAAAGTAGAATCCAGTCTCAAAGTGTTCAAATTAGAGATTTAGAACGAGTTTATCCTACGCTTCGAACCCAATAGTCTTCTTTGCTATAGCAATAGACCGCTATACCGTAGCATTCATGAATGTCTGTAGGCAAAGCCACTAAAATGTTAGTATCAGCAAACGTTCCCCATTAGACTTTACTTTCTACCCTTTCATTGTTGTCCTATAGCTTTTATGTAGATAATACGGTATTCCGATCAAACTACACAACTGCATCACTCAACAACACTAGACAAGTTCCGAGATTGACACCTTTGTAAATTGATAATAGATCTCTACTCTTTATGTATTCTTCCTACTAATTATTTCTTTATCATACCAAGAAGAAGAAAATTTGAAAAAGTGAAACTGGCGATCTGTAACGAAAGGGCGAACAACACTATCTTCATAGAAAACAGTGAGGTTCTAAAACTAATTAGATACGAAATTAAGACAACGATGTTACTGACGAAAAACAGTAGCGACTAATAACTGACAGTCAACAAATGATGTGTATGTAACTTTCCAAATCAGACTTGTTTCCAAATCAGACTTGAGTTCTGTCAAGACCTAGAGAGTCTGAATCGGCTCAGTGATGAAACGAGGCTCGCACCATTCTCAATGGATTCAGGGTTCTCCTCTTGGCGAGAGAATCACTGCTTCCCATTTCTCCCGGCGTTCAACTCCCTGCATCCGTCTCAGCGACTTCTTCCGTGTCCTTGGCATACTCGAAGCGGTTGACGCAATCACCGAAACTGATACTAGCTGGGAGACCACACTGCTTTTCAATATCCCTAAGAATATCCTCCATCGACAATACAAAACTTTCTTTCACAAAAGGCCATTCCCAATATAGCATTCCCATGGGCTCTTGAGTAGATGATTGAAACGCCCAAGATCCGATGTCTCCTGGGCTCATGGCCTTGCATTTTGTGATCACAATGACCGACTGTGACTTCCGAGCCATTGAAAAAATGGTATCGCTCCCACCGCGTGAGCCTGTGATAACTGTGGATGGAGTAATAATGGCTATTTCTTCCTCAGAGGAACCTTCAAAAAGTGCTTTGGCATACCCTAAGCTGTACTTGTTTCCTTTTGAAATGTTCGGATCTTCGATGTTTATGGCTATGAGCGCCCAGTCTACAATGTCTTCTGAAGGATTGCTATGATCCCAGATATTAGAAATATAGCTTGAGTGTCCTATGAGAATCTTCTCATGACCTGCTTCTGTTATTGGCTCAGGAGAGTGAAGGCATTGGTGGTGGTCTTTGGTGCGGAAAAGGGGGCTAAGGCCTTGGCGGATGTGCGATGCGCAGTCTTTGATGCGTAAGAGGCATCTGGTACGGCGACTCAACTCCAGAAAACCCAGCTCCCGTGGGTCGATCTCATCTGGTTGAGAGGGTTTGGGAATTTTGGCAGGTTCGAAGGCGCGAGCAGCAGTCAATGCAAAGTCTTGGTCACCTACTGTCACAAACCCACCGATTGTTGCTTTGTTGATGAAATGTCCATCCTTCCAGATTTCCACTCCAATTCCGTCTAGATGGCTAGGAACTGTATTGCCAGGTATGTATATGTCATACTTACCTGTATGGCCGGTTATGGGTCGAATATACTCCATATCTAAAGTAATCCCTAGACTTGCGGTGAGTACCAGATGGCGTATCTTGAAAGTGATGTTGGATCTTGTTTGATGTTGCGCCTGAAAAGGAATTGAAAAGATTTGAGAAGTATAAGAGATTATAAGACGGTGAGCACTTGCGGATTATATAGAAGATGGTTGGGTCTTTTACAAATTCATTATTTGAAATGGTGCCTCTGGAACAAAGGCATTTTGAACTACACAATATACTTTCGCTTCGGAAACAAGACCATCACCATACTTCTCAAGTGTAACAATGGGCGATGTTTGTCCCCATATTACTTCACCAAATAGCACATCCCTTCTTTAAAACATTGTATTCCCACAATGCTTTCGTGCTGAAACAAAGGCTCACACTGACGTTAGCTACAATTTTATAAATATGCCAATGCGTAAGGATCGTATACGTCATCTGACTCGCCAGGAAAACACAATTCCAACAAAAGCATACATATAAGTGAAACATGACCTTCATAATTTCCATCTTGGCAAGATAGTGCGATTCAGGGAGACAAAGCACGTTGAAATCTTCGAAACCCACCTGTGCAATGTGGTGTTCAATGTGGTGATGGCTGAAAACACATCCAAAAACTGATTGCGAACAAGTCAGAGCCAGAACACAAGGCACTCGGGTAATTTCATGACCAATGTAGCTGAATCTGGGCTTAACTTCTTCAAATTGAATGCTTAAGAAAGAAATTTAATATATATGCTGTGAAATTATGGTACTTTAACTGGTCTACGAATCGATAGTGATGTATCTATCAAAGTCTCTCTAGCCATCTCCCTCCCCCCACGAGCGCCTCGGTTCCCGCATCCCCCATTTGTGGTTTTCCTTGTCCTGCTACAGCTCTGCTTTCTACACCACCATTCTTCATCCGAATTCTCTTCTTAGAGATATCGAATATCGTCTCTCAGCTAAGCACCTGCAGATATTCCTTCTCCATCCCACTCTTCAGGACTCATCTTGAATCCACTTGTATCAAGCTTTTCATATCCGCTTGGACTTGCCCAAGCTCCCGGTTTGTACGATAAGTAGTGGACCTCCTCAGGACCCTGGTCGCTCTCAGTCAAGACACATGATCTGCTGTAGGTGACCGAGGGCCGCATGAAGTTGGGTCCATGAGTGAGGGCCTGCAAAGTATGTGGAAGGCGGGGCGCTGTATAAGCGCCAGAAACAAGCATGTTGGTGTCGCTAGGATTCTGAGATTGTGTTTGGTGGAAGCTATAACCCAGACCCTCGTAGACTTCGTGGGTCTCCGAGATGTAGGCCGTCTCGTTGAATCGGATGTGACGATCATGGTCTCCTACACGTTGACGCTTTCGAGCATAGCTCTGCTGGATGATCTCATCACCCTTGTCCCGAGAAATAGCTTCTGCTACGCCCACTGGATCTTCAGCGACATATTGAAAACTCGGCAATTCATGCTGATATATCATCCTTGCCATGACCGCGGAGCGCTCCTGCCATTGGTAATCGTTCTTCCAAGGCTCAACATCTCTGTGAATACCTCTCTCAATCTCCCACTTGATTTCTAACGCTTCCATATCTGAAAGTGCCTCGACAAGATTTGCTAGATTCTTTTTAATGGTTATCCAATTATTTTCAATCGTCCCAACGAAGCCACTGGAACCATCATCGTATTTGCACTTGGTAAATTTGTTGTCGCCGCAGCCTCTAAGGATCATCATATGCTCGTTCAAATCCCCCTCACGGCTTTTCAAGATTCCGCCGCGGAGGTCAAGTTGTTCCTGACATGCCTTGAGATTTCGGATGAGAGTATAGATGTAGCATGAGGGACATTGGTTCTTGAGATAGAATGGGTATATTGGGTGAACCCTGTGGCCGCATTCCTGCGCGCGAGTGATGCTGTAATCTTCACCGTTGAGTCGTAGTGTCTCGCACGTGTTGAGGTCATCGATAGCCCAGTCCCAGAATAAATCTTGTATGAAGTCTAGACGCTCATTTTCTGTGGAGCTGAAGGTTGAATGAACGGAGGGCAGGTAGAATCGCAATTTTTTCGGGGGTGGCAGCTCATTGCTTGCAAAGAGGTTGTCCATGTTAATGTCTGTCTTGGGAGTTCCTATCTCTTTATGTTGCGGCCTGCGCTTGATTGAGAAGTGACGTGTTAGTTGAGAGATATGGGATGTCTTTCTAGTGCAAAGGTGGAGGAGTATCGAAAACGACATGGCACTGATGATATATATATGGTAGGGCTGTTATAAAGGCGTTGTGTAGAACAGTGTTTCTTGAGAACAATGTACGCCCCACATATGCATCATAGCACTTGCTTTTGATAATTTTCTAAACATAGAATTTTACACAATGACTTCTCACACTTACATCCGATCATGCGTACACACTCACAGTGTTATCGAGACTATATGGACGTTTAACTTTGTTTTCGGGCACAAAAGTTTCGATATATACCATGCTAAGGTTTTTAGACAATATCCTCCACAGACAAGATTCATTGCAGTCCAAAAATAACCATTGCCCCAACCGTAACCGCCCCGACCGCAGCCATCGCTCCTCTCCATACTTTCTCTTCCCATTCCACCCTCTCTACCCTCTCCCTCTCCTCATCCTCAATCTGCTGCTCCACCAGCTCCATCTCCACCCTCTCCCAAGGCTTCTGTGAGCCGCTTGTATCCGCCTTTTCAAACCCCTCTGGGCTGAACCACTCCCCCGCAAGATAACGCCTGTTCCTCTCGTTCCTGCGAAAGGAATCATGGCGGCGCGAGGGAGCTTCGTTCACCCAATGCCTTGTATGTGGCTGCCGCGGGGAATTGTAGAAATTTGCTTGCTTTGGCGTAGCAAGCTTTCTGGGATTGTTGAAATTTGGTTTCCACCTGTTTCCTTGGTCCACGTCGTAGGTGGTGGAAACAAAGGCGGTGTCGTTGAAGCGGACACGTTTCCGCGAAGGGAGTTCGATCTCTTGTTCGTCCTCGTCGTCGCCCGAGTCGAGTCGGCGTTTCTTGCTTTCTGGAGTGTTCTTGGGGTCCAGAGTCGCGGCTTGTCCGACCGGATCACCAGGCGCATAGAGCAGTTCTTCTTCAACTGCTTCGAAAATGCGGAGCGCTCTCCAGGAAGCGTATCTCGTGCATTCGTTCTGCCACCTGGTGCCCGGTCGTTGCCTCCGGTGCTCTTTCTCCCAAGAATACTCCACCCTTGCCATCCTCTTCAGTTTTTCAACAAAACTGACGAGCTCGCATCTGGCTGTTCGCCAGCCGCCGCGACGCAATCTCTTACGCTTTCCACGAACTGAAGTCACTGACCCCAGTATCACGATCTTATGTGCGTCTTGGTTGTCGTCGCTCACTTTTCCCATTGCTCCACCAATAAGGCCGGAAATGCGCTTGTTTGCCCTTCTTAATCTCCGGATTAATCGTTGGAGATGGCAAAATGGGCAGAGAGGATTGGTGTAGCCTCGGGCAAAGGCAGGATGTACTTTGTGCCCACACTGCCGGGCAACCGCTACATCGTATATATCGTCGGATGTACCGATTTGATACAGGATTATCTCGTTGCGATCCCGTGCCAGTGGGACCTGGACCGGTGGAGGAGGGGTTGGTGGGAGGCGTGTTCGGGTGGGAGTGCTGGGCTCAACCACTAGACTGGTTTGGAGCGGTGCGTTCGACATAGTGAGTAGGTTTTCGGTAGTGTAGTCGTAGATAGGTAGGAGGGTGCGATAAAAGAAGCGTCGCTGAGCGCTGTATTTGGGTAGATGATATATAAGAGTGGTGGGAATGATGTAGGTTGCAGAGCGACCAGAGCGTAGCAAAGAGTATTCCAGTTTTATTGAACAAAATTTAGCTATTGTTGTATTGTCACACAATACAAACCGCGATGACTATTATCAAATCCATACTTTCACTGCTTGGCGCCGCCCATTTCGTCCGTGCAAAATAGCCTTCCACCACTCTATACACATTCCCAGCTCTCCAACTTCTTCCCATCACCACCCTTGAACTTATTGTGCTTTGGGTATCTGCAATGAGCCCTCTTATAGTCAACCCCCAAGCTCTCCGTCCCATTCACCCACCTCGTACCAACAATAGTCTCGGGAGCATTCTCATTCTCCACCCAGTCCACAAGAGCCATCAATACATTTTCTTTAGGGTCCAAGCTCGCAAACGACTCAGAGGTCTGACCAATGACACTGGCACCATCACCCCCAACACAATGCCCCGTCCCGCTGACACGAAAGAAGCGATAAAACTCATCAATCTCTTCGGGCCCGATTCCCATTGTCTTCATAACATGCTCATAATACAATGGCGAGATTTCACTCGATATAATGGCGTCCGCGAGCCCGTGATAGTGCAGTACTTTAGCACCCCGGTCTTTCACTGCGCTTAAATCACCGCTCCAGGTCTGGACATTCCCGGGGTTAAGCCGGAATGTGTTGATATAGTCTGTTGAATCAAGCTTTGCAGGATCCCAGGATGGATCATTGTAGACGCCGAAACGGAACCATTCTGTCGAGTATGGGAAGGGCTCGCCATTGAAGGCCCAAAAGGCGGCCACCGTTTCGGCGCCTGGTTGCAGGCGGGGGTATACGAGAGAGCCGTCGTCGGTGTAGAGCGGCGCAAGTAGTTTTTGGACAGTTTCAGATTGTTGGGGAGTTAGGCAGCCTTCCGTTTGGGATTCAGTGCAGATTAATCCTTTTGAAGTGTAGTTGCATAGCGTAGGGTCTTCGAGAATGCCGTCAACGACTCCGTCCAACGCATCGCATTGCTTCAAGACGTCTTTGTGGATTACAGGCCACATGTCCATTGGGACAAAAGTTGTGGATGACGCATTGCCTGTGATTGGATAGAAGTGGCCGCTCCAAGAGGAGAGATTGTTGAATGCGAAGGCGGGTGCGCCTGCGGCGATGCCGTCGAAATCTTCGGGAAAGTCCTGCGCAGACTTGAAACCTTGACGGCCACCTGTTGAACAGCCGTGGTAATAAGATTTCGTATGCGGTCGTTTGTAGAATATCTCAGTGATTTGTTTGCCCACGACGACCCCGGTATGTACCCTTATCCACTCGTGAGTGCGAACACTATAGATATGGCGCTGTTGAATACTCACGAACGATATGCATAGTCTTTGATAATGTCTAAATTGTTGTAGAACGCTCCTGCGCTCGTCCCGTTGTGTCCATTGTTTGCTGCAACAGACGCGAACCCCAGGCTTGTCGTATATCCAATGTCGTCGTAACCAATACAGCCGGCCATTCCCCCATTTCCTGCCGACAAAAATCGCCCAGTCCAATTGCGAGGTAGCCATGCTTCCATGTTAATACCTGATCTATTCGAAGTCGAGACATAGAGCGCGATTCTGCAGAGATCTGTCGCAATCAATTGCGAAGGCTGGCCGCAGGTGACATTGTTTTCATGGAGACTGAGATTTGTTCCGGCGGTCAGGAATTCCGAAAAGTAGACCGTCGCATTGTCGATGTTGAGCTTGGGAACGATGGACTTGCATGAGCTCTCGAAGTCATCGGTAGCGATTGGCTTGTACGCAAATGTGAAGAAGGCATTTAGAGGTGACAACCACAAAGACTGGTTGAGCTTCATGATTGACGCTGTGTCCCACGGCTCAGGAAGTGTGAACGCAACCTAACAGCCTGCAGACGAAATGACCTTATGTACGAAACATGATTATTCGGCCATTCGGAGCAAAAGAAGCGCAGCCGAAGCTAGGGAGTTGGGAGTTGAGTGCAGGCCCCATTCGAGTTGTGATCTAAGCTTGCCTAGCTCCACCGGCAATTGGTGAATTGCGCCAAAACACCCGGTAGAGTCCCCTGCGTTTGGGAAAACCTCCGCTTGTTCCCCGCCTCGTACGCGGCCCGGTACGTCAATCGGTATTTTACGAACGTTAGATCTTATGACGTAGGTCGACTTATAATTTTACTACGGAAACAAGCTTTTCCTTGCCTTGATTGGGAAGTTTGCACACATTGTGAGATCATTGCCTCTAGTCTCCTTATAGTGAACGAGTCAGGTGACCTACAAGTATAACCGAATTGAGTACAGCATCTTGCTAAGAGGGATCCTGCGCCACACCGACTATCCTGCATAGATAGGAATCATTCAATGTGGTTGAACCGGTTTACTACCCCGCATGACTCTTATAAGGGTACATCATATATCACTCAACTACTGGTCGTACCCTCTCTTCACCACATTGCTCGCCATTCTAATTCCTGCGTAATATTATCGAGCCAATGGCTTTCGCGGCCATCCTGTCAAGCTGACTTTCTCGGCCCGGTATTATACTAAGATTCGTGTTGTGCGAAACCGCCGGACGATTTGTATTGCAATAAAGTGATTATGCGACAACCACCGATATGGGGTTCGTATTAGGAAGTGTACAATGTCGAAAATCAACTGTAACTTGCCATGCATCGTTCGTCCTAGATTATGGTGGAATTTCTGAACTTACGGCATAAAACACGAGGGTTATTGCAGCCCTATCTAAGACTGTAGTCATAGCAAGAGCCAACCCGAACAATGTATGGGCGCCGTCAGATCTAGACTTTTCTTAATAAAGGGGTGCAGATTCTATGCAGGAGATAGGACAAGGCTGACCAATAGTCTTTCAGCTGTCCCGCATTCAAACACATGAATACGAACGTGCGAAGTTTATCTCAGCCCCACGTGGTACAGATGTTGACAGCTTCTTTACACTTAGGCTCCCGTGAAGACATGTCCTACAAATATACTGGCTGGAAAGTCCTTTTACGCTCACCGATGAATCCATACTCAACCTTGGTCCCCAACAGCGATTGCAATTAATACAGCGATGGCGCATCTGATGCAAGAGCTAATGGGCATTGATGACCTTCGCCAGGCCATTGATGACCTTCGTCAGGCCATTGATACAGGATTGCTGCCGCCCAAAGTCGAAGTTGATGCTCGACAACACATTGCTGATGTTTTAGAGGACAGGTTCAAATGCGAGGGAGGCGTCAGCGATGTCCAAGATGCCATCAAATATCTTGAAGGATTGATTCCGCACTTGCCGCAGCTCTCGCAAGAACGTATCGAGGTACTGGGGCGGCTCTGCTATTTGAAGATGTCCGAGTTCAGCGTGTCGCATACGAAATCGTCCCTTATTCAGGAGTCTATCGAGTACGGCAAGCAGGCACGTTTGGAGGCGGAATCAACAAACCACAATACCTTGTACAGGATCTATCATAACCTCGGATACAGTCTGTCTCATCGAGCGCAAATGATGCCGAACGTGGACCGCACGGACTTGGATGAGGCAATTTTTTGTGCACAGGAAACCCGCCGTAGAGCACCCCCAGAAAGTCAAGAGTATCTGGTCAGCGTCTCGAATGTAGCAAGTCGACTCAGCGTTCGATATAATCGCGATCATAATTTCGCAGACCTTGAAGAAGCTATGCGGATGATTCGACAACAAATGCAGGAGTTTCCCCGCGGCACTGGTGAATACAGCCTCGCAGCAGCAGCTCGGGCGAACTTGGCAGCAAACATCTTCAAGCGGACGGATCGACTTGAAGATCTGGAAGATGCTATCGCACAAATGGAAAATTGCATCAACAGTCTTCCAACATACCACGAGGATCGGGTAAAATTTCAGAGAATGGCATGGTCGCTGCATTTCAAGAAATATAACCGTACCAAGGATAAAGAGTCGATAGTGCGAGCGACCAATTACTCACGCCTAGTTATAGAATCGACACATAGAAACAACCCGGCGCGTAGCAGCCTGGTACAAGAACACTTACAATTATTAGCGCACCGAGTCGAAACTGTAGACGATGTACATGAAGCAAAAGAGATCGTCAGTGTCGCGAAGATTTTTTACGATCAATTCAAATACAGTACAAATGATTCAACAAAAGGAGGCTTCGCAATGCTGACCTTACTATCGAGGGTGTATACTCTTTCGCATGACTTGTTTGATCTAATGGCAATTGTTGAGGAAGGGATTAAGCTTTGCCGCGCACACAATGCTTCCCCTCACAGCGATTACGAATCCAGAATCAACGCGTCAACATTGGAACGTCTGTCGGGTCTGTTGAAGCAGGTAGAAAAGATTTCAGCGGTAGACGTCGCCCGGTCTACGATTTGTAACAAGATTTACGAGCATTTCGACAACCGGGATCGTACCAAAGTCGTACTTGATGCCCTCGTGAAACTTGAGAAAGACATGCATGCGGAGATTGCGAAAGCTGTGGGCGATACTTCTGCAATTAACCCATCAAACCAGAACAGTAGTAGAGAACTGTCACTTCGCAACCGTGCCATTTCCTCGAAACCTAACTACATCGATAGATTTACGGGCGAGCGCACACTCGCCTCATCTCGGGACGCGCACGGTGGGGAGCCACGAGACATCATCTCTCTAGAATACATAGTCCGCGACATCATGGGGTATGGGGACGGAGAGCTTCCTCAAACCTTGAAAGAAAAGGTGGAATTAGAAGTGAGGCTTGAGAAAGAGAGTTTCGAGAAAGAAAAGCAGGAAGGGAAAAATCCGAACCCGAAGCTGTGTCGCGTATGTCGATATTTGAAGCCCATTGAACGTACAGAGAGTGGCGGGCTGAAATGGCAAGAGAATATTTGGCTTCCATTTGGGGGTTGGTATCAATTGTATTGTCGCCAGCATTGTTCTATTTGCCGCTTGGTATTTTCCCTGGTCAGCACGCCTGATGGAGGACTCCATCCTCGCTTAGCGGCGATAGACCCAGAGATTCAAGGGGTACAATTCCACTTGGAAGAAACGCCTGAAGGCGACTCGATTCTTGGAGTTGAATTCGGGCTAAAAACAGTTGGTGGTTTGGTCATGATGAATCGGGAGAACATCCATAGAGTTCATCGACAAGGCTGGGAAGATTGGGAAAAGATGACTTCACCGAGTACCCAACGGGCCGAGCTAGGAAAGATCAAACACTGGATGAGTCAGTGTGAACAACATCATGGTGATGTATGCAATTCGTTGCATACAGAGGGCTTTGGATCAGACATTGCGATGCTTCTCATCGATGTTGTTGACAAATGTCTCGTCAAAGGTTCTTCTGCGTGGAAGTATTTCACATTGAGCTATGTTTGGGGAAAGATTGCATCACCTGATACTCTTATCAGCAATCTGGAAGAACGCTTTCAGGAAAGTTCACTGTCCAGTGACAAGATCCAGCTGCCTCGAACGATTCGCGATGCGATGGATTTTGTGCGAAACATCGGCGAGCGTTTCCTGTGGGTGGACGCTCTTTGCATCATTCAAGATAATCTGAAAACAAAGCATCGCGACATTCAACGCATGCATCTTGTGTACAGCAGGTCTTTCGCCACGATAGCAGCTGTGCACGGCACAAGTGCAAATGGCGGTCTCCCTGGGTTGCGTCCCTCATCTAGGCGTCCTCAACTCATGACGTCCTTCCAACTGTCATCATCTTCTGACCTAGAGAGGCTGAAAGATTCTAGTACGATGGTTCGGCTTACAACTACTGCTCCACCCCTCCCACTAGCTACAGAATCCTCGACTTGGAATACGCGAGGGTGGGTCCTTCAAGAAAGTATTCTTTCCCCCCGATACATATACTTTACATCGGAGTATATATACTTTCAGTGTGCACGTATGACCCATTGCGAAACAATCCTTAGTTCCGGTGAGCCCGGGCAAGAAGCATTCACGCCGACGCTTGACAACCCACTCTCCAGGCTAAAACAACCGGGCTTACTATCTGAACATGAACTCGCCCGTCAATTCTTCCAAGTGTACTCTGAGATAATCCGTATGTATACTTTGAGGAATCTCTCTTTTCCATCGGACGTCCTAAACGCCGTCTCGGGTGTTCTCGCCGTTCTTGAACAGCGTAGCAAGAGCGGGTTCGAGCAGGGTTTGCCTAATGCTGCTCTCGACCTAGGATTACTTTGGACACCTGCTGTACAACTGCATCGGAGAGTAGCTACAGAAGATAGCACCTACTTCCCGACGTGGTCGTGGGCTGGTTGGATAGGCGCGGTTGACTATCGCATGTATGATTTCAACAGAGGTTCATATCCCAACTGCCGAATTCTCGAGTACACTACGCATCATCGTGGATTTATGCGACGGATCCAAGGCCGAACTGGCCCGAAGTTGGTTTCCTCGGAGACAGTTGTGTCTATCCCGAATGTCTCCGGTCCCGATCTTGGGCCAAACGTCTTGCAGTTTTGGGCGGACGTTGTGGATGAGCGAGCATTCAATGTTTCTTTCGACCACCCAGAGTACCTGAGCAACCGCGACGATGTACATATCCAGAGTAAACAAACTGTCATGCGATTGTTAGATAAAGACGAGCGACATTGTGGCCTGGTATTTGGGAGTGCAGGCTTCTGGAAACAATCAGTACCCAACAAGGAGAACCGACAAAAGACGCCAGCGATAAGGCGACAGATGGTGGCAATTTCGGATGCGAAGACATCAGAAGATGTGCATAGGGAATCGCTGTACACAAGGGTCGAAGGCGACATCCCCATCTTCGATATCGATTATTTTCCAAGCGAGGGACCACACAGCGGACTAGTGAATGTCCTTGTTGTGCAATGGAACTCCGAGATAGCCGTGAGGATTACAATCGCACAGATTCATGCGCGGGCTTGGACGGCTGCGGCTCCATATCGAAGACACATTCGGCTTCGCTGATTTGTGTCCTGGTATCCCACCTTCCGGAGATAGTAACTTTATGATGCCCAACGAAGATACAGAAGCATTGTCAGCGAATATCGAAGATCTGCATGCATGCCGCTCCCAAGATACCACAGCGCTAGATCATTGCGTAATGGGTATGGCCTCGACCAAGGTTTACAACACCCGTGGTTGACACCGCGATGGGTGGCGGCCTAAGACTTTCGAACAAATATTCTTTCATATAAAAAATCTTTCCCTTCGCCCAGACCATATGCTACCCAAGCTCTAATTCGCCAAAGCCAAAATATCTATCCCGGTAGTCTTCCCTGTCACACCGCATTCTCGCTCGCGATTGGTCCAACAGCCTAAATATATGAACAATCAAGCTCTAATCTACGGCAGTTGGCCATGCATTCTCCGATAGGCGACGATCAACATCCAATATGCCCAAATGAGATGGAAGCTGGAGAATGCGGAGGGAAGTGTTTGGTGCAATCAAATCCACTCGGCAGTGACGAGCACGGCATCTTGGGATTCTTAAAACCGCCAAGGGGACTTGCGCGGTTTGCTTCGCTTTCCTCTTTCCGTACGCCGTTCTTTTTGATTCTATCGTTGTTGTTGTGTCTTAGTTGACATCTATCCAACATGCAGTGGAGTACTCTCGCTCTAGCGCTCGCGCTCTATTCGCAGGATGCGTATGCTGCCGCTGCGCATGGCCTCATGGCCAGGCAATTCGCTCAAGCTGCCATGATGCGCTTCCAGTGCTCACAGCTTGTTTTCGACCGTATTGACCCTCTGGTACAACCTGGTGTCACTCCCTCCACCCACTTGCATCAGATCGTGGGAGGAAACTCTTTCAACGCCACAATGAAGCCTCTGGAGTATGACCCATCAACAAAGGCTTCCTGCACAACCTGCGACTACTCGGAGGACTTCAGTAACTACTGGACTGCCAATCTGTACTTCAAAGCGAAGAACGGATCCTTCAAGCGTGTTCCTCAGATGGTGAACTTGGGACTTAACGGAAAGGAGGGTGTCACTGTTTACTACATTCCTCCCTACGATGGCAAGACCAAGGTCACTGCCTTCCCTAAGGGATTCCGTATGTTGGTTGGCGACGCTGGTCTCCGTACCAAGGACGGTATGCAGAAGCAGATCTGCCATCGCTGCTTCAGCAACAAGCAGCAAAACCCCTTCGGAGGTGCACCATGCACTGGTGACGATACCTTCGATCTGCCCAAGAAGCAATGCGGTGGTGGTATCCGCACCACGATCACTTTCCCCACATGCTGGGACGGCAAGAACACAGACAGCCCAAGTCACAAGGAACATGTTGCTTATCCATCAAGCGGTTCTTTCGAGTCTACTGGTCCTTGCCCGGCGTCTCACCCTGTTCGCCTACCACAGCTCATGTACGAGGTCATGTGGGACACCACTGTTTTCAACGACAAGAGCATTTGGCCAACAGACGGCTCCCAGCCCTTCGTCTACTCCATGGGCGACGGAACCGGATACGGACAACACGGTGACTATCTCTTCGGCTGGAAGGACGGCGTTCTACAGAAGGCTCTTGATGCTCGCTGCAGTGGAAACAACTGCAAGACCCTCAAGACTCAATCTTCCGCCGAGTCCCTGAAATGCGCTGTTAAGCAAGCCGTCAAGGAAGACGTCGAAGGCTGTAAGTCTCCCTAATAGTTATGTTCATCCAGTTTTAAAGTACTAACATGTTGGTCATAGGGCTCACCGAGCTTCCCGGAGGCAACGCTGTCACCTACTCTTAATCAAATCAACTAGAACAAGTCATCACTGATGACATTCATTCTACCTGCTTGTGTTCATATGTAATAGTGGTTGTCTCGATGTCTCGAAGTACCAAATTGTAGCCAGGCGTCTAGTACAGCCGGACTGTAGTGGAAACGGCTGTTCAAATGGTGGAGCGCGAGTGCTCGTTTGCTGTCTTCGTAGTCTGTCGCTTTAGATTAGGCTGGAATATACCTTTTATCGATGAGTCAATAGACTGTTGTCGTGTTGCTTCATGTATTTTTCGTGCATGTCCGGACTGACGACCTCGCCCGGAGCCCAAAGCTAAAGTCTCTCATCCGTGCAAACACACTTTTCAAAGGAAGTTACAGTGCTTCAATGCTCTTCATTCTCCATTAGACGTATTCACACTCTCCCACTTGACCCCATATTCCACCTTCCCTAACCCATATACGCTAAGCCTCCATTACATATCCTCCGATGTCAAATCCCTCTCACTCTCGTCACTCCACCTGGACAAAATACGTTCTACTGCTACCTTACATTCTTGCTCCAAGTACGTCTCACTCCTTTCGCCAGTCTTCACACAATCTCGGTCCCTTTTACACTTTTGCCAACACTCTTTACACCGACATGCCGGATTGAAATCACAGCAATGCACGTTCATTCATTTTCAATTCGATTTCCTATCGCGTAGGTGGTATGAGGCGTATTGCGTAGTTGCGCTATACTGTCTCCAACTAACCAGTGAAAATCATGGCTAGCAGAACCAATGGAAATAGGTGCCATATTTAGAAATAGATACAAGCACTTCTCCAAACAGTGATGCGCACAGCATGATTGAATAACTTGCATGATCTGCTACACACGTTTCCTAGTTGGAGAAATCAGTAAATACACCATTTATTTCGCGGCGCATCTACATAGAGACTCTAGACTCTGGAGGAAGGCGATTCCAGGGATGATTGCGGGCGTAATCAAAAGCTTGTGGACTTAGCCAGGTGGGGCGGCTCAGCAGTCTGCAGGTACCGCACGACTTCAACCGCAGATAGATTGCCTAGCCAGTCGAACGACTAGATCCCAACGCACACACTCACTCTTCAATAACAACGTTTATTGCGGCCGCCTTCGGCATACAATCCCCACCTCTTTTCCAAATTCCCCCAATCGCACAAGAATAGCACACACAAGCGCCACAGATAAAAAGCATGATCGCCGCAAACCACCGTTCACACCAACCCCATCTCAAGAATAGCCTTTTACGGTCAAGATGAAGTTCGACCACCTCATCCCAGCGCTATCGCTAGCAGCAACAGCCCTCGCCCACTGCGAACGGCCCCAACTAGTCGAGGCCGTGAACGCCTACCTCTCCACCCAAACAACAGGCAAAGCCGACACCTTAACCACCCGCTTCGACAACAGCACCTGGCTAGGCTACTACGAAAACGGAAAAAAAGTCGACGTAGCAGCCGGAATCATAAACAAGCCTTTGGCTATAACGCACAACCGCAGTCTCTACGACACAACCTCATGTGTAACCTACACCGAAGTCATCGTAAACAGCACCACAGACCCACACGTCATCGGCACGCAGCTAAAATTCGCAAACCACAAGATCAATCGCGTGGAATCCATCATCACTAAGCCTGGTGATTGGCTGTTTAATATCACGGGTTATGCGTACTGGGTGACGCAGGAAAACTGGGGAGAAATCCCAGAAGATAAGAGAGATACGCGGGACACGATTAAAAAGGCCGCAGACGCATATTGCGATTTATTCAACAACCCCAATGTGACGGTTCCCTGGGGTACACCATGCGTACGGCTCGAAGGCGGGCTCTATGGCGACCCCGGGCCAAACGGGTCCTGCGCTGTTGGAGTCCCTTCTGGTGTCCCGCTGACGAACCGTCGTTATGTTATCGATGAGACCGTCGGTGCTGTGGATGTCATGCTTGATTTTGGAACTTCTAAATGGCCGGATACGCATGAGTTTAGGATTGAGGGGGGCAAGATTAGGTATGTGCATACAATGACGCATTGTGGGGTTGCGAATTGTGGGTTGGGGAATGGGACGGCGTTGTTTAGGAGGGGGTGGCATTGATTGGTGTTGAGGCTGGCTAGGGGCCGGTGAGAGTATATAGATGGAGTTTTTGTAGTTGTATGTGATTATTTATTGTATTGGGTGTTTGGAAACTTTCATGGAGTTATCTGCTGGAATTGTGAATGAGTTAGAATTTGGAAGGATCCACGGCAAACACATTGCGATATCCAGGTTGTTCCATCAATGTCCATAACCCCACGCCTTTCTCATAGCTCAGGTCCTCGGGTACCGCTGGAAACGTATTCGCAGTCGTCTTCTTCCCTCCCTTCCAGCTATAGCTCATCAGCGCACCACCGCTTTGCGTCAAGAACCATTTCCCGTTGATGCTGGCGGCGCCTTGGATTTTGGTGTTTCCGTGAGAAACGGCTTCTGAGGCAGTTGCGATGCCGTTGGATGTCTTCAAAAGACGATTGGTGTAGTCGATATCCCAGCGAATGATACGACAATCTGTGCGTGTAGCATGGTATTCGCCGATGATGATGCTGTCGGGGGTTGTTGTACGATCCAAAGAGATGAAAGAATGTCGTAGATCCGTGACGCCAGACTTTGATTGCCAGTTATACGTTCTCACTTGGGGGAGCACATATCTGGATGGAGAATTAGCCTCTTCACTCGAAACATTATTACGGAGTGTCAAGTCACTTACTTATACCCATAAGCCCCAAACTTCCCATTGGCCTGCTTCCCAATACCATCCTTAATCGAAGCATCAACCTTATATAAATGATTCATATCAAAAACACGAATCCCCCCAGTAGTATCAACAACATAAAGCAAATTCCCATACCACATAATCCCACCAGCGTGCAATTTCTTGATGGCTTGAAAATCATTCGTACCCTTTGGCTGCACGAGCAATACATGACGATACTGTTTCGTCCTACCAGACCCTTGCTTGACAAATGAGATCCTCGCCCCACGCTTCCCATCGTCGTAGTGGTCCGAATGCCAGGATATGAGCTGAATACGATGACCCTCGTATTCGCCCTTGTCGTACGCATCTGCGGATGTGGTGATCCCCTGAGGATACCATTTCTCAGTCTCTGCATCGTTGAAATCGGATGATGCCTCCCATTTGTAGGCTGATGATGCGATGAGGTTTTTCACATTGGGGGATCCTGCTGGGTTGTTGTGGTTCAGGTCGTTCATGATGTCGCTGACTTTTACGTTGGGCAGGGCGGCGTCGAGATTGGCGATTGCGGGAGAAACGCCGCTTTGGCGAAAGCGGTAATCTGAGAGGGTGAGGTTGTTCCATGCTGAGTGCACTGGTGTTGTGAGTGCGATTAGCGTGATAGCGAATGAAATTGGATGTTCCAAGGTTGCTCTCATGGTTGCGATTCTGACTATCAAACGAATGACTGGAAGTTAGATATTTCCTGAATAATTAATTACTCTTCCTCCCCGGCACCGAGCTCAATATATGTATCTTCCAAGCCTAATATCCCTTCTTTGGCGGCTGAGTCCTACAAGGGATACAGGTCCTCCAATGCTACCAATATCGAATGTATTGGCACGTCATGTTTCACCTCGCGATCTAATACGAGCGGATCGGAAATTTCGGCGTCGTAAACTCAGGGGCCGTGCGACCGTGAAAGCGAATTACGAACGCACGTGGACATACGCGAGATCGACGGCGTGCCCCAAACGTGCTCAGAGCTAAATTTAACTTTGGATGTGCTTAACGTTAGGTCGCACAAAGAGCTTCCTGGAAAGTTTGGGTGTACAAAAGTCAGGCATTGATGAAGGTCGTGTTTTCGGGCAAGAAAGAGTGAGACTACCTCGACCAAGTGCACCACGTCTGCCCATACCGCACACCCGTCATTCAGCGACACGAGGGAGGGCCATACAAGTTCGATATCCCCCAATAAGAATAGGTTTTTGGAAGGTGTGGGTATGAAAACCAGACTATCGCAGATCTCTATTTGAGTGAGGTAAAGGATTGCATGAAAGACACGCACTGGTTTTGGGTTCTCTGCACACAGCCACTCCGAGGTCTTGGTAGTCCAAAGAGAATTCTGCAGGATTAGTAGAGAGTTTAATTAAAACCATTCTTGGGAGGCAGATGGATCATTTTTGCGAAGAAGAGTCCAAGCACTTGTCCCTTTTACATACATACCCAATTTTCAGAACTTCAAACAATCCACTGTACCTTTGCAACCCCAACCGATCACGCTCAGGGCGGGGTCACTAAGAAGGGTGATCGGATGGAACCCCATCAGTGCTAACTAGTGTCGGTAAGTCTCGCCGACAAACCTTTCGCTGGACTTGCCGCATGGGGAGATTTTCAAGATGTCTCCCCCACTTCACGACTCTGTATCATGAACTTGACAGGAAGCGTTCAAACACCGCCGGCACTTTCCAAATTATCCATCGAAGCTGAGACATTCAGTTCTCCCATCGAAGGTTTTTCTTGGTTTTGTGGGTGGAACTATCGTACGAGCAATGCCATTAGCCAGGGCGCCGTGTTTCAATTGCAAAGGTAGTATCCCCGCATTGTCTTTTCCACTTATCGAACTAATAAAAATTCCCGTATTATCCAATAGAAAAACATGTGAAATGTAAGTTACCTTTTCTCCATTAGGTTTGCGGACTCATTCCACGCCAACTAAAACCGAATAGGTGATGATCAGATTCCAAAATGTCGCCGTTGTGTATCAAGAGAATTGGAGTGCCATCGACCGCCTAGGAAGACAACGTTTCGGCCCGGTTCTACAGCAAGATATGATACTCGGTTCTCGAATACTCAGAGTTGGGTCAATAGCGGTGCAAGGCAATGTATATCACTCTAGTCGAGACAGACTGCGTTCCTCTTTGAGGCTAATGCATTGCGCTGACAGTTCGTACCCAACTAAGCCGCAATCCGGAAGTGGGATCAGTAGAGTTTCCAAATCTTAGAACTGAATCCTGCTCCACAAGTCCTACAGTTGCCTTGGAGCAACTTGATAGCGCACTTGAGAATCCAGCACCTGGAGAGGCGCTTGGACACTTTCCTTTGCAACGTGCGTATGGTAGAAACTCCCACGATACAAATTCGAGAGCATTCTCAGCCGAAGAAGAGCTCAGGAGTCCAGCGCATTCCACTGAGCTAGAGAGTCCAACACAGTCTTCGGCTGTGTCTAGTTATATTAAAACTTTTCACAATGCTCAACATGCGTGCTTAATGAGGTATTACATCGAAGAACTTACGCGATGGGTATATCTTCATATCATACTAAACTTCTTCCGTCTAATCACTGTTCTAGTTCGATATCTGCGATTATCGGATGCAATTCCAACAGATTGTCCCCATTCGTGCGCAATCATATACGCCACTTCTCCACGCCATCTTCGCACTCTCAGCACTCCACCTCAGTCGCATACCTCAATACAGGACGGCTCAAGGAATTCTCTACCATGGAAAACTCATTCCGCAACTAACTGCTAACGATGCAGTAGAGTATATGCTAACATGCATCCCTGCACTCGCCGAATTCCACGAAACGCAGGACGAAGAACGTCGAGAGAACATCATCACAACCGCGGTATTTCTCCGTCAGTTCGAGGAGTTGGAAGATGACACAGACGATGACGCCCCAGAAGACAATACACATCACCAGAACTATGAACGAGTCAATTTCCTAGCCATCATCAACGCAGTAGTACGGAACCCGCATTCGGAAGGACTAATCTATCGCCGCCCCCTGTTCAATGCAGCGTATTGGATGGCTCTGCGACAAGAAGTGTACTACTCTTTTGCGAGAGGACATCCGCCCCAGATGCTTACATCTCCCGAATTATGGGCAGACGCAAGCCCAGTGAACAAAATCATAATGCATACCTCTCAGGTGGCGAAATGGTTTTGGGAAGAGAGGTCCGAACATGAGTGGTGTATGTTAGTATTCTCACTACAAAGTATAGGATACCTAACCATGTATACATGCAGTGCGGCTAAAAGCCCAAGAAAATCTTCTTGAACAACAAGTTCTCGATCAATTCATCCCCTTTTTCCATCGTCCACCCGACAAATCCAAAGGCGAAGTCTTCCCTGCTATATGGTGTAGATCAGACATCCAGGTCTCAGGGCTACAGCATTTTAAAATTGCGAAAATGGTCCTTTTGGCTGAAACCCCCTCTATACAGTACGTTCAATTTTCTTTGTCCATCTGCAAAAAGTGAGGCTAATGCACACCAGTGGTGTGCAACTCGATCGTGCGGCAACGCGAAGGATAGAATGTCAGGTGCGTTCCATGGTCCTTGAGATCTGTGGGATTGCGATCTGCCATCCACGCATGCCGCCCGCTTTTGTGTATGCTATTATTGCGATTTTACTTTATGGCGACTATTTTACGGATCCTTGGGAAAGGCAGGCGTTGGTGGGCGTCATTGAAAGGTTTAAAGAGATACGGGCATGGCCTTTGCCTAGAGGGTTACGGGATTTTGGGTAATCGTAGTGAATTAATGAACAAATGCTTGCGAGGACAGTCGCATTAGGCTTATTTTGATTCGATCATGCCATCAATATTTTTACGGGTATTCCCCTGCTCGTATTAGAATACACGCGCCAAGTAGATGGTGGAAGTGTAAAGGGAAATATCAAGCGATGCACGGACGTTCCCCCGACAACCTCAGGCAACAGCATTCACACAAGCTATATCTTAAGGCAGACGCAAATTGTATCAATTGATCAAATTCAGCTCCGGATCTCTCAGACATACAAGATGCCAGGCGAGGAACAAACTGTTTCCCCCTTTGACGTTTACGTGCGATGGCGGCCAGCACTGGAAAGCGAGACATCTGTCGAAGAGATCGTACGGGAAGTATCTCAACATGGAGAATCAGCATTTTCTACATCTCTTTCACTCTCTAGCGCAACTTGCTTAAATCAATCCAAGTCGTCGCAATGGAAAAGCGGTCCGTCGTTTAATCGCATCTTCACGGCGAAAGATATCAATCGTCGTGTCTTCGACACGGTGGTTGCGCCTTCCATCCCGCAAGTCATGCAAGGAGCAACTTGTAACTTCTTCGCATATGGACACTCTGGCAGCGGCAAGACACATACAATCATTGGATACAATTTTGAGGATGAAGAACATCTTGGCCTTTGTATGTCTGCGGGATACGAACTCTTCAAGGTGCTCGAAGGGGTGAATCAAGGATTAGGATACAGCAAGACTGAAGAGATTCGGGATGAAAAGAAGCTTGGAATAGCCATCCGAGTCTACGAAGTAAGAGGCAAAAGTGCCTTTGACCTCCTCAATAACAGCACAGAATGCCACGTACGCGAAGGACCCGATGGCCGAACCTACATCCGGGGTAAAACAGAACTCCTCGAAGATGGAAAAGTGCGAGTCCGCCCCATAGTCGCAAAGCCGTGCTGGACATTCCAGGAACTCCATGACGGCATCCAAGGAGGGCTTCAAGGGCGAAAAGTCGGCTCATCCTCCATCCACGACGAAAGTTCCCGCACCCACGCCATCATCGAACTAGAAATCATCAACCAAGCCCTGCTCACCGCCCGCGACGCCGTAATCGAGCGTGAAGCAGAATTAGTCCCAGTTGGAAAACGCGCAACAGACATCTACATCTCAGAGCAAAAAAAAGCAATCATGCTCACTCCCGAGGGGAAATACATTCCAAACCCAGACGTCCAAGTCAACCAATCCCTCATCGACACCGCAGAAGCCGAAAAAGCAGCCTGCGAAGCTAGAATCAAGGATGCAGAAGCTGTGGTCGAATCTTGCTTCACGAACTCCATACACCCAAGTCTAGGAGGAAAATTCACATTCACGGACCTCGCAGGCTCAGAATACTTCTCCACCTCCCCACAACCCTCGTCCCTACTCCCCAAACAAACACCCCAAGAACGCCAACAAGGCCGGCAAATCAATACGGATCTATTCGCTCTGAAAGAAGTGATTCGTGCGCGCTCATCGAATCAAGCTCGGATCCCGTACCGTTCTTCGCCATTGACGATGGTGTTGAGGAATCATTTCACTGCCGGAAAGGGAAACGGACGCTCGGCTATGATTCTTACTGTTTCGCCAGAGACTAGTCAGTTTAGAGCGACGTTGAATACGATGAAGTATGGGAATATGTTTGCGAGCGGTGAGGGGAGCAGGTAGAGTGTTAGAGATGTGTGGGGTTGGGGGGGCGGATTGGAGGGGTGCACGAAGTTGGAAAGAGTGCGTAATATGTAGATTCATCCCAGCTGTAAATCCCTTAGTCAATTATTCTATCCACACGTTGATATGACCCGAGGTCTGAGTGTGGAATAAGCCTGTTCCAGTATACCACGGCGGAGCTTGCAGACTAGTACTTCATCCCACAGATCTGTACATTAGCGCCGCCGCGACCTACCAAAACAAGCTACAACCCATTAAGGGCGAGTGAAGACTACGAACCCCAGTACAAAAGGTTCAAATATATAAATCCCACTGTTCTCCTGTCCTATTCAAGTCAGATCACTTGAACTCTCCCGAGTCTTCGTGCACCGAAAATCTTCAGTGAATCCCCCTACTTCGTCTAAACTAGTATACATCGCACAAGCATGAACCGTCTCAAAATCGCTGTCGTAGGCCTCGGCCGCATGGTAAACACTCTCCCCTCAAACTTCCCCAGAGATTGACATGTTCCATTAACATTTCCCGACACAGGGCAAACGACACGTCCACACGCTCCTCTACCGTGTTCCCCGAGCAGAAGTAGTCGCCGTGTGCACGACCGAACCACACGAACTCGAATGGGCAAACGCTAACGCCGAGTACCAAGACTTCGGCATCAAAGCATATGCGAACTATGAGGAAATGTTGGAGCATCCGGGACTACAGGCTGTGTGGATATCTACAAGCACGGATGTACATGCTCAACAGAGTTTGGGGGCAATTAGGAAGGGGCTGCATGTTCTGTGTGAGAAGCCGTTGAGTACTGATATCGAGGAGGTGAGATATTCCCTTAACATTTCCCAATCCACAAAAGAAATAGAAATTTGAGAGTATAGACTGACGTTGAAGATGTAGGCACAATCTGTAGTGGATGCGGCAAAAGCGCATCCAGAGCTCAAAGTCATGGCGGGTTTCTCCCGCCGCTTCGACCCGTCATACCGCGATGCTAGCACCAAGATTTTCTCAAACAATGCGGTCGGTACGCCTTTCATGGTTCGCAGTAATACTTGCGATCTCCTCGATACGACTGGTTTCTTCGTGCGCTACGCTGCCCGCAATGGTGGTATTTTCGTCGACTGCGCGATTCACGATATCGACCTCTCCCTGTGGTATCTTTCGGATCCCGTGCCCAAGGCTTGTTGGGCTGTAGGTACGCTGCAGCATCATCCGGAGCTGAAACAATATAACGACGTCGATAATGCGGTCGGTGTTGTAGAGTTTTGGGGAGGCAAGATTGCGTATTTTTATTGCTCGAGGACACAGGCGCATGGTCATGATGTGTGCACTGAGATCACCGGCACATCTGGTAAAGTCAGTGTTAATGTTGTTCCGAGAGCTAATAATGTTGTGTTGTCGGAGTCCGGCGGTTTGAGGCATGAAGTGCAGCCAGAGTACTGGCAACGATTTGAGGATGCGTTTGCGATTGAGGCAAATGAGTTTGTAGAAGCTGTTGTGAAGAATAGACCGGTACCCTTGGAGTTGCAGACTGGTATTACGGTCATGAAGATCGGGAGGGCGTTGCAGGATGCGCTGTTAAGTGGTGAGGTGGTAAGGTTCGATGAGACGGGAGAGAGGGTTGGCTGAGGGTTCACTTTAATCCAATTGCAGATAGTGCGAATCACTCAAACAGGCATGCGAGTGATCTATATCTCACAGTGACGAATGGATTCCATATGTGTGACATTATAATCCTCAACGTAGGGTAGTCAAGGTACTCCCGTAGTCATTGCGACAAGAAGATGAACTAGACGGGCGATTTATCGGAGCATCTTAGCATCACAGAAGTCGCTAGCTTTCACTCACGTATGACGTTCCGACATCTCATTGGCAGTGCCTTCTTCACTTAAGGCGTGGCTTCACTTACAGATAAGAAAGTGGCCCCTCTGCAGGCAAGTACCTTTCCACTCGCATGAGCCATTAGGCCAGCTCTCGCAAGTGCTACATCTCCACAACTTCAGCTCCATCATTACTACACATTATCCCCTCGTGCATCCATGGCGCCTCTCAAAATAGAACTCCCTGCATGTGACGACCAAACACCCATTTGCGACATGAAATTCTGTTCGCATCCCGTACCCCTCGACGGTGGCTACTGTCCTCGTTGCGAACGACAATATTGCAGCATCCACGCTTTCTCTGCAGAACACAGGTGTAAAGTATGCATCGAATCCATTCACATACATACATTGCTGCTAACATCTATGTACCATAGCCTCTGAGCGATGCCGAAAGCGAAAATAAATTGTGCAAAGAACTGAAGATGTTGCGGCACAACATGAGCCTTGCAAACTTCTTCTCCCATGCGCAGCAACTCAGGAATGGTCTCATTTGCCGCATTGACGATACGAATCCTTTTCTAGAGCTGCGTGTAACCAGATGGTATGTCACCTACCGTGTCGTATTCGAAGATGGGGTCGTCTAGTTGGCGCGTGTCACCCGTCACAATCCCACCACTTACAACCAGAAACTCATGAGCGATATCTTTCTCAGCGAATGTGCTACTCTACGCTGGCTCGAAAATTTAACAATACCTACCCCTCGGCTCCACGGTTATGTCAACGAACAAGAACGTTTTGGTATCTCTTTCATGTTCATCGACGAATTGCCAGGGCAACCCCTTTCTACGCTGAAACTTTCCAAGGATCAGTTGGCACTTGTGTACCACCGAGTGGCTTACATTTACAAACGTCTTGCGGCACACCCTTTTGAAAAAATTGGTGCCCTACAGTTCGCTGGGCCCGATTCTATCACATCTCAGGATATCTGCCTTGGAAGTATCACCGGGGAACCCATGGGGATCGTGGGAAAGTTAGGCGTCTTTAAATGTGCCAAAGAATATTATGGCGCCTGGGCTATCGACCACCTTCATCTAATTGCTAAAGGCCAGCTTTTCTCGCGGAACTTCAGTGACGCTTATCTCATGTTCAAGTACCTAGCAGATTTGGCTGGGCATAATCACGCCTTGTCGGTTTTCGACTATGGTCCCTTTTACTTGAAGAATGTCAATGACACTGGTGATCACATCTTGGTGGACAACACACTGAATATAACTGGCTTCATTGATTGGACCTTCGCCCGAACTGTTCCGAATTACGAGGCTTTCGGCCCGTCCCTATTGACTGCTCATCTCCCTAGCCTGAAAACCGGTTATATTGGGCTTTCCCCCAATGATAGACGTCTAGCCAGTGCTTTATCAACAAGAAAATCGCGCTTGGCTCATCTCGCAAAAGGCCAGGATGTAGCTCGTCGTTTTCTCTATTGCTCGCGCACCGAAGAACATTTTTCGCTGGCGGACATGCTACGTCGATTGAGGGCAGTGTTTGCTTCGTATGATCTTGATGTAGTATTGGACTGGGGACTGTGGCGAAAAGTTGCCATTGATCGTTGGGCTGATAACAACGAGGTAGTTGCAAAGATACGGAAATTTGAGGAAGTTGAAGGCGCATTATGGGACTAGATGGACGTGTCGGGATATCTTCCATCGACAATGCATGCATGTCGAATTGATTCATGGCTTATGTCTCTAATACCATTGAAATCGAACACGATGCTATTCTAGGTGTGCTGACATCTTGTGCTTAAACGATGGGTACCCAGGTAGCTAGCCTAGGGTTTTGGGTGCAATTCGCAAGAGTAGTGTGAATATCAAAGAGTATGCGAGTGTGTCACGCTGTTGTCTTTAGAAGCATTCGATACCTCTATGGACGACGCAGGCTCAAATTGAATGCAGTATTCTTCGCTAATGGCTCAATCGCATGAACTCGATCAAGAGATTGTTATGCATTTCAAAGATACTCATTCAAACGAACATCTAAACATAGATGTAAAAGACGATGACTAAAAGATGATTACAAGAGTGACAATGGTCTGATAGATTCATAGGATGTATTAATAGATCAGATGTATAACGCGGTCCTAGCGTCTCACCGGTGCAGATCATTGGCTACCCCTTACGGAAGGATTCCTAAGGCTTCAACGACTTAAGATTGACTCGGCGCGTCAAAAATAACCAAGCCTAGAACAACACAAGCCATCAGTCACTAGACATCTCAATGCTTGCGCGGCGTTTCGCGAGACTAACGTCTCCGCTCCACTCATTCATCAGGCGGGTTCACTACATAGAAACGGGGATCCCAGATCGCAGGATAGCGATCGCTAACGCGTCCGAGCAAGCTAAGCCAGGGGTCGACATTCCCGACCTCAACAACGACGGTCGCAATCCGCTCAAAGTGCCCGGATTCGGTCAAGCCATCGATTATGAGCCCTTGGGAGGCAGACGTCTGCTCGAATATGACCGATTTCGACATGGTATCAATGACTTTCAGCCCGATCGGTTGACGGTGAGAGAGGTTGCTATGCTCCGATTCATGGACGCTATTACGGATAAACCGGAGTGGACTGAGAAGATATGGAATGAGGGGATTGTGCGAAAATGGAGGGATGAAGTTCGCGCGGTTGATGAGATGATTAGTGACCGAGCGTTTGAGTGGTGTCTTACTGAGTTGCGCGACAGAGCGGAGTATGCTAAGCGAAAAGGGTATACGTGCACACTGGAGTCGGCCTCGAGATGTGTGAAGAGCGATGGGATTATTTCGAAAGAGTTGAAGAGCGAGCTTCGTGATGCTGTGGCGCCCCTGTTGGACGTGCCTGAGCATGAGAAAGATTGGCATCCGAATTCTAATAACCAGGTTCTCAATTTGGTTCATCCGTCGCTCTATCCCTTGGTATATGGCCGGACGCACTTGTTGCCAGTCAAGCAAATCGGCGTTTTGGATTGCTTGGAGTCAGCCGGTGAAGGCGTTGTCACCGAAGCGGATCAAGAAGTTAAAACTCAAAGGCCAGGGAACATAAGATCTTCAATAAACAACAAAGGCCTGTGGTCAACAAAATTTCAGTGGCTTCCAGCAGAAGTTAAATTCATTGGTGAGAAAGGTACGGACGTGCAAATTGCTTCTTATATCAACAGTCTGCCGCCCTGGAATCATCAACATCTGTACGAGATCATTGAGAAATTCATCTCAAAGTCCATTCCAATCTGGAATGATATTCTGGTCAAAGATGAGGAGAGGGCTAGCGTGCGAATTCGTACTTATGGTGCAGAATGCATCCCACCGTCCCCTCCCGAGTGGTCGAATGAAATATACAACTCGGACGACGACACAGTCAAAGCGGGAGCTAGGGAAAAGATCAAAGATTATATGACTGAACTTGAAGCTGTACGGCCCGCAGGCACCGACTTCCATTCCGGTCATGGCTACGACTTACCAGAAAATCCAGACGATTGGAACCCCGACGAAGCCTATCAAGCCGTCGAAGAAAAATACTTTCGCGTTCGCGAAATTCTGCACCCCGACCCCGGCATCTCATACAGCTATGAAGACTGGAAAGCCGGAAATACGAAAGAAGGCGTCGTACCATCTCGCGGATACTGCCTTGGAGGCAAGCCCTTGGACTCATACACCGTACAACTTGAAGAACAATTCCGCAAACAAGGACTCCAGATCATCGTCAAACTGTCGTCTATCGAACTCACACCCGAAAACCCCGAGTACGCGGGCGGGAACTGGCATTTAGAAGGCATGCTCAACGAACACATTGTCGCAACATCAATATACTACTACGATATACAAAACGTATCCGAATCACGACTTCGCTTCCGCCAAGAAGCCACGCTAGACTTCTGGTCGCTCGAATACGAGCAAAGTGACCACGAACCGCTGTCCGTCGTTTTCGGCACCCAGGGCATGACCGATGAACCGGCTGTGCAGGAAATCGGCAGCGTCGCTACACGCGATGGACGGTTACTTGCGTTCCCGAACACGCTGCAGCATAAAGTCGAGCCGTTCCACCTCATCGATAAGACGAAACCTGGACATCGTAGGTTTTTAGTGCTATGGCTGGTAGATCCACATTATCGAATCGCGTCGACGGCGAATGCAGTACCGCAKCAGCAGCATTGGTATTTGAAGCATACCAATGCGAAGGAATTAGCTGGGGAATTTCCGCAAGAGATGATGACGAGAGAAGAAGCGCTGAACTATAGGCTGGAGTTGATGGGCGAGAGGACTAGGTTTGTGGATACGGTGGAGGATAATTATGAGGAGTATTCCTTGTGTGAACATTGATCTGCAATGACTTCAGACAGCTACAGTGTCACGAATGGATGTTTTGGATTGTAATTATACCCGAAAATAAATTCTCACAACTTGTGGCTATCTTTCCTTTTATTATCAAGGTCAATATCCTATGTGAAAGTCATTGCCTAGCACCAGGTCGTCTGCGCTATGTATAGATTAGACCCACGGGCAAGTCTCATAAATCAAATGCATTTCTCCATGATTTTTACCCATCTCACCCAATAGAATATGTCGTAACCAGGCGAGCCCCAAACAGGTCGTGAAAGGTGGGTGATAGGACAGGATCGGAAAGTCATCCCGGGGCCGGGTAGCTAGTCCGAAGTAAGAATGGTGACTCCATCCTTACCTTATCTTCCCCGCGTTTTTGACAACGTCCTACTCCTGGACATATGGACATGTATCAGTAGAACTCTTTTGGCCTCTCACACTTACTCTATTTACTGTTTTTAGTTTGTTCGCAGTCTGTTCTAGATATTGCTGTCCGTTCCCATCACCCGGCCCGGTCCTGCTATCTAGCCGGTGCCGCCCCGCCCTGAAACCCATCAACATATCTCGGACTCGGAACCAAGCTCCCCATGAAACAAACAATTACACAAATTAATCAATTACTTCATGGGTACATCAGAGAGTATTCATCATCAATGAGACTCCGACGACATCCTTCTAGGTTGTAACGGGCATGTCTACCCCACGAGGAAGCCCGGAAGCACCCAGGGCAGGGAGGAGGCGCGCCCCAAAAGCGTAAGGTACAAACATTTCAATACCTTCATTCATTCTAGTGACATCTAATAGTTGCCGGAGATGTCGTGACCAAAAGATTCGATGCAATGGAGCCCACCCTTGCCAACAGTGCGGAAAACGAGGTTTGGATTGTCTGTTCGAGGATCAGTCTGCAAAGGTCTTGGTGACGAGAAGGTAAATTCATGGCTCGTTCGAATCAAGACTGGTATCAAGCTTACATCTATATAATTAGATATATCAGCGATTTGAGGGATAAAGTTGCGTCTCTTGAACAACAGGCTCATCAGTCTACATCACCGAGCATTACAACAGAACCCGGTGAATCGCATTCAATGGCTCGGGCCACTCAACTAGAAGTTGTCATTAACGGGTCAAGTAGATGATAGTCGGGTATCAGCATCATACCACAGCCATCGGCACAGATCTTCGTTCGACGATAGGCCTGACAAATCGGGCATCGGTATGTCCAGTGCGCAACCTCGAATTGGAGAAACTGCTGAGCCTGAGGCTCCCCTCACCAACCCTCTGGCCTTTCATACAACTGATTGGGTTCCCGGACCCAGAGGCAGACCTGGTTGGTGTTGTCTCATTAAACATACGAATTAGAGTTAACGAAGATGACAGTTTTCATGGGAACATCCTCCAACTGGGCATTCGGTCGACGCGTCTTGACCATGGCATATGAACGGCACATGGGAGCCCCACTTGCCCCCGATAACCTACTTTTCGACAGTAATGTATACCACCTTAAATGGGATGGGAGTAGATCTTCACAGCATAATGCTGATGCATTGAACCTCCCTGCCCACGATTTCGCAATCTATCTCATCAACACCTTCAAATTCCACTGCGGCCAGCTATTCTATTTATTCGACGAAGACCTCTTTATGAGGAAGTTCAACCTATTCCACGATAATCCGACGCAGTATCCTCAAACCGATCTATTGTGGTATGTTCACTACCTTGTGATCTTGGCTTTTGGAAAAGCTCTTGCGATTCAGTCAGTCACACCCCAAGGTCCACCTGGAGCCGATTTGTTTGTGTACGCCATGAAAATCATGCCAGACTTTGATTTTTTTGATGGGTGCCCTGTCGAAAAGATCCAAGTCTTGTGCTGCAAGGCACTCTATTTGCAGAGTGTTGATCGCCGTCCCCAAGCGCATCGTGCTGTGAGTATCTCACGACTAATATATGGATTATAAAGCTCACCCGGCAAGATTGGCCAAGCTCTTCGGATAGCTTTTGAGAACGGCATGCATACGGAAATGCACAGCATTTATCTCGAAGAATCATTCGTACACAGATGTTACAGGGCATGGTGGATGATCTATGTTCTAGAGCGCCATCTGTCCTCGTTCATGGGCGTGCCAATGGGGATTTCAGATGAATGCATCAGCACGCCGTTCCCATTTTTTGCAGGACAAACACAAAAGACGATTGCCTTGCAAATTCAAGTCAATCTTTCGCGAGTACTTGCTGAAATAGACCATAGTGAGTTCTTAAAGCTATTGGGGGAAAACCATGCTCACATTGTCAGCCGTCTATGGACTTGAAGGAAAACTTGACAGTCGCTACCTCGCCGCCACGAAAAATGTGCTTCGAAGTATTGCGCACGTGGCTGAACAATTGAATGGAGCCTTTGGTACACACTCAAATACGAATGATCCCGCCATCAAGCTTTCTCGCATGACGGCATACTTGCATCTCCTTCAACACCAGGTAAGTCCATATGATTAACTCAATCAACTAAGACACAATCACTCAACATATGCAGTGCGTCATCATGTCAACACGACCACTTCTCTACATATTTCTTCAATCGCGTCTCGGACAATCCGAAGCCGCTCTAATGCATTGGCTACAACTGGACAGCGTCAAAGGCTTATTAAACATATGCATAGAATCCTCTCAGCAGATCATCAGAATACTATCTAATGTAAAGGACCAAGGTTTACTAGGTCAGCATATCGCTCGCACGGTCAATAACCAGTACTGACACTCTCTTTAAAGCAATATTCCTACCATTTGACCTCGATGCAGCGCTTACTGCGGGCGTCGTACTAGTAATGGCAGCAGCCATCGATCAATCCTTACTCCCAGATCATCCCCAATGGCTTCAACGCACCTGCACAATCCTGGAAGAAATGTACTCCCGAGGAAACGCCATAGCGGGTCTAATAAAATCCGAACTGAAGCAACTCGACTCGCACCTCAGCGCACTACTCGCCAAAGACAGCGACCTCGGGCCTATGTCTACAACCCCCGGGAACACCACCATTTCAGGAAATCAAACCCTCGAAGGCATCGACACAAGCGCGTCTAATTGTACGCCGTACCAGGAACCCTGGGAAATTGGGAATTTGGAGGGTGTTGGTTTCGATTGGGAACTTAGCGCCGAGCAGTTGATGCAGTTTGCGAATTCTTTGGATGTGGATAGTTTGACGTGGCCGTTGCCTAGTGTTGATGATGCGGTGATGTAGGAGTTTTCATTTATGGATTAGTATTGAGAGGTGGATGCCCAGAAATGTTTCCTCTATGCTATATAAATGGTTCGAAGCGCTTGGATTGGAGAAAAAGTATTAATCACCTAGAAAAACATTTTGCGTCAAGCAGGAATTTATCTATCAGAATCTCCATTTTACATACCTGGTCATCTAGAGAACATGTTCGCCATTCGCTTCGCGACGGCGATAATAGATCATTCCTCATTCCACTTTCCTCCTTCCCTACCCATATCAATAATTTCAGACTTTATCGTCAAACGTTCAACGGGCGTGTTTCAAACAAGGGAAATAAACCAGAGCATCCACAACCAAGTCCGCCACATGCAACACCAACTAGCCCACCAGATAGTAAAGACACCAATCTAACAGTCAGAAAGCCAGGGGTTCGCAACAAAAAACGGAACAAAAACAACAAAAAAATTGATAACAAACACACCCGAAAAACAAATGCGCGGGCGCTTATCAGCGTATCAGCTATCAAACCATCGCCCTGTCTCCTTATCCCACGCGAGCACTACCGGCCAAACTTCCCGACATGCCCAGCACCACGCTACGGCGTTAAGCTATCCCATGTAGCGAAAAAGCGGGGAATGCGCAAAATCGGCAACTTATCCCGGTTCCTTGGTCCGGGGAAGTTTCGATGAGAGGGGAGATAAATGATTGGAAGCCCGGCAAAGTTGCTGTTGCGATGGGAGACTTGGGGTTGTAGGCTGGGGGCTTGGTTCTCGGTCGAGTTGGGTTGGGGCGTCGGGAGGGGTGCCGATGGCTGGGCTTGGTACCTATGGGATGATGGCGGAAGGTAAGGTTGTTGGTGTACTTAGTAGAGTGAATATACTCAGCATATTTGGGACCACAGGCAGGAGTTCGTCTTAGATCTATGTTCTGGCGGTTTTAAGTTGTGGTGATGAACGGCGTGGTTTCTATCTCTAGCCACGTGTGATTAGTGGGTTGGAACGTGAGTTGTAGACACGAAATATTTAGATGTTAAACCATGTCGGAACGGCTGCCGGTCGAGGGAAGATTTCTGCCCTATCCTGTGTCTTAGGGAGTTATTGTGGATCTCTTGAGGTGAGCTCACCAAAATATCATCTTGGCTACAGCCTAGGAGGGTGAGACGGCAAGGTTGATCTGCATAATACAGCTTCTAATTCTTTGGTGATAGTTTGACTAACATGCATGAATTTGGATATTGTGGTGGGATAAAGCCATTGAGATTGTGTGACACATTGTTCAGCAAGGTATAGATATTGTTGCGAACAGCTAACTTCACGGCCTCGCAAACCACAGCCTTCCAATCTGTAGGACCTTAACACTAGTATACACCTCAAACAATGTTCCTGTGTCTTTGGAGGGTATCCCTCTACCAGAGTTGGACATAAGTAAGGAACCTTCTCCACTTCGGCATCCGGTAGTAGTTGTCCAGCTGTGTGATCTCTTCGGTGCTCAGGATCCTACGGCCCCGAGAACAGTCCGCCGTCTTTGGGTTTCGCCATGGCGTCCTGAAGATAACCTTGTATCCAATTGTAAAGCCTATAATGATGATAAGACCGATGGTGTACGAGAAGAAGTTTTCAGCTGTAACTTTAGCGCCACCCTGGAGAGCATTAGCATTGTGGTGATTGATCTATTACGGTTGGGCGAATGGCTTACAACGGGGACGATGCCGCAAGTAAGGCAGCATGCCAGCAGGAATACAGAGGTCAGCATCAGCCACCCTGGACCAAGTGGGTAGGCCGTGGATTTCCAGGCATATACCTGGCTGAACAATGGGTCGTTCTGTGCTTTCAGTGCACAATGGAAGCGCCAGTTGGTGAAGGCAATGATAATCCAGTTGGTAAAGAAAGAAGCACTGGTGATGTTGATCAGCCAGTTCAGGACCTTCAGCCCTCCAGCTGTGTAATTATCAGTGTCAAGTAACTTCAAGTCGGCTTATGTGGCTTACCAGCAAGTTGGATATAGCCAAGAATAACACCAACAGCGCAAGTAATCAAAAGTGCCAATCTGGGTCTCCCTTTATCGTCAACCTTGGCCAGTCGTTCTGGGATGAGACGCTGATGAGCCATGGACCTCAGTACCCTAGAAGATAGATAGACAGCCTCTGCAGAGATAGCGAGAACTCCAAACATCATTCCGGCATTCAGCAAGGAGCCGATGCCCTTGATACCAGAATCTTGTACGGCAATGACGAAAGGCGAGGCTGCGACTCCACTTCCACCAAGAAGACGGTCATCATCCGAGGGTACTAATATCGTGATGAAGACGACGCTGATCATGTAGATAAAGGAGACTCGGAAGGGTACGAGTTTCGTTGCGTGTGCCATAGAGAACCGTGGGCTTTTGGCTTCGCCTCCCATGATTCCGATGAAGACTTGGTCACCAACTGCCCAGGTCGCAAGCAAAGCACAATTGGCAAATCCCTAAGAAAATTTAGCTTATTTCCTACAAATGACCATTTTGAGACATACGGAGAATCCATTCAGGAACGCTGGGTGGTCTGTCCAGGTCTCTCCATGATGGACACGACCAGTTGGGCCAGCACCAAGGACCAAGGCGAGCGAAAGAACGATGATGATGAGGAAAAGGAAGATTTTGATGATAGACGTTACGTATTCGAACCAAGCAAAGATTTTGTTTGGGAGAAGGAAAATCACGACCGTAGCAGCAAGAAAGAGGGAGACTATAGAAAGATTAGCTGGTGGTTTTCAATGCGCACAAATATGTAGCTCACCCGCAGCTGCAAGAGGGAAGGATCCTTCGGCCCAGTACTGCACAAGGACATTGAAGAATCCAGCTTCAGCCGCAACAATTGATGTCCAACCTGTTATTGTTAGGATGAGGGTCGCTTGTTTCAAGGGGAAAAGGATGGCGAACCCAGCCATTCTGCAAAGCCCGCTCCAAACGCCAAAGCCGGGTCAACCCAGCGGTCGGCATAGTCGATATAATTACCTGACACAGGAAAAGCGATAGTCATTTCGGAGAGCGATTGGAGACAAGCCCAAACACAGCTGCTGACCATGGCATAGGCGAGGACCATGTTTGCGGGCCCACCGCTGGCCAAGGCCTTTCCAGTCGCGATGAAGACTCCACTTCCAATGTTGGAACCCAAGGATATGATCTTGAGGAGTTTTAGTACGAACACAAAACACTGCTTGGGAGCAGAGAGTCCTCACATGAACCTGTCGTGGAGTGAAAGAACGATGGAACTGGCCATTGCGATCCTCGTCAACTCCTTCTATCACTTGTGCTTCGTGAACACTTTGCACTGGCTGCAAGGTATCGTTCTCAACCTTTACATTCTCCATTTTTTCTGTCGAAAGGTCGTTCGTGGGCGTGCCAGTCTTAGACATGTCGGGGCAGCTACTAGATATACAAAATCAAAGTGTTGGACCTGAAAGATAAGGGGAGGGTTTAGTCCTCGGCAAGTTGGAATCGAGATAAAGCAAGGTACGCGATTCTTATCTGTCCTTGAATTCGCAAAAGCTCGCAAATCGGTCCTATTGCGCGGCGTCAGGGCCTGGCCAGCTAATTTCCCCGCGTTCTCCGTCTCCGCTTCCCCAGCATCTTGTTGTTGGCCTTTTTGCCTTCGCTTGGGTAGTTGGATACACAGTAGCCCCAGACCTTGGCTGGCAGAACACACTACGGTCTGATTTTCCGGTGAATACGCCACACTTGATTGGGGTACCAACTGGGACCAAATTGCCAAATTGGCCACCTTGAATGAGGAGAAACCTAGAAACGCCGTAAACGCGCATCACTTGGACCTATCGCTATCGGATCCGCTCGTCGGGAGCGTCTATCGGACCGATCAGGAACAGCTAGTTAGCCCCGACCGTGGGGGCGTGTTACTCCCATGACCAGCCGTTCTCCTCGGAGCTAATGGCCGTAGCACTGGTAATCGTATTGTGCACTCAATGTTGTGTCTGTTGGAGTGATAGCAGGTCACGATGAGCGTGTCCCGGAATCAATTGCTCAGAATTCTTAAAGAGGCCCTGAGGATCAGACAAAGGACAGTGCACGAAGACAAGTCACTGTCCCTATCTCCCGTGGAATCCTTTGCATCTTCCATCTTATAACCGCCCAACTCGTACACACTTGCATTCACCTAGTACAAGCGTCTTCTAGTACATCATGCCATCCCGAATTGAGGATAACACCTTGGACGTCATCATCATTGGTGCAGGATTTGGTGGATGCTACCTGCTTAGGAACCTACGAAAACAAGGATTCCGAGTCAGAGTCTTTGAAGAGGGCCATGGCTTAGGGGGAGTGTGGTGGCATAATCGTTACCCCGGAGCTCGTGTGGACACGAATACACCATTCTATGAATTCTCGGATCCCGAACTGTGGGCCGAGTGGAACTGGACAGAGGAATTCCCTAGCCAACAAGAAATCCTGAAATACTTTGAGTTTGTCGACAGGAAATGGGATCTAAGTAAAGACATCACCTTTGGATCTAAAGTCACTGAAGCAGCCTTCGATGCTAGAGCCAATGAATGGATCATTCGAACAGACAAGGCAGAGGTTGCCTCTGCTCGTTTCCTCGTTCCAGCGATGGGATTTGCATCTAAATTGTTCACTCCTCGGCTGCCGGGACTTGAGACGTTCCAGGGGTTCCAATGTCATACGGCCAAGTGGCCAGAGCACCCCATTAATTTTAAGGGGAAGAAAATCGGGGTGATGGGTACTGGCGCTACAGGCGTCCAAGTCATCCAAGAGCTTGGTCCAGATGCTGGAGAGCTCGTTGTCTTCCAGAGAACGCCAAACTGCACCTTACCGATGCGACAGAAGAACTATGCCCTTCAACGACCAAACAAACAAAGCTACCAAGAAGTCTTTCGACAGGCCAAGTTATCAAAAGCTGGTATTGTCTTCCCTCCCGTCACTAAAAAAGCCAGTGAGGACACTCCTGAACAACAACAAGCCCTGTTCGAACAGCTATGGCTCCAAGGTGGCTTTGCCCCAACACACGGCAACTATTCCGATTTCATGACAAACATCGAGACCAATCACATCTTCTACAACTTCTGGCGTGACAAAGTACGCCAGAGGATCCGAAAGGACAATCCTGAGCTCATCGAAAACCTTGCACCTTGGAATCCACCCTATCCATTTGCAACCAAGCGTCCTTCTCTCGAGCAGAATTATTACGAGGTGCTGAGCCAGGACAATGTCAAGCTCATCGCTCTTGCCCAAAATCCAATACAGGAGATTGTGCCCACAGGAGTCCGGATGCTCGACGGATCAGTCATTGAACTCGATGCACTGATCCTTGCAACTGGCTTCGACGCAGTCACAGGTAGCTTCTCCCGAGTCAAAATTGAAGGCTCGAAGGGCACATCCCTCAACGATCAATGGGCCAGCGGTATCCGAACCTTCTTAGGTATGACAACTTCAGGCTTTCCCAACATGTTCTTCCTCTACGGTCCGCAAAGCCCCACCGCCTGGGCAGCCGGGCCAGTCACCTCCGAGATCCAGAGCGACTGGATTATCAAGACCATGCTGCACATGCGAAATCACAATCTCACGAGAATCGATGCGAAGCCCGAAGCCGAGCAGAATTGGTCACGATACGCGAATGAGCTTTGCAATAAGACGCTACTACCCAGGAACAAGACGACGTGGTATATGGGTGGGAATATCCCAGGGAAAAAGAGAGAGGCTTTGAATTTTGTAGGGGGCTTGCCTGCATATGCGGGGGCGATGGACGATTGTCTGGCGAATAATTGGGCAGATTTCACGATTGAATGATGGGGATGATGGACATTGTGGAAGAAAGCATTAGCATTGTAGAGAAATTAGGTTACATTTAGAAGCATATTGTGTATTTGCTATATAAGCAAGACTTGACAGATCGAAGGTTTCTTAATGGAACTGAAATTGGATAATGTATGTCTTTAGCTCAATTCTAGCGACTGTTCTCCTTCTTCCCTTATAGGAAACAATGAGACCCGACTCGGAACTTAATATTCGTCATGGACGTTCCCAAGTTACAGTTCCAATAGGTTCATCTCTTTCATACTGTCTAGGTCTGAGCGACCGCAAAGCGGGAAATTTTCTGCTTGTGCGGACATGGAGAAATCTTCCACGTAGAAACCTTCCACGTAGAAACCTTCCACGTAGAATTGCATCCAACGTCTATAAACCAAGGAAAACATGATTAAATTCATGGTATTGAGGGTAATACTATCAAATCAAGATAAAAGAACCTGTTATTTGTCCCGTTGCGGCGGCCGTTCATTTACGAATGGATGGTGATTGCCATCAAAGAGTTAGGAGACAATGCCAATTGGGAGTCGACGAAGATACGAACCGTTGCACATGGCATTTACAGTTCGAATTGATGTGGTGAGAAAGAGGCGGGGAGTAGTGTGCTGCGAAAATATCCCATGTCCCCAGCCGAGTACTCCGATCGCCATTTTCCCTTTTGGAAGTAAAAGCCTTCAGGGGGGCGACGGGATGATGGAACAACCTCGACCGGTAGTTCATGCCACTCAACATACACAATACTCTGATACTCGCCAATTTCGATGTAGGATATATGATCGTGGTGCTGTTTGATGTCGAATCGGTCGTGGCGTAGTTGCCGGATTATAGAAGCAAGCCTGAGTGTGTGTCTGATACTCATATCGGATGGCTGTTTGACGCCCGGTACGGTTCGAAAAATCCGGTGCAGGGTATCCGGGCAAGCAAGCCATATCTTGACCTCGGCATCGGGATTCAACCACAAAGTCTTGACTAGATCGGTTACATCAATCTTTGCAATACAAGACAAAGGGCCGCCAAGTGCTCTCAAATGGTGCGGTTGAGGGTGGTGGAATTCACACTCGTCATTCATGTCTATGATCACCTTTGTCAACATAGCAAACTGGCTACCGAGATTCTTCATCCACGTACCCGCGTAATCCAGCTGTTGGCCGAACATGGGTCGCATTTTGTACGGTTTGTGAATCAGAAAGGTGTGATCCTTGTAGAAGGCCGAGCTCAGCTCATAGAATATCTGGCGACAAGATCGCTGAAGTCCGATGCAGTGTTTGAAACCACTAGATTTCCCAACCCCATTGAATCTGCTCGGCTCATCTTCTATACCTTCAAGAACAATAGTCCCGCCAATCTCAAAGTCGATCGCGAAAGAGTAGATCAGATTCCGGACTTCGGCCGGCAAAGTGACGAGGGAACGTTTGCAGGTATTGGCGGGATATGAGCGACAGTCCTCGTAGCGTAGCAACTCCAACTTTGTCGCCTGAGTGAACTGATCTTCCATCGTGATCTTTCTATATTCGATCGAATCTCAATTGGAACCCTAGAACTTAGCAGTAGCCGAAATAAGTAGGGGGAAGATCAGGACTTCGTAAAGGGTTTGGTTTTTGGAAAGGAGGACTTTGTTGGAAGTTCCGAGAGAATGCTAGAGGTAGGTGAGCTTGTGGAAGAGATTTTTGGGAATATCGGGAAGTAGAGGGTAGAATACAACATCCTTAAAAACACACGCTGTTACTCACCAGTCTATCGCATTGTATAAGGTACACAACAGTGTATAAATTCAACCCTCACTACATATATTCACTTGACATAGCGCAACGCACTAATGGATCAAACTAGCTAGATACAAGATGCATGCGACATTAATATTGTTCAGCTCAAGACTTGATGATTGTATTTTTTTAAAGAAAACCAACCCAATTGATTAATTGCGCACATTCCCCATCCTAAGGATGCCGTCCGCGCGGTCCAAATACAATTGAGCGAGTCCATCTGTTCGTAAGCAGATTTTGAATCTTTAGATTAAACTGCTGTTTAATAACATATCCTTACATGAGTAATACTTAGCGCTATCCCTTTCCATTGTAAACCAAAGTCTTAAACAACTTTCAGATGTAAAGAGTTTTATCATGTTTTCAGGTGCTAAACAATGACGCTAGTGAAGTAAGGAGATTGATGGTTGGGCATCGTTGGTGAGACGGGGAGCTGTGCCGCATAGTGATGAATTGTTCCGATCTCCCTGGAGGGAGGCCCGAACCAGTGTTGAGTTGCCCCTATGGCAACTATATCGTGTATTATATGGCTTTTCCCAAAACACGAAATTTGGACACTTTGGTTCCCCTGACCTGTACCAGAACTACTCTGACAGATGCCTTGGATTTATCTTCCGATTCCAATGACCATATTGTCACGTGACCATACTTAGTCCCAACCTTCCATCAGGCGGGCTCCCTTCTTTTCTCGGCTGTCATTGTGCATCGGAGGCCTCGCCACATCGCCAATTCTACAGCGAAACTTTTGTCTGCCAAAACCATTGCCTCTGTGAGGTCCTCACCTATATCTTTCTGGGTCATTGTATTCGTTGCCGACGCATGATGCATTCATCAGAAAAAGATCAGCCATCGCTTGAGGACATTCGGATCGCCTCTCCATCAGGACAGCTCGAATTACTCGCTTCCCTACCTCATCCACCGACAAAACAGCAACCTTTGCTCTTCGTTCATGGCGCTTTCTGTGCTGCCGCCTGCTTCAAGTCAATTCTGCCATTGACGGCACAGGCGGGGTATCCATCTTACGCGCTATCGTTGAGAGGCCACGGACATTCATGGCAGCCCAGCACCCTCACATTCCACGCGCTTACCGGACTCAATTCCTTTGTTGCCGATGTCGTGGCTGGCATGGACTACCTTGCGGTTGAGCATCCAGATGCTGCCCCAATTCTCGTTGGGCATTCGATGGGAGGCGGTGTGCTGCAGCGGGCGCTAACAACCTGGGGATTGAAAGCCTCACAAATAAATCGAGATGTTCAGAATAATCGGCACGCAGCTGGGCTGGTGCTCCTGGCGTCCGCGCCGCTCTCAGGAGGTGGTATGGATGTAGCTCGGAATTGGCAGGCTGCAGAGGCCAAGTTGAAGTCGGGGCAACAAGAAGCAGAAGCAAAAGGCAAACCCCGGTCGAAAGAACAACTACAGAGCAAAAGCGACAACGGGTCAGATCCAGAAACACCCCAGGGTTGGATTCCCTGGATAAAATCCTTCTTCACCTTCAAACCCGAAACAGGCCTCGACTCACCAGCCCAGGTTCGCAGCAAATTCTTCTCCTCCGAAGCATCGGAAACTGTGGTACGTGGTTGGATCCGCGACACTGGATGCAAGTCCCGCCTTGAGAGTATTCGCGTATCTATCGAGATATTTTGGGATATTGCTGAGCCTCGTGCGGTGCTCGCTGCAATTGACAAGGACACAGCACCCCGTAGTCGGAAGATCCTATGCATTTCGGCGGAAAAAGACGTCCTTATCTTGAATGACGTTTCGCAGAAGAATTTCGACGCGTACCATGCCGTTTGCAAAGGAGAGCAAGAGATATTGCGCACTGAATTGTTAGGGAGTGGACATCATATCATGCTGGATATTGCCCATGAGCGTTGTGCAGAGGTTATTATTAGGTGGTTACAGGGTGGGAGCATCTAATTTGAAGTATCAGTTTCCAAATGTTATGACGGGTCCAATCTTCTACCAGAGGAGTTCGTAGGAGAATGGCCAGACGCCTTGAAGGTAAGATTTAGAATTATTGTACACGAATAGGAAATATAGCATTTTCACCATTATTAATGAGCCATGCTCACGACTTGTATATCCCCCACCCTTGTCTTACTTTTCCTGGGCCTCCTTTCCGAAGCTTCCGATAACTTATTGACTACTAAGAATCCTAATGCATTATGTATACCGGTTTACTTCTATTTTCAACATGAAATGCTAATCTCAATCTCCAAAAACCATCATATCGTATCTTTCCAAAACACCGTGCCATCCATGATCCTACGAGCAGTTCGGAACACCGTAGCATTCTTCACCAAACCATTCTCGTCAAAGTTAGCTCCCACCAGCAGCTTGCCGCTATTGTGTCCAATGGTAACTCCGTCACCATCTACAGGATTTCGAGAAGTGCTGCGATGCACGACCGAACCATCTAGCCGCGATGCAACAGCCAGTGCCATTGCTACCGTGATCGGCACAGCGCGATGAGGCTGCCCCACCGAAATAGACCGTACGAGAACATCACATTCATGTTTTGTAATTTTAGCTCCAATGATGTCGTGATCATACGGTGAAGAGACGATGGCAATTTTAGGAATTGAGCCAGGGACTTCTTGCTCGGAATCAACGATGCCCATGGTTACCGCAGCCTTCCTCCGAATGGATTCTAACTTTCCAAGGAGAGTTGGATGAGCATCGATAGCATCGGCAAGGATACCGCCCTCGACGCGGAGATCTGATGCTTGGACAAACACACATGGGTTGCCTACGTCGATGCAAGTTGCATTGACCCCATCCAAGGTATCTACGACATTTCCAGTAGGTAAAGTTTTCCCTGTTTTGGACCCCCTGCCTTTCAGTCAGTGAATAGTTCAAGCTTCAATATGAGATACTCACGCCGGATTAATAAACGCAAGTTCAATCTTGGCCCCAGTCCCCGAAACCCCATCAATCGCGAATCGACCCTCGACTTCCGCCTCTCCATCCCTAACCGGAAAACGCGAATGAATAATCTTCCCCGTATTCGTGTTATGAATCCGCACCATCGCTTTCTTCCCCATATCTCCACTCCCAACATCCACCATGCCCGAATCCACCGCGAACGCCCCAATAGCCGCACTCATATTCCCACAGTTACTCGAAAAGTCGACTTCAGGGCTGGTCACTCCAATTGCAGCAAATGTATAATCTACATCTGCATCTTGTCTATCGGAGCGACCGACTACGCAGACCTTGGAAAGGCTAGAGACACCGCCGCCCATGCCGTCGAGTTGTCGGCCGTTGGGATCGGGCGAATTAATCACACCTTGGAAAATAGATGGCCATAAGTCTTGATTTTGGGGGAGGTCGTCTGATTTAAAAATTACTGCGCGGGATGTACCGCCTCTGTAATATGCTGCGGGCAGAGATTGCTGTGCTCGGCGGACGGGATTACTTGTGTAGAAACCGCGGGTTTGACATTGTAGAGCTGACGAGCGTAGAGATTTGAAAGTTTGGACTGCAGGGTTTCGCATGTTGATTGAAACTTTCTAAATCTAGTTGGTAGACTATAAACCGTTCTCGACGTGTTATATGGAAGTCTGGGAGCGGACGCGCCTTTCTAGATCGGATACATCCGATCCGAGAATTTGAACGCATAGGTACTCCACACGTAAATTTCCAAAAGCAATCAGTGCGTGACTTACGATCGTTTTCGCGATTTTTCTTACCAATTCAGGCGCTATCACAAGTTTTTATGCATTAAGCAGTTTCAATTCCTACGTAAAAATATATGACTGCATAAACATTCAACAATACACCTTTGATGGCGTTGTTACCATCATGTGTTGCCAAACATCATCTCCAACCCACTCCCTTAAATTGCTCAACACTGCCCCATCATCCACTTCCCTGAACTTTTCCAGAACAAACTTATTCTCCTCGGTTCTATTGGCTCCAGATCCAGTATGCGGCCAATCCGATGCCCAAATCAATTGCTCCGGAACCTCCTGCACAAAGGCCTTGATCAAGGGCTCAAGATCCTCATAACCACCCGTAGTAAGCTTTGAACTTCGATATAGCGCCGAGATTTTGATGTATACTTTCCCGGCCTTGGCAAGAGAGAGGAGAGATTTGTACCCGGGTTGTTGCGTGACTGAAGAGATGTTTGGGGGGAGCGCAGAGATTCCTTTCATCCCTCCTTGGTGATCTGCGATGACTTTAATTGGTAGGTCTTGGATTGTTTGTTTTAGATCTTGTATTTCAGCTTCAAAGTGGTTTTTGAGTGTGTAGGGCTGTACGTACGATCCCAGCTATCACCAGAGACAAAAAGTTGGCAATTCCAATGTTTGTAGTCTCTCGCTCTCTGGGCCGTATCTGCAATCGTTTTCTTCAGGTGCTCGTAATTTATTCCATCAGCTGAGGCTTCAGTATTGATACGAAATCCTCGGACACCAAGATCGTTCCATTGCTGCAATTTATCGTCTGTGATTTCTGTTTCATTGATTACGACAATTGCTCGAAGCTTCTTCTTTTCCTCATTTGCCCGACTGGAGTGGTCTCTCAACAAGTCTATGATAAGGCTATTATCGGTCCCATACGGTGATGGTTGGACGAGAACGAGATTCTGGGGACTACGACTTGCTGTTATATTTCTGTTAAAAGCAACAAGAGCATCATAAGTCGCTACTTCAGGGGTATATGCTCGAGATGGTGAGTATGGATAGTTGGCTGGATCGAAAACATGGACATGTGTGTCCCACGAGTGACGGGGCAAGTGCCAACTGATTTCGGTTCCGCTAATACTACCCATGACACTGTTGCAATTGATTAGCAACAAATTAGTTAAATCATGCATAAGGCTATAGCAAAGGGACTGGAAATGTAATGACTAACCTTGGCGACTTGAATTGTGGGAGACTAGATGCTAGCAAAGTACGCACTGCAACTGCAACCATTACAGATAGTTGAGAAATCTTGAACGGCCCTGAAGAATAGACTATGAGCGTTTTTTGGAGGTCAACTCTAGTTCAACTATTTGTATCGTTCTTCCTTAGAATGTGAGGAAAACTCCCGATAGTACTCCGGATGCATCCGATGATCATCTTCCGGGCTTGGATCCAGCTAAACCATTTACCTCAGATACCGATATTCTTTTCCACACAAGTGGAGGCTATAGTCTTCAAGCCTGGTAGTCGATGGGTTGCAACTGGGCACACGGTATCAGTCCGAATCGTATCCGTCCTAATCCCACTAAAGCCTGAACCCTGTATCTGTTGATGCGATACAATTCGCTTATCCTTAGGATGTGTTAGAGCTTCACTAATAGATTCAATTGCATTTCAATGTGCAGAGAATTCGAGACCTAAATGAAAAGTCCTGATGTAGCATTCCCTCCAGCCAAGTTCTTTTACTATGAAGTTTGTAGTAAGGAAAGACATGTAGGATCGATTCTGTTTGCGATCACTTTCGGTATTTCTTGATCGTTGGACCTATCTCTGCGCCTGCTTTCAAGTCCTTCATTGTCTTTTCATCAATTAGCTTGCGCTCTTCGCACAATTGAACTACTTGGTCAACAAGGGACGGTGGCACGACCACAACACCATCCTGGTCACCGACAAGAATATCCCCTGGATTGATCCACAACCCATCTTTAAACTCCAGAGGCACGTTGAGCTCTGATGCTTTCGTAAAAGTGTTTGAGCCCAGGATTGAGTTTCCACGAGCGAAAAGCGGGAAACCTAGCTCTTGAATCTCTTCCACGTCGCGGAATCGGCCATCAATAACCACTCCTGCTGCCCCAATCATGTTTAACCTTGTTGCCATGAGTCCACCAAAACAAGCAGAATACATGTCCTTCGGCTGTTGAATGTACATGATCTTTCCAGTTTCGGCAGAATCAGCAAAATGTTTTGGCGGTGCGGGAGCTGATGTGTCCTGTGCGTCGACCATCTTTACGGTTGTTGCTTCACCAACAATGCTGGCGCTTTTCCCGAAGCCTTGTCGCACAGGACTCCAGACTGAGATTCCATCCAAATACCCTCCTAGAGGATACTTCAATTTGACCAGAGCATCTAAGGAGACAGATTAGAGAATTAGAGAATCACGTGTGGCCAAGGTAATACCTCCAATCTGTAGGCAGAGTAAGATAATGTCATTTACAATGCAGGAAGGCTTACATCGCAGGATGCGAAAGGGCGCAGTGCTTTTACCAATGCCGACATGCTGTCTGATTTAAAGAGCCCTTGCAATTCGGAGTTTGGAAACTCAAGATTGGAAACCTTTAACCTGTGTTCAAGCAAAGACTCAATGGAATGCGAATGAAGTGGATACCGTGGAAATTTCTCTCGTATACAGTGTATCGACCTCGTGAAATCAAACAGATGGAAGAATTGGGCAGTCGTGTATGGTTGATGGGCATGGTCTCAAGCTCCAGCGGTTACCGAGGTGGAAGGGGTCTTCACGTGATTGAAGATCGAAGCGCCGGATGCATCCGAGCTGACGCCTCATTCCAGGATTCGCCATCAAAGAACGTTTAACACTTCAGGCTGGCTCATCAACGTCCTTTACCGGGTTTTTGAGCATGCCCAGGGGTGTTGAAGATGTTTTAGCTCCTCCAGCGAGTGGAGCGAATGTAACGACCTCGACTACGAAACGGAAACATCGCCCCGGGTTGCAGCGCGTGTCAATCGCGTGTGAACGATGTAGAGCACGGAAAAACAAGGTACTTTATTGGTTCCTTTCGGATCGTTCCCTTTCAAGTGTTGCTGATTTCCGACAGTGTGATAGGAAGGTTCCGCAATGCTCAACCTGCAAGGCTGCTGGGGCTGCGTGCGTTGTGGTGGATCGTTTAACGAATCGCCAGCACCCAAGGGGTCACGTGGAAGGACTTGAAATCGAAGTCGAGAGACTCAAGACCCGAATTAAGGAGCTGGAGAGCCAAGTGGAGAATACAGATGGCGGATTAGGGCAGACTGGTCTCCAGCCAGCAGCGAATGCAGAAGTAAGCACTACGGGAAGTGTAACGGCAACACAAGACACCCCAATTAGCGTAAGCTCCTCAAACATCTTGGATCATCCTACCCTTGAGAACATTACCACTGGCGACCTCAATACAGTGCCTGATGATGTCACGCGTAGCCAAAGATACGTTGGCGACTCCAGTGGCCTTTTCTTTGGGAACATAGTCCAGGCCGTTCTACTCCAGGCAGATTACAAGGGAGAACATGGGCCTGTGTCCGGCCCTTTACGAATGCGAATTTCTGAGCAACCAAGTGAATCCAGCGACAAGCACTTCTCATTCCCTGTCGCTTCAATAGCAAACAGGCTACAACATGCTTACTTCACCAGCCGATGGCCAGCGCTGCCTTTCTTGCATCGGCCGTCCTTTCTAGAGCAACACTTCGGACCTAGTGTATCCCTCCAGCACCAGGCCAGCGAAGTATCTTTGTTCCTCACTCTCATGGTTCTTGCTCTTGGAGCCATCGACCTTAAACGCCAACGCCCTAGCTTCGGAAACGATCATATTGAATATTTTAGGTATGCGACCGAAAACTACTTACATTCCCTGTTACGGGAGGACAGCATTCAGACTGTACAGGGGCTTCTCCTCATAGCGCAATTCTCCATCAATGAACGCCAGAGTGCGAATGCCTGGCTTGTCAGCGGTCAAGCAATTCGAACCGCTATCGATCTTGGACTTCATCGGAAACATTCTACCTCCCAGGCAGGAAGTGATCCAGTGGCGATCGAGATGCGGAAAAGGGTTTTTTGGTCGGCGTATGCCATAGATCGAAATATTTCCATAACACTCGGTCGGCCCTGCGCCATGAGAGATGAGGACATTGACATTCCATTTCCCCAGAACTTGACCGATGATGACCTTATGCAAGGCTTCATGTCTCCTAGTGAGGCTCTAGGCACCTTGAATCAACCTCTCGACATGTCTACTTTTATTCATATCATTAATTTGCGAAAGATGCAGTCAAAAATCCAGGCTCTGTTTTATTCAGCTGATACGTCTCAGCTTCAGGAACAGGGCATCCAATTCCATCAAGCAGAAATCCGATTGCAACTTGAACAATGGATAGTGCAGGCACCGCGATACTCTCGCCCGACCATGGCCACTTTTCAGTCAACTGATTGGTTCCAGATTGCTTACTCACATGCTCTTCTTCTATTATACCGTCCATCMCCTGCCAATCCGATCGTCAATACGGACGCATTACAGATTTGTGCAGACTCGGCCATAAGTCTAATAAGCTCCTATTCTTCTCTCTATGCAAAGAATAAAATCACTTATACGTGGATCGCACTGCATTCTCTCTTCATGGCTAGCATTACCATGCTCTACACTTTATCTGTCAGTCCAGATATTCGAGCAAGCACAACAAAAGCTGTCGTCAAATCCAACATCATCTCGTGTCTGGCCTTATTCGAAGTTATGTCAGAATTTTGGCCACTTGCCAGTCGCTGCCATAATATAATCGACCGCATTGGAAAACATACAATCACATTGTTCGACGCTTCTGTTGCGTCCACCGCCGATTTCCCCATTCAATCCGGCACTCAGGATGGCACTTCACAACAACATTTTGGACAGATAGATGCTGAATTCATGGAGTGGTTTGGAACCAGAAGCATTGATGTTCCACCCCCAGGCCCACAGCTCGGAAGCACCATCGAGCAAAACACCTCGATAGATGACATGGACGCGAACGATTTTACTCGAAACAATCAAGACTTTCCGTCCGGAATGGACATTAATTTGGGAAACATCGACGACTTGTTTCCTGCAGAGTTTGACACTAGTATTCCGATGATGATCACAGCTTTCGGTAACGAACCTAATCTATCTATGCAAGCGCCAAGAGCAGCGGAAGCATCCGACACCCATATGGGCGACTTCTCGAACATCTAAATTGCGGCCGAGTTGAATTCCTTTCCTACATACATTGAAATTACACAGAATCACTTCTACTAACCAGTCACTGTCTCGATCGCGACAGACCACCATGGCCACAAGCGAAATTTCGATCACAAGCCCAACATTTGCTACATCTGCACCACATACAGAGAGGAAAACGATATCTTGGCGGAACTTAGTAGTAGGAGCTGGTATGAACATCTTCCAAGGTAAATGCTCACGTTGTGCACAACCCGATCTTCTCTTCTAATCATTCCATAGTCACTTCGCTTGGGCAGCCAATGGAGAATATGAAAACATATGTCCGTAGATTTTATCTATCCGAAAGCTGCGCTCTTCTAATGTATGAAAAGGTTTCGGCACATCGAGATGCAACGCTTGGACAAGCTACCCGTGCCCTTTGGGAAAGAGGGCCAATCCGAGGCTTTTACCAAGGGCTAATTCCATGGGTATGGGTATGAGCCCACTCGCGTGTCATAAGGTGATCTCTAACACATGATATCAGGCTTGGCTTGAGGCCTCATCAAAGGGCGCTATTCTTATTCTGACCTCTGCAGAAGTAGCGTATCATTCGAATCGAATGGGTATAAACCCAGCCGTAGGAGCAACACTAGGCGGAATCGCAGGCGGCGCTGCTCAATCCTATCTCACAATGGGCATGACGACCTGCATGAAGACCGTGGAAGTGACGCGAAGCAAGACAACGGCTGCTGGAGGCAGGATACTTGGCACAATGGAAACATTCATACAAATTCTTCGTACACAAGGTATTCGCGGAGTAAACAAAGGCGTCAATGCCGTTGCTCTTCGCCAAATTAGTGGATGGGCTTCACGGATGGGTATTTCAAAAGCGGCAGAAACACCAGTTCGGAAATTGAGCGGCAAGTCAGACACGGAGAAGCTTTCTGTTTGGGAGAAGATTGTTGCGTCGACCGTTGGTGGCGCATTGAGCTGCTGGAATCAGCCATTCGAAGTCATTCGTGTCGACATGCAGGCAGTAAGGGCTGCTGCTGAGGTGGCCAAACCAACAATGCTGTCAACAGCGAAATCAATTTGGCACGAGAATGGCATCAGTGGATTCTTTAGAGGCATTTTACCAAGGATCGGTGTTGCTTCGTGGGCTACGATTTGCATGGTTGGGCTGGGTGATACGGTACGCGAGCGTTTTTCGAGCTGAGGAGCCCAATGCTGTCTCTTTCTATTATCTGCAGTTCTAGAAATATTCCGTCCAACCACATAAAGTGCACGTACTCCATGACATTCTCTGAGCTGTATTTCAGGCTTCACAAAGTTCTCATAATACATTCACATTAGCCAAACTCTTGGGTTTTCTAGCTCGGAAGCATTGGAACTGCATTCATCCGCCTCGGAACTAGTTTCCGGGAGACCGTCGGATGCATCCGCAGACCAGCACACCAGCAGGCTCAATACGCAATTAAAACTAGTTGCGGGGGGGCCAAATATCCCAAAGGCTTTTCTTCCAACACTAATACTCTAGAGTTCGAAAAATTTACACGATGAGTTGCAGCGGTATCCTTCGACGCCAATTGTGGCATCGAACCACACCAGCATGGCAAGTGCAAGGCGCCGCAATGGCATCCATCGCACCCATGACTTCACGCGTTCGAATGAGCCGTCTTGATCAGGATTCCTTCATCGACTACTCAATACTCGACACAAAAATCAATCGGGTCAGAGAAAGGTGAGAAGTCTACGTGTCCAGCCTGCAAGTCACTATTAACATAGCCAAAATCTCCAGATTAAAACGACCTTTAACCTATTCCGAAAAGATCTTATACGGCCACCTCGATAATGTCGAAGAGGCGGACATTCGTCGTGGAGAATCCTATCTCAAAGTGCGGCCCGCTAGGATTGCATGTCAGGATGCGACTGCGCAGATGGCTCTGATCCAATTCATGTCTGCTGGCTTGGATAGTGTCAAGGTCCCAACGACAATTCACTGCGATCACCTGATTGTCGCAAAGGAAGGACATGCTGCAGATCTCGCCACGGCTACTGCAGACAATGAAGAAGTGTATAGATTTCTTGAGAGTGTGTGTAGGCGATATGGTGCTGGGTTCTGGAAGCCTGGGGCAGGAATCATCCACCAGATTGTGCTTGAGAATTACGCGTACCCGGGTGGCCTAATGATTGGAACAGATTCCCATACGCCTAATGCTGGGGGTTTGGGTATGGCGGCAATCGGAGTCGGAGGCGCTGATGCGGTTGATGTTATGTCTGGATTGGCTTGGGAACTTAAGACACCCAAAATTATTGGGGTTCATCTTACGGGGGAGCTAACCAGATGGGCGTCTCCAAAAGGTTGCTTGCATAAATATCTATCCTACTTCCCATCCCATACTAACACGCGTAGATGTTATCCTCAAACTCGCCGGCGAGTTAACTGTGAAGGGGGCAACCGGTTCTATCATTGAATATTTTGGTGACGGCGTGAAGACACTGTCGTGTACGGGCATGGGTAAGAGCCAAAACCCTCTCTTCTGATAAGTGCAAAACTACTTACACTGGTCCCGCAGCAACAATCACCAACATGGGCGCCGAGACCGGAGCCACTACTTCCATTTTCCCCTACACCGATGCAATGGGTGCTTACCTTGATGCTACTGGTCGATCAGATATTCGTAAGGACTCTTCATCGTGGCAACATGTACTGAACGCAGACCAAGGCGCAGAGTACGACCAAGTTATTAACATCGACCTTTCTTCCCTTGAGCCATTTATCAACGGGCCGTCGACACCAGACCTAGCAATACCTTTAACAGATTTCAAGGAAGCAGTTGAATTAAGTGATTGGGATAAAACAGTGAGTGCTGGGTTGATCGGATCTTGCACGAACTCGTCTTTCGAAGATATCAGCCGCGTGGCTCATCTTGCAAAGCAAGCTATGAGCGCAGGACTAAAACCCAAAGCGCCTTTATATTTATCTCCCGGAAGTGAAACAACGCGCGCGACACTGGAAGCAGCTGGAGTGCTCGATGTTTTCGAACAGGCTGGCACTACGGTTCTAACAAATGCCTGTGGGCCTTGCTGTGGTTCATGGAACCGGCAGGATGTTCCTAAGGTAAGATTTCCTAACAACATCTCTTAAAGGCACATTTCAAAAGTGCAATGTGTTTTCTAAGTCGGAATGCTGATGGATATTTTATAGGGGCAAAACAATTCTATTGTTACGTCATATAATCGCAACTTTACGGGACGACTCGATAGCAATCCAGCCACCAAGATCTTCCTCGCGTCTCCCGAAACCGTCATAGCGAAAACATTTGCGGGAAGGTTAGACTTCAATCCTTCTACCGATACTATTTCAAGTGCCTCAGGAGAGTTTAAATTCAGCCCTCCACCACAGGTTGATCTTCCACGCAATGGGTATCAAGAAGCTGACTGGGGTTACGTGGCACCACCTACAGAACGCTCGTCCTTGCACGTTGACATCTCACCGGAATCAAGTCGAATTCAGCGTCTGCAGCCATTCAAATCGTGGAATGGAAAGGATTACGAAGATCTTACCATCTTGATCAAAGTTAGTGGGAAGTGCACTACGGATCATATCACACCGGCAGGACCATGGTTCCGTTATCGTGGCCACCTTGAGAACATATCTAACAATACTCTTATTGGTGCTGTCAATGCATACAATCAGAAAGTCAACTTGGTTCAAAATGTCTTCACCGGAGAAGTTGCCGGTGTCCCCGAAACTGCACGCGACTACAAGCAGAGGGGTGAGCAATGGGTGGTCATTGCAGAACACAACTACGGCGAGGGATCTTCCAGAGAGCATGCAGCGCTGCAGCCTCGCTTCCTGAATGGAGTTGCAATAATTGCAAAGTCGTTTGCAAGAATTCACGAATCAAATCTGAAGAAGCAGGGCATGTTACCGCTCACATTCTCAGATCCATCCACATATGATGACATTGAGGCAAGTGATAGGATTACTTTAGGGGGTCTAGGTAAGATGAAACCAGGAGAACCTATCACTATGACAGTGAAAAAGCTGAATGGAGATGTGTGGGAAACGGAACTTAATCACACCTTCAATGAAGAGCAAATTGGATACTTCAGAGCGGGCAGCGCATTGAACTTGATGGGGTCGGCGGATGCTTCCCTGCAAAAGACGGTTCACTCTTAGCTAGAATTTTCTTTTTCTCTGTACATTATTACAACAGATGCTCAAAAACGGTATTCTCTCGATTCAAAAGTGACCTTGATTCTTGGAGAGCAAAGCTACCATATAACATTAGAAGGACTGTCACTCGATAATATATTCTTTTCGGGGATTAATTGTAACCTTGATTTCAAGCGGTCCGGATGAAGATCTCACAGTGCTTCAGCCCTAGCCGAGGGTTCAATCTCGAAGCTGCCAAGTCCGAGCATCAACGCGTCTCACCTGGATGTGAAATATGGCAGACATACTCTCTGCGGCTTACATCCGACGAGGGACCGCATAACTCGCATCAGTAGCGGAAGTCTTCGTTACCAAGGTATCCCAGTCATTAATTGACGAGCCATTCATTGGCCAAAATTCACCGGATACATCCGACAAGGAAAATCTACCAAGCACGGATAGCAAGAACACCATCAAGTCATCGACATCTGGGGCACTCTTCTCCGCAAACCCCACACATAGCATCTCCGCATGTTTCCGATATAAAGCATGATATAAGGGCTATGATGCTCGCTCTGAATTCTACTCGAACATCAAGGCCTAATTCGGTTGGGGACATTCTCTCCAGTTCATTCACACCATTTGCCATTCTTGATATCTAGTTACAAATGAGTCTTCTGTCCAATTCACCCCTTGGAAAATATGCGAAAAGCATCAAAGAATCCCCAAGGGGAATCTACAACAGTCAACTGATTTTGACTGTCATCATGTATGCACTTGCAGGCATGCCCAAAGGTCAATAACGACGCCCACACATGTTAATAATGCTACATTATTCTAATATTCCATAGGCTGGGATGAAGGTACAACAGCATCAGTCACTCAGCTCAAGGCCTTCCAACGTGAATTCGGCGTCACTCCCAAAGATCACCCTCAGCAAATCTCAAACATCGTTTCCTTCGTCAACTTGACGGCCGGTATAGGCGCCCTCTTATCATTCTTCCTCAACGACAAGTTGGGTCGAATCTGGTCTTACCGATTATACATGGCCACATACTCTATCGGAAATCTTGTTGAGACATTTGCGCATGGTAGCTTGCCAGCCTTGTACATCGGCAGGCTGGTAGCCGGTGCCGGCATCGGTTCTCTGACGGTAGTTGGACCCATGGCCATTGTCGAGATTGCGCCCACAACAACACGAGGACTGATGACGCTTTGGTTCAACGTGTGCATGTTGAGCTCACAGATGGTCGGAATCTTTGTCGTATTTGGGTGCAACACACACGTTGATCCTACCAAGCGTCTACAATACCAGATCCCATTTTTCGTGCAATGTTTCGTTCCTGTCATAGGCGTTCTCATGTCCCTCTTCTTGCACGAGTCGCCCAGATGGCTTTGCCTACGTAGGAGGAATGAGGAAGCACTCCAGACATTGACTTCACTTCGGGGTCTGCCGAGAGATCATCCTTACCTGCTGAATGAGTGGGATATGATAAGCTCCCAAGTGGCCCATGAGCAAGCTGAGTTTGGAGGTATGGGTTATCGGTCCGTCATACGCGAGACGTTCTGCATCCGGTCAAACCTACGTCGTGTCCAGCTCACTGTCGTGGCGTACATCCTGGCACAATTTTCTGGAGCCAATTCAGTTACAAACTATCTTCCTGAAATTTTCGGGATCATTGGTGTCAAATCGACTAGCGTTAAGGTCTATGCCTCGGGCCTGTATGCATTAGCGAAGTTAGTGTGCTGCATTGCGGCTTCACTATTCTTCGTCGATGTCCTAGGGCGAAGAAAATCGCTATTCACTGGTATCACTATCCAAATGCTGTGCCATTCGTACCTAGCTGGCTACCTTAGTTTCTTTGTGAGGAATGAAGAAAGTATGCCAAAGGGTGCGTCTGATGCGGCTATTGGTGTTATCTACATTCACGCACTCGGTTGGGCTGTCGGTAGGTGCCCGATTGCTTTCGTCAAAGAAATCATCAGCTAATCCATCTAGGACTTTATACTTTGCCCTACCTATTTGGTGCCGAACTCTGGCCCAATCGCATTCGTTCTTTCGGTGGTGCGCTTTCTCAGGGTTTCCACTGGCTCTTTTATTTCGCCATTACAAAAGCTACCCCAGCCATCCTTAGTTCAATGGACCAATGGGGTGCATTCGTATTCTTCGTCGCTTGGTGTGTTGTTGCTCTTGTATACTCATATGTAATGGTTCCAGAAACTGCTGGAAGAGCACTTGAAAACATGGACGAACTGTTTCAGCATCCATGGTACATGATGAGGAAGCACGCCAGAACCGGCGGTGTTCAGAAGGGGGACGAGGAGAGCGAAGTATACAAGGAGGGAATTTCGAGAATTGAGCATGCGAAGAACTGAACAAAGTAACATTCATTCACATGATTGATTCGTCTTTATTCGGTAATCATACGATAATAAATAACATGTGCCATCCCAAATTATCAGAAGCCAAAAGATGAAATCGATGTGCGAAGCAAGATCCAAAACATGTCTAGTCTTTTAGACGATGGCTTATGAATCGCTGGCTTTGATCTCTATCATTGATTCGCCATGCAAGTCAGGTCCTGCCACATTTTCCCGACGCACCATTTCGAATCCGGATATTGTTCTAAAAATTCTCGGCCAATCCCAGTGAGAGATTACTGCTTCTAGAACATCGCACGGAGGGTCGCAGGGTTCGCAACATCTCTATTTGGAAGTCCACATAATAATACCCCGCACTACAATTTACATATCTCAACTGTTTCCGCTGATAACGATGGTAGTTGACCCTCGATGAGTTCCTTCTTCATGTTAATTCATTCCATTCAATACTTCAAACTGTAACTCACTGGAAATTGCTATCATGTCCTCCTTGGGCGATGTCGCGATCGACGGAAAGATCGTGGTGATAACAGGAGGCGGGTCAGGTATCTAAATAGCATCCCAGAAACTAAAAGATCAAGACTCAGATTTCACAGGCATTCATCTCCAGCTCGCTAAGTTGGTGCACGACGAAGGAGCAAGAGTCATCATCGCAGATCTTAAACTCACCAAAGAGGCGGAAACCGTCCTGAACCAGGGCATTATCTTCCAGGAATGCGATGTAGCTGACTGGAAATCCTTGCAAGAACTTATCGTTGTCTCAGAGAAGAGATTTGGTGACGTACCAGACGTATATGTTGCCGGTGCGGGAGTGTTCGAGCCAGTAAGTACCCAATCATTTGACGGTCTAAGGCTAAGAATCTTCAAAGGCATGGTCTAACTTTTGGGATGACACGGAGGACGAAAATTACATGGTTGTCCAGATTAATGCCAATCACCCAATCAAATTGACCCGGATCGCTACACGAGCACTTTTGAGCAAGAATAAGAAAGGTGTAGTCCTCATTATGGCTTCTATTGCGGGATACTCCTCAAGCTTCGCCGCTCCCTTATATTATGCGACCAAGCATTCTTTGATAGGTTTCACTCGTAGTGTTGGGGAGCTTGATCATTTGGCAGGTGTCAAAGTGGTTGCCATTTGCCCTGGGTAAGTCAAATTTGTTCGATCCCGTTATCTTTTGAGCCTTCGAGAACACTGCCTTACGACTGTCTTAGTATGGTGAATACACCGCTCTGGACTTCAGACCTTGAAAAGTCTGCTAGATATGGATTCTCGGAGGCCTTGACCATTTCTGCTGAATCAGTTGCGAGCGCTGAGCTGTCACTTATCAAAGAAGGAAAGTACCCTGGGGGAACCGTGTACGAAATCTCCCAGGCAGGAGAGCGTGTGGTCCCAGAGTGGAACATCTCTCCCCCTGGAGATGATCCGGATAAGGAGATGCAAGGAACGAGTTTGCCTCAAGAAGCACTAGGAACTGCCTATCGGCCGATTTTGGATACCTTGAACAGAGAGCGTAAATTACGAGAATAGTAGAGCTTTATCCCATTGCAATACCGATTTATATCAAACCCATAAGGAGGAAAGAGGATGTTGTCCATATTTATGGGGGGGGCGGCTGAGTATATTAGATGCGTGGTGTGACATTAACAAATAGCTCCGGCTTCTGCCACAAAGTGTAACACTGCTGAACCCGGTCCCAGTCCAGATTCTTGTCAAATATTTCCAGGTCATATAGTAACGTCAACTTCGCCATAATGATTCGCACTTCTATCCAAGCCATGCTATACACGAAAAGTATGCGTCAGCCGCCACAATATTAAACTAGGAAAACCACCGGCACAGATGATGGTTCTACTCAGGTTTGAACTTACTTTACGCCCATGCACATTCGTGGACCTAGTAGAAAAGGTTTACTTGCATCCAGATCATCTGTGCAGTCTGGTCCTATCCAGCGTTCTGGACGAAAGGTGTCTGGGTCGGCAAAGTGACGGCTATTGTGCGTCACTGACCACATGTGGACACCAACAGTAGTCTAATAATCTCGTCAGTCTGTGAATATTTGAGCCAAATACCTCAAATCAATTCTCACATACCCCACCAGGAACCCAACGCCCTGCAATAGTGCAGCCTTCCTTTGGCGTAACGCGTGGCATGCCAATCGGAATCGGCGGGTAGATACGGAGAGCTTCCTCGATGCATGCTGTCAGGTATGGCAGACTCGCTGCTGTGCGCGCATCGACTTCCTCCATAGATCTGAAGCGCCCCCGGATTTCTTCTTTCAGCTTGTCGTAGACCCGAGGGGTACTTAGTAGCCAGTAGTGTAGTCCGCTTAAGATTGTGGCACTAGTCTCGGAGCCGGCGACAATGAGTGCATTCGAATGTGCGGCCATTTCCCAGTCGGTGATGCGAAGTTCATCGCGTTTGGCAAGAATATAAGAGACGAAGTCTTTGCGATCAGATTTTCTTGCTGCGCGCTTGAGGATTTTGTCCTTAGATTCAAGTGCATGCTTGATTCCACCTTCGCGAATGTTAGTGGGAGTGAGCCAGTATTGGAAGCGAGGGACAATAGGAAGCTTCCAGATAGCCACGTCCCAGGCATTAAACTTTATACTGTCGAGGATAATAGCGATCCATGGAGACGTCTTGCGATTCTTCAGAGACCCGAAAGGTTCTCCAAATGCAAGTTCACCGAGGACATCAAATGTAGTCCAATTAAAGAATTCGACAAGGTTAATTGGCCCCTTTGCACTCTCTTCACGTACTGCTTTCATCAGATCGTCTGCGTAGTGCTGAATGAGTTCTTCTTGTTCAAGCAAGGCCCGAGACGAGAATGCATGGGACTACGCATAGTTAGAGAGATTTCGACCCCAAAGTGATTGAACTTACCATCATTTTCCGCATATGCGCATGCTCTTCCGGGTCTGATGTACTCACGATATGCTTTGCGCGAATAGTGTCGTCAGTCCTATAGAACAGAGGATCCTTAACCAGGATCTTCCCATCCTTCCGGCGGTCATAAATATCTCTCCAGGCTTCTGCACAGGCGAAGGACAATTCATTCGGACCCCATCGAACAATATCACCTAAGCGTGCTCAGTATAGTAAGATGTATTCATTCGCATTTCACTACGAACCATACTTATTATGTAGACCTTTGACTATTCTCGCCGAATTCCCGCTAACGATAGCTTTAGAGTAGAAAATCTGGATCCTTCAGCATTAGAGTAAGCAGTAATTGTCGTAAACTTACATTGGAAACAGCAGCCCTTTTGGGGCCCGGGAAGGCAGAGAGAGGGTGAAAGAATACAGTGTAGACCGATGATCCCAATAGATACAGTATGATAGCTCCTATGAAGAGACAGACACATGCTTTCACATTAAGCTGCTCAGACACTCGCCATTGAGTTTGGGAATCATCAAATATGGACACCATGATGCATAATCGCGATTGAAATCTGGGTGCGCTCCAGAACCAAAGGCTATGCTATGAAATATACTGGTTTCGGACGGCAGGCCGGAAAATGAACACTCTGTGTCCGCTAGCATAGACCATAGCCAACTTGAGGGTATTGGTATTCCGGCATTCTCAAGTGGCCAGACCTCCTTTCATGTTATGAAATTCTTTCCCCGAAACCCCCAATTCAGTATTTCACGCTAGTGCTCAGTCCACTAAAATGTGAATGTTCAAGCCACATGCGCTAAAGTGACTTTGCATTGCAGTAGCGTCCGTTCCTAGCTCGAAGCTCTCCCCAGCTTTTCAAGATTCCCCACAAGGTTTCGAGAGAACTAGGTACCGATCATCAGGTAAGACGAGCGCAATGTCGAGTAAGGGGCGCCATTTCATCGGATTTCATCCGGCTATTGTGTGCCGGTTCTGCGTTCAAATAGCCTTGCAGTCGATGACAAGCAGCGATATCTAACCTTTCAAATCCTTTGCAGCGAACCGACCCTTGCACAGAGTCATCATGACAACGGAAAAACCAGAGGACCTCCATGACGCAGGTCGAGAGGCGAATGCCCCGCGGCGCCACGACTTGGAGGGCAGCGTGGAAGCCAAAAACGCACGGCTCAGTGTCGACATTCATGGTTTCTCCGCCGATCAGGCAACTCTCCCAAAAGGTTATTTTTGGAGTCCATTCTTCTTGGGTACTATGACAGCAACAGGCCTTGGACTTGCTGCCGCTGTGGGAGGATTTGGTCTTGCAGCACCAAATCTTACACTTATCAATGCCGACATTGGCCCTGATCCAAATATTGTCTGGGTTTCACTTGTGTACACTTTGACCTTAGCTGTGGGCTTGATCTTGGTTGGGCGCTTGAGCGACCTTTTTGGGAGACGAGTCGGTTCCCTCTAACAGACCTTGCGTTTGTTTGCAGTTGAATATAGCTAACGAAGTCATAGTGGTTCTTTATAGGTTCAGCTGCACTCGCACTCATTGGGTGCATCGTTTGTGCTACTGCAACCAGTGTTGGAGCCTTAATTGGCGGCACTACATTGATTGGATTGGCTGCTTCAGGGCAGCAGTCATTTGCTTTTATCACGGGCGAGCTCGTGCCCATGAAGGTATGTATTCTTGTGCGACACTATCAAATGTATACTTAACATCGTTGAAGTGGAGGTTTGCAGCTAATGCAGTGATGTACGTGTTTTGCCTACCGTTTGCGGGTTTTGCGCCAGCAATTTCCAAGGCATTTATCCTCCACACCAGCGCAGGATGGCGATGGTAAGCTTCATTCCCACAGCTTGTCTTGTTCTTATATTAAAAAATTAATATAGGTCCTACTATATCATGATCATTATTAATTTCCTTTCCGGCCTGCTGTTCTTCCTTTTCTACTATCCTCCAACATTCAAAATGAAGTTTCAAGACCGTACAATAAAGCAGCAGCTAAGGGACTTTGATTATATTGGGACAATTCTTTTTGTCGCAGGATTTATTGTCTTTCTTCTAGGCTTGTCTTGGGGTGGCTCCGTTTATCCGTGGAAGTCGGCTCATGTCATCTCCACAATGATAGTCGGTGGCATTACTATAATCGCTTTCGCTTTATGGGAAGCTTATGCGGATCTGAAAGAGCCACTGCTTCCAGTGCATTTGTTTAAGAATGTTGCTTGGGTTGCTGCTTGCGTTTTGCTTGGATTAGGAGCTAGGTGAGTATGCTCGTGCCCATCATTTGTACATGCTGATAAGAATGGCAGTATATACTATGCCATGGCAATTATTTGGCCTCAAATGGTTGCCTTGCTATACACTGATGATGGGGGCGCTTCTATGTACGCTGCTTGGTTAAGTTGTGCACCCAGTGTCATGATCAATGCAGGACAGATCGTAGCTGGTTTCGCCGCAGAGCCGATCGGAAAGACTAAAATCCAATGCATTACCGTTCTTGTTATTGGAGGTGCTCTCCTAGGTGGTATGTTATCCTCCTACATCCGTTGTGGTGTAAAGCATTAATGTCTGTTTTCAGCTATTGCATCTGCGACGCCTGAAACCAAAGATCGCGCTACTGCTCTGATCATATTGGGATCCTTCTTCATTGGGTGGAATGAAAGTGTGTGCCTCTCTAATGCCGGAATCGAGCTTCTTGATCAACGCGAAATCGGGACTGCTGTAGGTGCGGCCGGCTCAGTACGCTCAGCTATATCCTCGGTCGCTAGCGCTGTGTACCTGACAGTCTTGTCAAATCGCCTTGCTGAAACGATACCGGCAAACGTCCCCCCAGCTCTAATATCTGCAGGGCTTCCTGCGTCGTCAGTCTCGAGTTTTTTGCAAGGTTTAACCACTGGGTCATTTAGTGGAGTAGAGGGACTCACGGATTCGATCACGGCTGCAGGTATGGCGGCATACAAAATCGCAAACACTCAAGCATATTCTACAGTATTCTACACAACCATTGCTTTCACTGGAACAGCAGTTGTCATAAGCTTCTTCTCGCCGAATGTGGATGACAAGATGACCGGGGAAGTGGCAGTGACTCTCGGTAAAGAGCCCACTGGTAGTCTTACACATTGAGTACGGTAAATGTATTTAATTGAAGATTTGCGCCAAATGTATTGTGGATTCAGAAATTGAACTTAAGAGCACAAGGCATTGCGAATCAAAAATGGCTTTTATCCATCGCGGTAAGACAAGGAGCTAGGAATGGAAATGACTCAACAACAGCAGGACTGAAGGTCCAATTCTTCGCATCCCGAATGTGAGTTTCAAAGACTGGGTTTAATGTGACGCGCGTCTTTGAATGATCTGTTATAAACATGTCCGAATCAGAATATGGCCAATTAATAGAAAACGTGGATGTGAGGCGCTGAAAAGTCTCAAAGTCGTCATAATTCATATGTTGTATGACAAGATCCCTGGCCTCAGTCCTACGCGCAAGAATTAGGGCCTTAGCTTCATAATGAGTCTACATTCGACTTACCAAGGCATTACATCGACCCAAGCAGGGTGCGGAACCGTGAGTTGCAGCATTGTTGGCCTAAGGAAGTCTGGAAGCTGCTTATAGCTCTCTTCTGTTCGACAAACCAGCCACCGCACCATGTGCGCAACAATGTAATGGTAAGCTACCCTGGAGGGAAATGCAACTACGGTAGTGCCCCAGGTCGTGTGTTTTCCAACGGCAGCAGATATGGGATGTGTCGGTGAGTCTTCCATGGTTGGTTTCAGGAGCAAGCCTAGGCTTGGAAAGCTACCTTGTGAGAGCTCTTCATGGTGCTGGCCTTTTCGTCGCCCCCATTGGCGTCCTGATTCTGTAACTTCTATCAATACATGGTCAACGGGCGTTGTTGGTGCAGTATGAAGGGGTAACATCTGCCACGGTGGAGCCAAGTCGATATTAAGTGGTGGTAACCTGCTCTCGGGCTGAGGCTCGATCGCGAGTGAAGCATAGGCAGCAGCATCGCAAGTATCAGCCCAGGCCACACTAGAGTCATGAATCAATTGGGAATTACTAGGCCACTGTGAGCCTTCGGAATGCATCCCATGATCATTGAGTAGATTGACTACGAGACCGGTCCCAAATTGCAGAGGTAAATCAAACGTGACGTCGTTCATCGAAGTGCAGTTGTCCCCAGATAGATAGGATGTAGAAGTGGCTTCCAGTTGGTTGGGACAGGCTTGTTGGCCTGAAGATGTCATGACTGTATGATCCGGCCGCTTCTTTGGCAACGAATGACTGGTGCTGGATTCCGGGGGTATAGATCTGTGGTGCTCAGTGAGAGCGTGGGCATGGTTGACAGCTAATCGTAGCGCTTCATAGTTTTCTTTGAGCTTTGTCAACTTTTCCTCGGTCTCAGCAAGCTGCAGAACCAATTCTTCATTTTGGATGCGTAAACTGGCGTTCTCTGACTCCAGTTGGTTCATTTTCGAAGCTCTCCTTGCTCTTGAGAAGCGTTGGTTCACCCTATTGTCGGCCCGCTTTCTATCGGCTTGTTGAGGAGTCATATCAGCTACCAGCAGATACCCGCTCGGCGAGTGAGCCGACAAATCTTCATCCATGGCAAATGCAATCAAATAGGTGAGATATGTTCGATGGTGCTCTTTATCGTGCGCTTGCTAGAACCAAAGGTAGTGGACATTAGATGTGGGGTCGCGCACTAACTAGGACAAGCCATAAGGGTATCGTTTTCCTCTCCATTGATGCTGCAGGGACGTCGCTGAGTTCCCACGAACCTACAAATCACAAACTTGCAACAATCTTATCAGCGTTCTGATCTGACCCGACTGATCCTAGATGGTGAGCAACTAGATTGCAAATAGCCTCACGAAATTAGCAGAGGCATGGACAGAAATAGCCTTTTAATTGGACCGCTCGCTTCACGACCACAGCATCGTCGCCGGCCACGTCGACTCACTCCCTTCTGGATGCTCCTGAACCTTTGACAAATATTAGACAAGTGTTGACGAGGCTGTAGATTTTCACAGCGTACTCTTTCGATAACAGTGCAATGTCCCCAGGATGCCTTGGCAAGGTGAATGTATTGCGTGGGCCGGTGATACTGTCGATTGTGACGACCCTTGTTCAAATTAAGCGTTTGAAAATTGCCATAGGGTAGATTCTAGCCCTGCCTTAACTGTGCGGAAGATAGAAAGTTCCGCAGAGGAAAGCGCGCGTCTCTAACCACTCGTTCCGAAGCAGTTCCGACCATCTCGGGACGGGGGCTTGAGGCTCGATGAGAAGCGGATAAGGGGCCACCAGCGGATAAGTTCATTGCCGCTACCCCACACCCCACGAGCCCACCAAAAGTGGAGTCGCATTGTGCTCCCTCCGATTCGGGAGAAGAACCGGCTTCCACAGATGAAGAAAAACAAGTAGTTCCAGAAAAGTCAGTCAGAAATCGCAGAATTGCAGCTTTGCGCCCAGCTTATCCTCTCTGAGAGAAACCATTGACAAGAACCGCATATTGGAACACAACTCTCAGAGACTCACCATTTATAATGGAGGCTTTCGAATACAATAGCAACCCCGCAAGAGTCGTCTTTGGCAGCGGCACCATCAAGAAGCTCCCAGAAGAGCTCTCAAGAATCCAGCGCTCGTGCCCCCTCCTCCTGTCCACTCCACAGCAAACCACCCAAGCCGAAGACGTCGGTAAAATCCTCAATGGTCACTTCGCAGGCTTCTTCAGCGAGGCCACCATGCATACGCCGACCGACGTGACAGAGCGAGCATGTCAGGTTGCAAAATCATCAAAAGCAGATTCCATAGTCTCCATCGGCGGGGGAAGCACCATCGGCCTAGGAAAGGCCATCAGCACTCGAACTGGTCTCAACCACATCGCAATCCCTACGACATATGCAGGAAGCGAAGTGACGCCTATATTAGGTGAGACAGCGGAGGGCCGCAAAGAGACTCGATCAGACCCCAGCATCCTCCCAGGAACCGTCATTTACGATGTCGATCTTACACTCACGCTTCCGGTGTCTCTCACTGCTACTAGTGGTGTCAATGCTATCGCGCATGCTGTCGAAGCTCTCTATGCGCGCAACGGCAATCCCATCATAAGCCTGCTGGCGCAAGAAGGTGTCCGGGCGCTCGCATCTGCACTTCCGCAGCTAATCGCCGACCCGAGTTCCAAAGATGCTCGATCCTCAGCTCTCTACGGTGCCTGGCTCTGTGGCACATGTTTAGGGAATGTTGGCATGTCGCTTCACCACAAGCTGTGTCATACATTAGGTGGAAGCTTCAACTTGCCACACGCAGAAACCCATACCATTGTGCTCCCTCATGCGCTAGCCTACAATGCCAAAAATGTACCGCAGGCCATGGAGAAGTTAGCAGAAGCCCTGCCAGAGAGTAATGGGGATGCAGTGCATGGTTTAAACGTCTTACTGGCCAAGCTTAAGGTTGAACGGGGTCTGAAAGCTCTCGGTATGAAGGAAAGCAACGTCGATGAGGCTGCCGACATTGCGGTTTCGAAGCCTTACTGGAACCCGCGCGAGGTAGAACGCGAGGCTGTCAGGGAATTGATTCGCAGGGCTTGGGCGGGTGAAGATGCAAGAGCCGATCTTTGAGGATCGGATGTGGTCTTGGGTACACAGGAAATGATACGCGCTGTCATATTTACGACACAAGGGGGATAGCGCAGATTCTCAAAAAATTGAAGCGCCATTCAATTGGACTCGTAGGGTATTTCAGGGGCGACTTCGCCGACGACAGCCATACCAAACTTACACAATCATTATTTTTCCATTCCCGGTCATTGTGCATATGACGAACCCAATAAAAAAAAGAAAAGTTGCTTGCAAATATAAAAAGTTACGGCACCCAAAGAAAAAGCGGTGTTCAAAAATATTGCAAAAATAAACATACAACAGCGGGTATTCGCTAGTGGTCACCCACCTAACTACTAATCCGCCGGTCRGAGGCTTAATGTATGCGGAGCGAACGGGACGCAATGTATTCCTCTGCCAATGGTCGTATGTACTAATTCTGTGAATTAAAGTGATATACATACAAAAGAAAAAGTCAACGTGGTGTCAAGACGACCCTGGTCCGTCGTGGGTGTCCAAATACCTCACCATGGAGATGCTTCCACAACGCGACAATCATCACATAGCGGTAGAAAATCGAGGGTCGCCGCGCCGCATACACAGCACATTCCAGAGTATCCCACATGGGTCGTACGAGAATCGCGATACTTGGAAGTAACCTATGGGCGGCAAAATCCTATTCCGCCTTGTGATGCTTCCCGAGCGCGAAACTAAACATAACTACAAGTAAGAGTATTTGCAAAGCCGACTTTCCAAATCTAAAATGCGACCCCAGAAGAATATATCCATTAGTTGAAGAAATACGCAAGGCTTATAAATATTATGATGGCGTTCTACCCGATAATGAAGAGCCATAGTGTGCCGATCGTCAATTTATGAAACCAACCCAGCGACGGATCCCTACTGGATTTCCGTTCCAGGCCAGCCTAGCCCTAAATAAAAGGGTTCATCACATTCCACGATCACGATACGTTCTGTCAGTTATTTTCGACTCATTAAGTGGCAGATTTGAAGATATTCGGTGGCTGTGGAACACGACAAAGTGTGGCTACATATCTTCTTACCTTCCTAGACCGGATGAAGGACCTTCCCGTATAAGCGCTTACCATCCACCACTCACACTGCCAAGCTACGCCTTTTCGCCAAACGCTGCTACTAATATCAGAACTTGCTTTTTATGTATCGTGATTCGAGTCCTCCTCCAGTCACGGACGACGTCTCTCGCTTAAATTACATGGTAAAAGGGAGAGTGATACTCCAGCCACATATCGCGATGTGTTACACAGAGACAGATTCAATAGAGGTTATACGATCTCCTTCCCAGAATAGAAGATATCTACTCTCATAGATGATCTGCTTTATCTCTACTTGTGTTACATATATTAATCGTATAAATCAATAATCTCAAGTCGACGTTGCAGTAACCAATATCTACGTACAGTCCTTCGACATCTATTTGAAACGATGAAAGTGCTTCCCATCTTACTCGCGCTAGCCACAGGTGCGATGTGCCTAGCGCCAATTCTAGGTTACGAAAATGCGGATCCTACATCCGAAAGCTACATCGTGGTACTCAAAAGAGAAACTTCCAGGGCAGCCCTCACCTCGCATCTCACTTGGGCCAAAACAAAACTCGTTACGACGAGTAAACGAGACGAGCCACTTGTTTTCAACACTGGTAACTTTAAAGCTTACACAGTGACTGCGGCGAACACTACCATTGCCACGATTGCGGACAGTCCTGATATCGATTACATCGAGGTCGAGCAAACCTTTACAGTCTCTCCTGTAGTACCTCCCACTCAAGAGAGACGTGCTGTGCAAGCCAATGCCCCATGGGGCCTGGCACGCATTTCCCACAGACAAAGAGGAAGCAGTGACTACGTGTACGAACCCAACACCGGCACTTTTGTCTATGTCCTCGACACTGGCGTGAAAGTCACCCATCAGCTTTTCCAAGGACGAGCTACTTGTGCCTTTAGCGCAGTAGGAGGAGTGTGTGATGACACGAACGGCCATGGCACACATGTTGCAGGCATTGCAAGTTCTCAGACATACGGTGTGGTCCGCTTTGCCAATGTTGTTGGAGTGAAGGTGCTTGGCGATGGCGGGTCTTCAACAAGTTTGTTTTGCACTTTCCACGCAGGGTCCTACTGCTAAATTCTATTCTAGCCTCCACCATTATCTCTGGTATCAATTGGGCTGTTCAAGATATTCAGACTAAGGGACGAGTAGGTAAAGCTACTGCTTTACTAGCTGTGAGCGGATCCTTCAGTGCAGCTCTGAATGCAGCTGTCGCCAGTGCCGCCAACGCAGGTGTTATGTTTGCTGTGGTAGCCGGCAATGATAATGCAAATGCAGGCAATTATTCGCCTGGATCGGAGCCGTCTGCTTGCACTGTAGGAGGAACCACATTTGACGATAGAGCAATGTCGACCTCTAACTATGGTGCTGTTGGTAAGCTATGTATCTGGGTCTAACGTCAAAGCAATCTTGTACTAATAAGTACATTAGTTGACATATATGCACCTGGACAACAAATTCCATCACTGTGGATCTCAAGCAACACTGCAGTCACCTTTTTGTCTGGCACATCGATGGCTGCAGCTCACATTGCTGGATTGGGAGCGTACTTTCTGGCACTTGAAGGTCCTCGAGGCGCCGTAGCCCTATGTGAAAGATTGAGGCAGGTAGCTACTCAAAATGCACTATCTGGCATTCCTGCAGGGACATCAAATCTCCTGGCATATAACCTCAGTGGACTTTGAGAATGTTATCAACAGTATATGTGGATCGTCATTAACGAAAACTATCAATACAGCCCAGTTGAACTTAAGACAACAAACGCACATTTTTATGTTGTGTATTTTTAAAGTCAAAATACTAAAGCGCTATTGTATTCCTATTGTATAGCAACTTATGATGTATCCACTAAATACTTTCGCACAATTCTCAAATTTTCGGTGCTATTATTCTAAAAAATTACGTCACAATTATAAGTCCCGCCGTGTATTCCTGATGTCTTCTCTATGAATTTCCTAATCAAGAGTGCATCCCAATATATCAAAGAGAAAGAATATTACTTGGGACTTATAGAACACAAATTGCAGGGTAGATAAGCGAAGTGTCCATCTAAGGTCCCAACTTGAGACTTATCTAAAGTTTCTCCTATTTATCCTCCATAGCTAATGTATAGTTCTAATAGCCATTCCAATTTGTACTTTTCCAGGCCTTGGAAAAGCCGTGGGAGTTACTCACGAAACATTCAAGCTCAGGTCTTTGCAGTTGGGCAGATAAGTGACTACGAAATCTATCAGTGAGAATAAAACGTGCACATATGATTGTACCCACCATAATCTCCTGGATTCGCTGCGAAGCGTGTTCACCATCTTTGCCTATGAAGCCTCATTTCGCGAGCTGCAATTTGCGGAGCTGACTCGATTGGACAGTCCCCTCCACTGTATTTTTCATGAGATATCGAACAATACTTACTAATTTCTCTTGTCCCAGTCGAAGAATACGTCCAATAGCTTGACTCTCGACAGAGGGATTCCATTGTGGCTCGATAATGTGGATGTGGTTTGCTACGACAAGCTTGTTTATCCCAACGGATCCAGTGCCAAATGTAATCAGCAACACTTTTATATGAGTGTTCACTTCAAAATCTGTGAGAATTTGTGCTCTTTTCTTCGCTGAAAGACTTCCGTGGATGCGATGAAAAGGAATATTGTGAGAAGTGAACAAGTCCGCAATAATGTCGAGAGACTTCTTCCAGAACGAGAAGATAACAGACTTATCAGTAGTAACCTGTCTCCGTATGTTCGCCAAAAGAGCACGCATTTTGCTAGAGCAAGTCGTGGTGGAAACGGTGGGCGTTTGGGATGTCTTTGAAGGATCTAGAATAAATGTTTCCGTCGCTCCTCTTTGGCTGCAAATCGGACACTGGGCGATCCCTTCATTTTCCGAGTCTTATAAATCTGCTTCGTACTTTGGACGACACTCCCCACAGAGCAAGTGCTGGCAATCGGTCAAGACTCCAGAACTATGATCATCAGTCTGATACATTGCTGTTATCTCAGCCTCGCACTGGACGCATGAGGCTCCCTGTCCAATTGTCTGCAAATAGCTCAGCGCTTCCTGTGGATCTGATGGCATGCCGAGAGAATTCCATTTCCCGGCAAAAGCTGTTGGTCCGTTGTTACAAAACAACCGCATCCGCAGAATCGTTTCAATAACTATTTAGTTAGCCTTTTTGATACTGTGTCCCGCAATAGCTCGGTTCGTGTCACGCTTACGATTCTCCCCAAAATCGTTGTAGATTTGCGATTCAGATGGAGAAAAATCGAGGAGGTGAGTGTCCGTTGCGGGATCAGGTAATTTAAGGAGTACTTTGGTACGCCTGAGACAAAGTGACTCTAACAGTCGGCGCAAGTTATAGAAACGATTGGACCCAGTACCCTGGACTGTAGCTATGATATATTTACGGAAGGTCGGACTTTCGAGAAGTAGAGGAACTCTGAGAAACTTAACCATGGCCCCGAGGTCTTTGACACCATTCTGAATTGGAGTGCCAGTCAGGCACCATCGTATATGCGCAGCTAATGAGCTGATGGCGCAAAATTGTTTCGTCGATGCATTGCGAATTACGTGAGCTTCGTCGAGAACGATGCGATACCATTCAATCTTGTCCAGGATGCTCTGTCCACGGCAAAACGCTGCAGCTACTGTAGCATAAGTGGTAAAGACGATGTCATACTGCATAAGATATAGGCGTGAGGTCTGTCTCGCTGAGCCGTGGTATCTGTAGAACTGCAGTGTTCCCGGGAGTACATGGTCCCAGATTTCTTCCGACCAAGTGTCTATCAATAGAGCGGATGGAACAACCACAAGGGTTGTCTTTGAGGGCACGAGGGTCTGCCATTGACTGGTTTGGCGAGCTGTGCCCGCTATGGTGAATTGACGAGCGCGCTCAAGTGAGGCAACGATGACGGCCAGAGTTAAAAGCGTTTTACCGAGACCCATATCATCAGCCAAAATCCCACCCCGAACATCCTCCGTATGCATACTTTTAGCACCAGTGATAACGTGCTGGTAGCAGAACTGGTCGTGCGGTGTTCTATGTATCCTCCAGAGACTCAAAAACTGCCAGTCTTCAGTCTCTCGGCGAGTCATGAAATCGACAGCTTCTCTTTGGTGTTTGACTAGCTCAGTAATGATTCTTGTGTCCGTAAAGGCTTGGCGAAGGAAGTTGGGTTGCTGTAAATGATCAAGAACCGTTTCGACTTCGGAGGTCGTTGCTTCTAGCGACAACACATTACGCTCTTCTCCTGCAATAGATTCTGATAGTGAAGGTATAAGTGTATCAGGTAGGTCAGGGAGCTTAATACATTGTGGGTTTTCGTAATTTACTGACCGTAGCTGGAATTCGGGTGGCTGCAGAAACAATCCATTAGAGCTGAGCAAACGTGCAACCGCTGTAGCGGAATGAACATGTCCGTAGACATTTAAGTCTGTGTGAAGCGTGGCGGTACTGCCACTACTTTTCCACATTGACCTAGACTTCTCTACGGCTTGCAATGACACGGGAATTTCGACCTCGACCCACTTTAGAGAGAGCAACCGCTTCACATTCCTGGTTATTCTGGATGATAAGCATCCGAAGATCTTTCCCTCTCGAATCTTGACCCAGCCTGATCCTTCTGCGAATATTAGGACCAGGGATACAAACTCCTTTTCATCTATTAAAGATACTCCGTCCGTTAACTTCGTACCAAGAGGATCGCGGCGCATTTGGATGACAGTTTCACACATTACGCCGAAGCAAGTGAGGTCGCTACCACGCTCGGTTTCAGTGCATAAGTTTGAAGGTTCCGCTCTAAATTGAGAACTTTCTTTTCGGGTAGTTTCACAGCCATAACTCCGCGCATCTAGCAGATCGCGTTAGTCTATGGCGGCGTATTGGGATTTAAACGTGATAATTGTGATCAGCACTTCGTATTGACTGTAGTAGGCATCTTCAATTGTATCTTCCAATTCCTTGGTCTTTACCACGAAAGTCGCATTTTGGAACGCTTCGAAATCTTGATGAGTGTTGCGTTGACGAATCTTATATTGTTGAACTCAGATTCTAGTGAAGCTTGAAGCATCATTGCTCGCCAACTGAACAGAGGACTGCATATGTACGACTTTGAAGCGGAGGAACGGTTTGCTTACCTGTCATGTCGACTTCCGAGCACTGTCACTTTATAGAGATATACTTACAGACAGAGCCGATGGTATGTGCCTGTAAGCGTGGCAGAGAACCTCCGACTAAATCTGGCAGGCATGTTTCTCTTTGCAAAGCTGATGAGCTCTTATTTGTTCGAACAGACTTCCATTGGGAGACTTGATGAAGGGCTCGCTCCAGGAACATTTCCAAAAGGGTCTACGAGGCTGACTGAGTTGTAAAGTGAGAGTCAGCTACCAAAAGGTATTGCCTGAGCTTACACGCTTTCTCCAGATACGCCCGAATCATGAAGTAGCTTTCCTGCTGCGAGGATACCGTCGAACTGTTCGGATGGCTTGTCTGCGCGCGAAGGTCGCTCAAGTGGCGAGAGGTACAACGCGCAGTCTCCATAATTCTCGAAGATCAAACAGTAGAATGGGAGCGAAACCGCATCCGCAGGAGTCCGAAAGCTTTATTTGGATCTTTAGTGGATATACAGGCTGACGACACGATTCATTTCATCCATTATACTGTAAAAAGGTGATATATAATAAAGTCTCGAACTCAGCCGCTTACACCAGTCTGGACGATATTTGGTAGATACCAAGAGTGTTGATCCTGCTGTAACTGAACTTGGCTTGGCGCTGCGATGCGTTGGGTACTTGTCCTTCCCTGGTTTGGATCCAGAGATAACACACGCAGAAATCTTGCTCAAACGCGATGAAGGCTACTACGGCTTCGTAGACTACACATATGCTTACTGGTCTCGCCACGTAGAAAAGGCTGCCGCAAGCGACCGAGTGGAAAGCGAAGTCCAGGAACTGGCAGAAGCTGTGGGAGTCTTCATCGATATGCACTGGGCCGAGTCCATGAACCCAAGACCGACTCCAAGGTCAGTTTAGGACTGTCTCTACTGTCTTAAAAGTTCCGGAATTGGAGCACTTCGACAAATTGGCATGCGCAGTGCGCTTGGCTCGGAAGTACCTTCACGCTGCATTCGGCATTCCTGGAGCAGAGGAGAAGGTTCTCAGTCTCGATGACTGTATTGGCAAAATACGAAGCGTTCTCGAGATATCACCATATTAAATTAATTTTAATAGTATATTTATAGAAATTATTTCTTTAAGATATTTTAGTATACGGCCTTTTTTCTAGCCACGTGGCTAGGTGGCTAGTAGATACCGGTCTAGGAATTACGTAGCCGAGTACTCAAATCTTCACCAATTCGGTGACCGTATAAACACCCCAAACTAATGGTTATTGGCGGATTTGCCCGGTCAGTGGAGCAATTACACATCTACTTCAGCCGATATCGCAAGGTCAATGACGTAGTTGAAATACTGCATCAAGTTTGCATGTCGGAGTTTGTCCTTTGTCCTCAAAGGTTTCATGTTGGACCACTTACCTTGATGAAATCAAAATGCCCACAACGTACCAATGAAATCTTAGTCGCAGATAATGAAGCATCCCCCGTACATTTTCTTCGCGATTTAATGTTATTGTCTCATCTATGTTAGGCACGAGGGTCTATAGATATCATCTCCCTCTTACAGGATCTAAGGGTGAATGAAGCCGTCACGTGCTGTCCTTGGCGTTCTCCCTCAGGTCAAAGTCCCCGTGCAGGCAGGCTTGAATTTGGTACAGGCCGTTCTCTGCTCTTAGATTATATTGGTTTAAATATTTTCGGATAAGGTGATTACAAAGGCTCTAACTACATGAAACCTCAATCTGATCTTACACGAAGCCTTGATAGTAGATACAAGCCAAGAAAGAAATCAACGAGATGGCGCATTTTACGGATAACTAAACTTCCTCAAGCGCTCACGATCCTCTCCATCCCTATTATCTACTGCTTCTCTGAAACGCTCCTGAGCCGACTTCCTCCGGCTGGCTTCTCTTCTCATACGTTCACGCTCTTCCATTTCCTTCTGTGCAGTTGCCTTCCTCAACCGTTCTTTTTCATGCTCCCTCTGTTCAGCTCTTAGTTTTATCACTTCTCGCTCTAGCATTTCCTCCAGTTTAGCGGCTTTCTGCAATCGTTCTTTTTCTTGTCTCCGTCGTTCGGCTGCTCTACGTAGCTCCCCTCGTTCTTGCAGCTCTTTCAGCGCAGCTTCCTTCCGCAGACTTTCTTGTTCTTCTTCCCTTTTTACAGTTGCTTGTCTTAGCGCTTCTCGAACTGCAAGAGACGCAGCTTTCCTCAAGGATTCCCTATCTTGTTCTGTCCTCCATTCAGATGCTTTCCTAAACTCCTCTCGTTCTTCGCGTTCCCTTTTCGCTGCTTCTTTCTGTAAGCGTTTCTTTCCTTCTTCTCTTGATTCAGCTGCTCGTCTCAGTATTTCTCGTTCTATCACTTCCTTTAGTACGGCAGCTTTCCGTAGGCGTTCACGTTCTTCAATTTCTTTCCTTAAACGATCTTGTTGTTGTTCTCTTTCTTCAGCGGCCTTTCTCAAGCGTTCTTGTTCAATATCAGCTAGGAGCTTCTCGAAGATCTTCTGCTTTTCCTGCTTCTCTCTCTTCCTTTCATATAGCTCTCTTTGTTTCTGAAGTTCTTTTTGCCTCTGCAGCTGTTGTTGTTCAGCTGCTTTCTTCAGCTGCTTCTGTTTTTCTCGTTCTCGTTCTTTAGCCACTCTCCTCAAATGTTCCCGTCCTAGGTCAGCCATAAACCTATCAATGAATTCTTGCTTTTTCTTCTGCGCATTGCCTCTTTCCTTTTCTTGCTGTCTGTCCTGTTCTTGTTGCCTCTCCTGCTCTTGCGCCTTCCGTCTGGTTTCTTCCTGCTTCCGCTGCCGTTCAGAGAAGTCTGTCGATTGCCTTGATGCTTCCCATGCATCCCTTGCAGCGTCAAGCCTCTTGTCAAGTGCCTGCATCTCGCTACCTAGCTGATCAAGCGCCCTTCTCGTGTTCTGCAAATCGCTCTCCTTGATACGTTTTGCGGCACTCTGCTGCAGTCTCTTGCGATCGACGTCTTCTTTGGCTTCACTTGCACCGTCTCTTGAGGTGCGAGGAAGGAAGGTTGGAGTGAATTCTGATTCCCAGAAATTCCAACTCCCGCTTCCGCGATTAGCATCACTGCTTCCGCTACCCGTAGCACTGGTTTGGGAATCAAGCCGCTTGACGTCACCTTCCAATCGCCTGATTTGACGAGTCAATTCAAAGGTTTCTCGCTCAACATGTGCTTTCCGCTCACGCAGCTTCTTTACAGAGAAGCCAGAAAGATGATCGAAGGTCCGTGTCGCGGTATCGGGGTGATGTTGCGCTTCAGCCTTGCGCTGACGTTGCTCAGCACTTTGCCTTCCAGCCTTGCGCTTCTGTTCCGCTTCTTCTCTTTGCTTCCGCTCTTCAGCCTGCTTTCTTAAATTCTCTTTCTGAATCTCGGCTCTTTTTTGTTCTCGCTCAGCCTCTCGTTGTTCTTCAGCTCGTTTTCTCTCGGCGGCTGCTCTCTTTGCTTGCGCTGCTGCTACGATACTCGGCCATAGGCGGTCATATTTTCTTCTCTTGTCATCATCTTTCAATGTCTCGTAGGCAGTGTTGATCTATATAGTGGGTTAATAATCTCATTTAGAAGGTTCCATCCGCTCATGGCTCATCATACTAGAGCGAAGGCATCCGCAGCCTCCGGATCTCCAGGATTCTTATCTGGATGCTCACTCTTCGCTAATACAAGATAACTCTTGCGGATATCACGAGATGTGGCAGTCTGCGGCAGCCTGAGGACAGCGTAATAATCCTCGGTGATGTCGACGGGAGCCATAGTCTGTGAGGCTGCATCAATAACTGAAACAATACAGATCGGTTTGCGGTGTTCAGGCTGATGATAAAGGCTATCTTGCCATGAAGTAAGAAGGAGAAATGCACAAGCCTGAATTCGCGCCAGCTTCGCCTACTTCTTTATTGCAATGAAAGCCTGGCTGCCTACGGAGGTGGTACAGCCTCGCACGTGATTTGAGCTAATACATGCAGGTCGGTCCGGATCGGGAACGCCAACTCATACTTACAGCTCCGCCATGGCGGACTTCAGCCAGTCGCGTATCTTCCAATTACATCACCGCAGATGCAAGCTTTTGAATGTCCAATGTAAATGCACCTGCGCGATTCATAACCGGACGCCAATTGAATGGCTTTATTGGCCACCAATTATATCATGCAAAATTGCAACTAGAAAACCTAAGTATATCAAGATAAAACGCGAAGAGCGGACTTCCGCATGCGGAAATACCTGATACTTTCTTCTAATAAACTACACTATCTTATACAATCCTACAATACAAAATTGAGAAACAGCCGAAGCCATAGTATGCATATCTAACAAACGCCGTGGCGGCATCCAATTAGCAAGATATACGGATACCTTAGAAGGAAGACTATACATACGTAGATCTATAGATATAGATAGAGATGCCTAAGAATGCTAGTTATATAAAAACTACTAATTCTATAATATAAATAGTAGTTAGAATAAGTATAGTAATAAGAATAGTAGTATAGTAAGATGTAGTTATAATAAATAAAGTTATAATTTAATATAAAATTATCTAGAGATTCTATCTAGTTTTATAATTAAATAAATCTACTAATATCTTTATTATAAAAGTATATATCTTAAGAGAACTAAGAGAGCTTTTATAGCTAGTATAAGAGTATACGTCCTAAGAAGACTAAGAGAGCTTTTATAGCTAAGAGCTATAAGCTATAACGTTAATTAATAGTATATAAATATAAACATTATATACTTTCTAATTAAGCTAGTACTTAGCTTAGTATTAGTATATAGTTAAGCTATTCTTATAAACTTATATAGTTCTCTACTTTAGTATAGCTAAACTTATAACTAACCTACTATACGTTTCTACTCTTATATGACTAGCGCCTTTAGTAGTTATTAGAGTTATTCTCTTATATTATACTAAAGTTAATATTTAACTAGCTAGTAATAGTAATAGAATATTAGTAAGATACTTAATAGTTATTTATAAATAGTAACTATAGAGCTAGAAGTTAGATTYCTTTATATATCTAACTAATAGTAATTATAAAGTAGTTACTTAAGAGTTACCTTTATTAAGCCTAGTTACGTAATAAGTTAGAGACCTAATTATAAACTAAAATATTTAGTTAAAAAGAAGGCTTTTAAGATAGAAGATTATTAAAGATCTTATATTAGAGCTTAGTATCTTTCTAGAACCTAGTTACTATTTAGACTAGCTTTTAAAAGCTAGTTAATAGAAGAAATAATAGTAAATATGTGTACTTACTAGGTTAAGCTTTTACTATATAAATAAGAGTACTTACTCTATCTATTTTATAAAGTAGATATATTTTATACTTTATTCTTTTCTTATATACATATTTATAAACATAATACTATTAATAACTACTATAACTACCTCTAGCTACTAATTAACTATAAAAGATCTTCTTACTTAATAAATATCTAAACTTAAGTAGATATTATTTAATAAAGAAGAGATTACTAAGTAAAGATAGAAACTTCTATTTCCTTTAATTAAATTTATATATAGTAGACTAGCTCTTAATAATCTCTAAGCTAAATAAGAGAATATAATAACTAACTACTACTAAAGAACGTTAACTCTCTAGTATAGTAAGTAAACTATAGTAGTAGAACTAAGCGCTCTCTAATAACTTAATTAAGAAACTCTACTAAAGATTTTTATAAAACTAGCTAGTAATAGACGTAAGTATAAAGACTACTTATCTACTATAACTATCTATATCTAAGTATAATAAGATATAATAGATAAGCTCTAAGAAGCTAAAATTAACTAAAAGTAGGCTAAAAAGAATTCTATATAATAAGCTACTATAGAACCTATGTATATAGAAAGATATTTATAAGTTATCTTAGTAAATAATACTACTATACTAATCTCTCTCTTATAAAATATACTAGTAGTAAAGCCTAAGCTATCTACTAAGTAACTTAACTTAGAAATCTATAGTAGAAAGGCTAGAATAATTAAATTTAATAACTAGATTATAGATATAGAAGCTAAGCTCTTTATTAATAGTAATTACTTTATAAATAACTTTAATCTAAGCTCTAACTACTAGAAATATAATTATATCTAGACTTATATAGAAAGTTCTAAGAAGACTTACACGTAAATCTAGCTAAAATATAATTAATAATAAAGATAGTAAGTTATAACTAAAAAGTTTATAGAATTCTTTAAACGTATAAACTAAGATCTTAATAAGAAGTTTAAAGCTAAAGATAAGTTCTATATACTAATAATAAAGTAACATAATACTTAGAATAACTTTAAAAGTAAGTTTAGTTAACTTATACTATAAGTAAAATAATCTAAAGATAACTAGAAAGAAGAGATTTACTAGAAGCTYTACTTATAACTATAGATAGATATAACTAAATCTACTAAAGATAATAATATTAGCTATAATTAATATATCTAGAAGGCTATAATAAAGTACTATACTATAAGTAAGTACTAACTAGATAATATTACTTTACTAAAGAAGAAAAAAGCTACTAAGTCTAGTTTAAAAGAATCTTCTACTTATAAGTCTTCTATAAAGTTACTAGTAGCTATATAACCTAAAGAGAAGAAACTCTACTATATTTATAAAAGTAATAAGTATTTTACTAACTATTATAAGACTTACGCTACTTAAGCTATAATCTAAAGAGAGGATAGTAACTTTTTATTAGATAACTAAGTAAGCTTATTAAGCTCTCTAGAAGATAATAATAATTTAAAAAATAGCTAGTATTAGAAGAAGTCTCTTCTTTAGTATAAGAGAATAGAGTAAATTATAATAGTTTACTAAAGATTCTATAACTTTTTAATAATAAACTAGTAATCTTATCTAGACTTATCTTAACTAATAGCTTAAGACTACTTATATAAATTATAGCTAACTCTAGAGTTTATACTTACGTACTTATTAGTAAATAATTAATACTTAAAATCTTTTATTACTTAAAGCTCTAGATTAAGAAAATACTTTAAAAAGTAAGACTTAGTAGATTTAATAGTAAAAGCGCTAAGAAAGTTAAATATTACTTTAAAGTTAATATTAAAGTTAATAATTACGCTATACTAACATAAGTTATACTAGCTAATATAAGAAAATATAATATAATTATTAGAAAACTCTAGTTTAAGATAATAAGAGCCTACGTTAATTATAAATATAAGAGACTAATATAGAGCTACTTTAAGTAAGATCTATATCTATAAGTTAATAGAAATTTTAAGCTACTTTAGAAAAAGCTACTTTTTATATTATAAGTAGAATAAGAAGATACTACTTAAAGAAATTAAGTACTTAAGAAAGTAATATAGTAAGAGAAAGAGTAGTAATAAATTAATACTAAGTTACTTATAAGAAATAGTAACTAACTAGAACTTACTATATTTATATTAGTATTATATAAAGAACTAAGTACTAAAATAGAATAATTATTAACTAAACTCTTTTAAGTAATTAGTACTACTAATTCTAACTAATTAGAGATAAAATTCTTATTAAGTATTATACTTTTAAAAAATCTCTCTTTTAATTAGCTAAAAATAAAACTATTTAAATTAATAGAACTAAAGTTATATAGATATAAGATAAAGCTTAAAAAGTATTAAAAGTTTTTAAAGCCTAGAAATTCTATATAGTTCTTTAATATTATAGTTATAACTCTTAAAAAGTAGCTTTAGTATACTAAAAAATATACTACTAAGACTACTTACTTATATAAAATTAATACTATAATAAAGAGCTAAAAAACTAACTAAGAAGAAGATATCTAATAAACTTTAAATAAAAAGCTACTTTACTTAGACTAAGTAAGAGTAATTATTTAATACTTCTTAAAAAAAGACTCTAATAAACTACTACTATATAGAGATAAAGTTAATTATAAAATAAAGCTACTTAAAGATACTAATAAGCTCTTAATTATACTTCTATATAATATATCTCTTAAATATCTAAAGCTTATTAAAGAATATATTAATAACTATATTAAGAAAAGTTTTATTATACTAAACTTTATATATTATACTTTACTAGTCTTATTTACTAAAAAACTTAAAGAAGGCTAGTAATTCTATATAAACTATTAGAAACTAAATTAGATTTCTAAGAAAAATAAAATACTACTACTACTTATAAAAGAAACTTTCTAGTAACTTTTACATACTAAAGTATATACTAAGCTTAATATTTAATAAGCTTTCTATTATATATATATAAATCTAGAATTAGAAGATCTTACTACTTTTAAAATATAATATAGTAACTATAAGTATTATATACTACTATTTAGACTATATAATAGACTAGCTACTTTTTAGTAGTTTATTAATAAGACTCTATATAAGTACTTAAATAACTTCTATATAGTCTATCTTAATAATATTTTAATTTTTTTAGAAGACTTTTTAGAGTATAAAAAATACGTACGTAAAGTCTTTAAATAACTATAAAAAGTAGAGCTATAAACTAATATTAAGAAAAGTAAGTTTAAAGTAACTAAGATAAAGTTTCTAAGATTTATTATTAGTACTAAAAGTATCTAATAAAACTTTAAAAAAGTTAAAGTAATTAGTAACTAGACTAAACTAATAACTTTAACTAGCTTATAGAGCTTCTTTAGATATTATAACTACTATTAAAAAATAATTCTATAGTATAGCTAAGTAGTATAACTACTTACTAAACTTACTAAGTAGTAAGCTTTCTATAACGTATTCTACTAGTACGCTAGCTACTCTATTAACCTAGCTACTTTTCTTTAGTATTATAAACTTTCTATACGTAACGCTATRTCTTAATAACATAAAGCTAATCTATCTAATTAAGAAGGTAGAATTAAACTTACTCTTTAGGCTTATACTTTAAGCTAATTTTAAAGCGTATAACACGCTATAATAGCTTTTAATATATAATATTAGTAGCTCTCTAATTAGCTTTATAGAATTATATTTTAGCTTAAAATATATTATAATTACTTTAAGCTTATAATAACTAAAGAGTAGATAATTATATAATATATCTTTAACTTTAATTTATAAAGATTTACGCTATAGCTATATAAAGTAGTAGATATAGTAGATAAACTATTAGCTATACGTAGTAAGATACTTATAAGAAAGAACTAGCCTAAATAATTTATATTATATATAAAAGAGCTTAAAATAGCTTTTAATTAAGTAAAAGACTATTAGAAGATATTATAAGAAGATCTAGAGATTATTAACGCGTAGTTTAAGCTTATATAAGAGATAGTAGCTAAGTATAGTATCTATAAAGATAATATCTATAACTTTAATAAGATAGGCTTCTAGATAGGTATAATTAGCTCTATAAAAGTTATTATAGGTTTAGAATACTATATAAGATCTATACTTATTTAGCTAGGTAATTAGGAGTAAGTTATAGTAATCTAGAGTATCTACGCTACTAGATATGTAACTCTACTATTTATTATCTATAAAAAACGCGTCTATATCTTAGTATAGTATAAAGAGATAGATATACTATATAACTAGAAGCTCTTAGTTTCTAAGAATAAATAGATAAGTAATAAGCTTAGTCTTAAGTAGTTAAAGTACTTTAACGCGTATATAAAGATGCGTTAAGTAAAGTTATATAAGCTACTTATTCTTAATAGCTATAAGAGCTATCTAAACTAAGATTTTAAAGATTATTACTTTATATAAAAGATCTTTACTCTTTATATACTAGTATATTTATTATATATCTTATAGCTACTTAATATAATATACTTTTTACTATTAAAGCTAAAGTACTCTTAATATATATAAGACTTAGTATACTAATATATCTACTATATTAATAAGGAAGGCTTCTTACTAGCTTTTAAAGACGTATTTTTTAAAGTATTTACGTATAAGAACTATAAGAAGGCCTTTAAAGTATCTAGACTAGTTCTTATTAACGCGTAGGTTATTCTTAAGCGCCTTAAAGTCTAGTTATATATACTACTAGAGGCACCTCTACTAGAAATACTATAGTAGTTAAAAATACTAAGTAATATATAAGAATTTAGGTTATAATTAACTCTTATATAGAGGTCCTTTATATAATTACTAAAGGAAGCTAAAGAAGGCTTCTTATAGCTAATAAAAAGAGCTAAATTAATACTATATTAAAATACTCTTATAAGCTACTAGATTATAGAGCTTAAAAAGTAATTAGAAGTTATAATAAAGTATAAAATACGTAAATAGAAGTAAATCTAGTATAGTAGTATAATAGAGTATAGTAAGAGAGCTTTATATAGAGCTACTAAGGCATCTATAGCTCTTTAGTAATCTAAGAAGGCTTATAGTAGTAGTAGTAAGAAACTAGGTTAACCTAGTTAATAGTACTATAGAAACTATAGAAAGACTAGGTATAACACTTATACGTGCTAAAAAGATATAGAAGCTTCTTCTAAATCTAGTCTAAGTATCTTATACGTAGGTTCTCTTATAGATAGTAAGTAAATTAAGATCTTATATATAGTATTAGTAGTGCTAAGGAAAAGTAGCTAGGTTAATAGAGTAGCTAGTATACTAGTAGAATACGTTATAACTTTAATAAAATAGGCTTTTAGATAAATATAATTAGCTCTATAAAAGTTATTATAGATTTAGAATACTATATAAGACTTATACTTATTTAGTTAAGTAATTAAAAGTAAGTTATAATAATCTAGAGTATTTACGCTACTAAGTATATAACTCTACTATTTATTATTTATAAAAGATATATCTATATCTTAGTATAGTATAAAGAAATAGATATCTTATATAACTAGAAACTCTTAGTTTCTAAGAATAGATAGATAAATAATAAGCTTAGTCTTAAGTAGTTAAAGTATTTTAACGTATATATAAAGATATATTAAGTAGAGTTATATAAGTTACTTATTCTTAATAGTTATAAGAGCTATCTAAACTAGGATTTTAAAGATTTCTATTTTATATAAAAGATCTTTACTCTCTATATATTAGTATATTTATTATATATCTTATAGCTACTTAATATAGTATATTTTTTACTATTAAAGCTAAAGTACTTTTAGTATATATAAGACTTAGTATATTAGTATATCTACTATATTAATAAAGAAAGTTTCTTACTAGCTTTTAAAAATATATTTTTTAAAGTATTTATATATAAGAACTATAAGAAAGTTTTTAAAGTATCTAAACTAGTTTTTATTAATATATAAGTTATTTTTAAGTACTTTAAAGTCTACTTATATACGCTACTAGAAGTACTCTTACTAGAAATACTATAGTAGTTAAAAATACTAAATAATATATAAGAATTTAGCTTATAATTAACTCTTATATAAAAGTCTTTTATATAATTACTAAAAAAAGCTAAAAAAGACTTCTTATAACTAATAAAAAGAGCTAAATTAATACTATATTAAAATACTCTTATAAGCTACTAGATTATAGAGCTTAAAGAGTAATTAGAAGTTATAATAAAGTA
>JGVQ01000195.1:0-270006 GCA_001007845.1 Nigrograna mackinnonii
TACTATAATACTAGATTAAATCTTTCTAGGCTTATAACCTATAAAAACTACTAATTAAATAGTATAAATAGTAGTTAGAATAAGCATAGTAGCGAGATAGTATTATAGTAGGATATAGTTATAATAAATAAAGTTATAATTTAATAGTTATTTACCTAGGAATTCTATCTAGTTTTATAATAAAATAAATCTACTAATAGCCTTAAAATACTATTATTATCTTATAAATCCGTTATTTAGATTTTAGTTACTAATTAATAATTAGAAATCTATAAGATTTCTAATCTAAATCTATTTAAATCTATTATTTCTATATACTAGTAGGAAACTAATGTAAACTAAATAATAGTACTAGTTTAGTAGTTATAACTAGCCTATTACATGATTTATCTATTATAAATCTATATTTTAGTAATTCTTTTATTATGAGGCATTTTTATGTATTTTAGGCTAAATTCAAATTTAATTATAAATAACAGAAAATTGAAATATCTTAACGAATATTCAAGATTACGTAATAAGACTAACACTAAACGAAACTAGACTAAAAATAGAACTAAATCATATAAATATTACTATACTAGCTTAACTAGTTATTCTATAATTAGAAATTATAAGATTATTATAAGGATATAGAAAAATTATAAGGATAGAATCCTTATAAATTTTATAATAAGACTAATACTAGATAAAAATAGACTAAAAATAGATCTAAATTATATAAATATTATTATAAAAAACTTTACTAGTTATTCTAAGAAAAATTATAAAGATATAAAAAAGGTTATAAAGATTATAGAAAATTATAAAGATAGAATCTTTATAGATTTTATAACTTATAGCTTATATAGCTTCTAATATCTCTATAAGAGCTTTAAAGATTTATTTCTTTTTATAATATTAATAACTTATTATTAGCCTCTATCTCTATACTTATCTAAGTACTTTATACTACTATTTATATCCTATAATTAGTAGTTTTTATATCTAGATTTTTAGTTTTAGTTTAATAGCTTTAGTTATTACTTAGTAACTTAATTCCTTTCTATTTTTAGTTATTATAAACTAATATAGAGTTTATTCTTTTTATTCTTAATATAGGATATATACTATAATTTCTATAGAGTCTTAGCCTAAGATTATTTCTATAGTAATTATTTAATTAGCCTACTTAGTATAACCTTTTAAACTAGTCCTTAGGTACTCCTATAGAGCTAAGCTATTCCACCTAACTATTCTACTATACTACCTCTAATATTATCTTTAGACCGTGATTCGTAGGCTGAATAGGTCTACCTAATCATATCAAAAATTGTGATGCTTTCCCTAGTCCTCATGCGCTTCATCAGTCTCCCCTTTTGGCTTTTCAGTGATGCATTTTTCTTCCAAATGCGTGATCGCCGCTCCCAGCCCAACACAGATGTAGTTTTTGAACTGTCTTGTCTTTACACGTTCTTGGAACATTTCGTCAAGCTCTTCGAGCGAGCGGTATTTAGTCTCGGGTACAACAAGAAAGACGAATACAATAGCAACGATTGAGAATGCACCGTATATGAAGGTGACCTTTCCTCCAAGAGCAGATTGCACGTAAGGGTTGACGAAATTAATAGGCACCGACGTGACAAAGCTGCCCATAGAGGCTAAAAACAGCGTTCGCTCGCGCAACTGCCCGGTGCCGACCTCGGCAGCGACAATCCAGCATCCTAGTTCTACTGTTAGCAGACAAGGTATAATATCCAATTGTTCATTTGTAATACCTGGCCCCCAAGTGAATCCGTAAATTGAATACCATAGGATTAGCATAGCAGCAGACCCATTTTGTACAGACGTGGAGAGCGTACTCACACTTCCAGTAGAAGTTGAGCCACCTACACCTAACATCATTGCCGCCATCCCTAAAGAACCTAGTAAAAGTGAATTTCTGCGGCCTGTCTTATCAAATGTAATGAAGGTGACGAAGTGAACAGCAAATCCACAGCCGGTGACGAGGACATTTGTTCTGAGAGAATCAGAGAAGCCGAGCTGTTGCATGAAGACGACAATAAAGTTTTGAATGAATGATACGCCTTGAGCTTGCTGCAAGATCTGAACTCCTGGTGATGAACGTCAATCTCTACATTTGTTGCTGGTAAAGTTTGGCGGAAGCCGAAACAAACACATCGACAGCGCAATGGATGGGGCGATTATACGTACCCATTGCAATGATTGTTCTGCGAAAATTCGTAGTTCTGAAACAGTCGAGAATCGATGTAGCTTTATGATATTCCCGTTGCTCTTCGACCTGGCGCTTGAGTAACTCTACTTCTTCAGGGATCCTTTCTGGTCGGTTGGAGAGCGATTTCATAACCTCCTCCGCCGCAGAGTACCTCCCACGATAAACAAGGAAGCGTGGGGACTCAGGCAAGAAAGGGTACATGATGATGTAGCCTAGAGGTACAAATAATTGGCAGATGATGACAACGCTGTTGAAGTAAGAAAATGACCTGTAGGATGTAAGATAACTTACAGATACTGCCATTGGTCAGTCCTGCCGCGAGACAAATATACTGTCAGAGATGACAAGAAAACACCCAGTGAATTGAAGAAACTGTAAAGTGCAAGAAAGGCGCCTATAGGTAGTATCGTTAACTATGACTCATGGAGCTTCTCTCTGTGATTGACACTTACCTCTAATTCGTGGCGGAGAGCACTCGCCTAGGTACATAGGGACAACATTTGAGGCCAGTCCAATACCGGCGTATACCAGAATTCTACCGACAACTAACTGCCAAAATGAAGTTATAGCCGAAGCCTCAAGAGTGATTCCAACAATCATCAAGCAGGCCATGACCAAGAAGGTTCGTTTGCGGCCAAGAGTTGACGTTGAAAATGGTGCGATAATGCATCCTAAAATAATACCCGCTGATCCTGTACCTGTGCCAACAGAAGTTTTGTAGTCTGGAATAGCCCACCGATCCAAAGCGCTATCGTAGGTTCCATATTTCCGTTTGAACTGTTCTAAACCCAGAGCTCCTCCCCACCATCCGTTGTCAAACCCAAAACCCATGGCCCCAAGCGATGATATAATGCCGATCATCACCAGGCGCCAATTAAGGTCCTCGTACAAAGGAGATGTTTTGAAAGAAGCCAACATTGTATTCTGAGGCAGGACTTGTGAGATGCGTAACCAGGAAATGAGCTGTATGCATACTGCGAAGCTGCCAGTACTTAGATATATATCTAGCGTCTGGAGAAGCATAATAGGCCGTAGTCGAAAGCTCTAATCAGCGCTTCTTACACCCCATGGGGTGTTTGCAGTCACGTCGGAAGTTCAGCACCATCACCATCTCCGGCAATTCGAGGCACGATTTCCTTTTAAAGCACCGCTAGTACCACTTGGCCAGGGGAAGTTAATTCATCTTGTTCAAGTGGGATCCACATAAAAAGGGGAGGTCGACACCCTATTCGAGACCCCAGCACAGAAGGGTTGCAGGAGCAGGCGCTATGATGAAAGACGGGCCGATGCCGGTGAATTTGCCGATGGGATAGTTATGAGAGGTTTGACCCTAACACGTCTCACCATAACAACATCAGATTACATGCTATTAAGCGGTGTGAAAGCCACTTGGGTTGTAGATCAACCAAGACCTGATATACTTGATAGTGTTGTCATGTACGCTTTCTGAAACAATAGAGAACACGATTCTATAACCCAACCCATATGTCGATCTCACATTCTGTTATTGTAGTTCACCACAAGCTCAGAAACATATTCCATCCAAACCCTACAATTGCCGCGACCAATACTCGCTGATCTGTCGGAACGAATATAAAGTTTGTGAGCGCCACGGCGGGCCAGATCTTCCAACCAGCTTTTGTTACAGAAAGGACCCTCCGTCGGACATCCCTAAGGATCAGGCTAGGGTCACGCCAATTTCCAAGATTCACACAGCTCAAGAACAAGGTATTCATGACGAACAGCCCAACCAGCTGATCCAGCGCAAGTTTGACCATCACGTTGCTCCAACTAAAGTCTGTGAAACCGTTGTTGCCCTCTTCAACTTGAACACTCCCTCCACCCTTATGGTTTTTATTTGTCCGCGTTGGAAACGTCCTCTCCAGGTAGTGCTGCCAAGCTGAATTAAGAGGGGCAGACACTAGGCCGAATATTGCGAAATGACATAAACGCAACACATCAACAGAATGGAGTTGTAGCTCGCCTCCTTGGCCGGCGAGCTGTACCACCAGGTTTGCAGCAACCTTCAGTGCCACGGATGCCATGCACGTGTGTGCTAGTTTTGAGACCATATCAAAGGCTGCGTAGGAATATTTGTGTGTTGCTTGCTTCGACCGTGTAGCTGTAGGGACTAGAAAAGCCAATGCGTAATAAATAAAGAAGGTCAATTGATTCATGCATGTTGCAGCAGGCCATCTAGTAATAAAAATATATCTCCATCATATGCGCCAAGGACAAGTGGGCTATCTGTGGAGCGTACAGCAAGCCTCCGAAATACTAAATCGGTAGCACCTCTGAGTAGAATATGCTAAAGATCCTCGTATAGATTAGTATCGCTCTTCTCTCCGAACGCCAATTGCCACCCGCGACCCACCGCAACTTCTCCCAACTCGGTAAGATGTGCCTCATATTTCCTATCTAGCAACTTTCTCGAGGCTGTTCAAGGCGGAAGTTCACTCAATACCACTCGTAGACGATTGTCGCTACTAACAGACCATATGTATTATTATGTTCGTCATATTACTTACAGCGCCCACACTGACAGAGCCAGACAGCTTCCACAAGAAGTGCCAACTACCTTCAGTGGCACTTGCCCTCTCCAGTCATCATAATGATGCTATTCATTCTCACCAGCCACACCTGGTTAATAGTGGCCTTCTTCGTGTCATCCTGCCTCTGCAATCAGTGTACCTACATCAAAGAACCTCAGGCAAGACGGCTCTTCCTCCTGAGTGACATTGCGAATGAGCCAGATGATGCACAGTCTTTCGTCCGCTTGATGGTGTATAATCACGAGTTCGATATTCAGGGACTTGTTGCAACAACAAGCTACTGGCTCAACGACACCACCCGACCTGATCAGATGATTGATATCATCAATGCCTACGAGCTAGTTTTGCCGAATCTCCAGCAGCATGCAACAGGATGGCACAGCCCCGAACGCTTAAGATCTCTTGTCAAGTCTGGTCCTCCTTTGTACGGAATGAGCGGTGTAGGCGAGGAACATGATAGTGATGGCTCAAATTTGCTAGTCGAAGCTGTGGACGGTTCGTCTGAGCCGCTCTATGTGCCCATTTGGGGTGGAGCGAACGTGCTTGCCCAGGCCCTCTGGCGTGTCAACGCAACACGCTCCTCTAATGAACTGGGAAAATTCATTGCAAAACTACGAGTATATGCTATTTCGGACCAAGATAATTCTGGACCCTGGATACGACGCCACTTCCCTGCGCTATTTTATATCTCGAGCGTGCATCACTTCAACAAGTATGCAGTGGCTGCGTGGGGAGGGATTTCCGGCGATAATTATATTCATTTTCCCAGCGCCATCAACGATTCTTCGATCTCCGCAGAATGGAACAGGCACAACATCCAGAGTCAAGGCCCATTGGGTGCTAAGTATCCCGACACGGAGTTTCTAGTCGAGGGAGATACTCCTTCTCTACTATACATGATTCCAAATGGCTTATCGAATCCCGAGCATCCTGAATGGGGAAGTTGGGGTGGACGCTATGGCCCTGTTAATTGGGGCGAAGGCCATTTTGCTGACAGCGTGGATTCCATCATTAAACCACCACCAGAACCGGATAGCAAACCAATAATCTACATGGGATCTCAGGTCACAGTGTGGCGTTGGCGTGAGGCGTTCCAGGCAGACTTCCGGGCTCGAATGCACTGGTCCCAAGCCGAGAAGTTCTCCTCTGCAAATCACGCACCCGTGGCTATAGTCAATGGAGACTATACCCGCGAGGTCATCCATATGGAAGTTGACAGCGGGCAGAGAGTGGAGCTTGATGCGTCCGCTTCTTGTGACCCTGATGGTGATGTACTCATGTTTAAATGGTGGCAGTACCTTGAGCCATCTTCGAATAACAATGCGCCAAAACGAGACGTTTCGTCGTTAACCTTCTTAGAAGAGACACAAGAGCTAGTAGGTGGTGGCATTCGGTCTGCGTCTACATCATCAAAGACTATCGTTACAATTCCCAACGAGGATGTGCTACGAAAATCAGGGCGAGGAGCCCATCCCGACGCCGATAAACATTTACATGTCATTCTAGAGGTGACAGATAACGAAATGGTCAGCTATCGCAGGGTAGTCCTCAGTGTCAGAAAACGGTCTAGCGAGGTGACACAACTAAAAAGTCATGGGCATGATGAATTATAGAATAGATGAGCTTCATAAGAATATTATAAAATCTATAGAGATTTTATCCTTATAATTTTATTATATCACGAAAAAGTTCTAGTATATATAACATAGTTAAACGTATATATAAGGTATATAAATAGTTAAAATAGTTAAAATAGTTATAGCTACTAAAGGTATTGCGGTGGAATAATTGGGTAAAACAGCTCGCAGCCATAGCAATGCCTAAGTACCGGGCGATATAGTGTAGTAATGTAAAATAATTAATAAATCACCATGTGAAACAGTCTTAATCGAATCTTCGCATCAAACGAGTGTGTATTACATAAGGTGTCGAGCCTCCTCTCACTGAGAGGATGCTTTATCTACCATGCTATGCTAAGCTAGGTCAGGTGACCTTAGGTCACCTGACAAAAATCACATGACTATTAATTTTGTTTCAGCACCTGTGGCTCCGGCACAGTATTTTAATAGTCATGAGATATATATTAAATATATTAAATACATAGAATTAATATTTCTAATTCTATTTATACTAGTTATAATAGGGATAGAATATTATATTAGTAAAATATAGAAAGATCTTAATAACTATTAATACTAGCTTACTAAAACTAATTTTATATAAAACTAGATTAAAATTAGAACTTAATTATATAGATATTATGCTAGAGTTATAAGTATAGAAAATAAATTAATAGTTATATAATATGTAAAGATTATAGATAAAATTATAAGGATAAACTCTATAGTAGTCATTTAAATAAAACCTTATAATTTTTCATAAAAATTAAATTACTCAGCGATTACTAAAGCTATAATAATAAAACTAAAAAACCTAGTGTATTTTTATAGTTATCTATTATGTATTAAAATTATAGCTTAATAAGCCTACTAATTCTTAAGTAATTCGATTTTTTAGAAAAATTATAAGGAATGCTTAGATTTATTATAAGGAGCTAACCTTATAATTTTTTCATATAAGTCCTAGTACTATCTAGTAGTTAAACTAACCTATTTAGGCTAGTTTCTAGATAGTTATGAGGCTATTACACGAAGTGTTTGACTAAAGATAGGGGCTACTAGAACACGTAACTAGCTATTATGACCTCTAATAGAAATGCTAGTAAAACGCTAATAAAACTATTATAAAACCTAACTAGTGATTCACTAGTCTAGTAAAACTAGATAATTACTATCTAAAATCACGTGATTAGATAGTAGACTTACTAGGTAAGTTAGTTAGGTAGATAAATAGGATAGTAGCCTCTATGTAAAATAGATAGATTAATTAGACTTTAATATTCTTCCGCTCTTAGCTATTTTCTACTAACCCTACTATTTTTCATAATCTACTATACTATCCTAAGCTAGGTTAGGTGACCTAAGGTCACCTAATAAAAATTATATAACTATTAATTTTATTTTAGCACCTATAGCTCTAGCATAATAGCTTTTATAACTATTAAGAATAAGTAGCTTATATAACTCTATCTAACGCATCTTTATATATATATTAAAATACTTTAACTACTTAAAACTAAGCTTATTATTTATCTATCTATTCTTAGAAACTAAGAGCTTTTAGTTATATAGTATATCTATCTTCTTATATTATACTAAGATATAGATGCGTCTTTTATAGATAATAAATAGTAGAGTTATATACTTAGTAGTATAAATACTCTAGATTACTATAACTTACTCTTAATTACTTAGCTAAATAAGTATAAGTCTTATATAGTATTCTAAACTTATAATAACTTTTATAGCGCTAATTATACTTATTTAGAAGCCTATTTTATTAAAGTTATAGATATTATCTTTATAGATACTATACTTAGCTACTATCTCTTATATAAGCTTAAACTACGTATTAATTATAAAAACTACTAATAAAATAGTATAAATAGTAGTTAGAATAAGCACAGCAGCGAGAATAGTATTATAGTAGGATATAGTTATAATAAATCAAGTTGTGATTTGATAGTTATTTACCTAGGAATTCTATCTAGTTTTATAATAAAATAAATCTACTAATAGCCTTAGAATACTATTATTATCCTATAAATCCGTTATTCGGATTTTAGTTACTAATTTATGATTAGAAATCTATGAGATTTCTAATCTAAATCTATTTAAATCTATTATTTCTATATACTAGTAGGAAACTAATGTAAACTAAATAATAGTACTAGTTCAGTAGTTATAACTAGCCTATTACATGATTTATCTATTATAAATCTATATTTTAGTAATTCTTTTATTATRAGGCATTTTTATGTATTTAGGCTAAATTCAAATTTAATTATAAATAACAGAAAATTGAAATATCTTAACGAATATTTAAGATTACGTAATAAGACTAAYACTAAACGAAACTAGACTAAAAATAGAACTAAATCATATAAATATCACTATAGTAGCTTAACTAGTTATTCTATAATTAGAAATTATAAGAAAATTATAAGGATATAGGAAAATTATAAGGATAGAATCCTTATAGATTTTACATTAATAACTTCTAAATCTTCTTATAATATCCTCTAATAGTCTTTTACTTAATTAAAAGCTATTTTAAGCTTATTTATATATAATATAAATTATTTAAGCTAGTTCTTACTTATAGGTATCTTACTCTACGTATATAATAATTTATCTACTATATCTACTATTTTATAAAGCTATAATATAAATCTTTATAAAGTTAAGAATATATTATATAATTATCTACTCTTTAGTTACTATAAGCTTTATATAATTTAGTTAAGTTTAAAATTAAAAAATAATTCTATAAAGTTAGTTAGTGAGCTACTAGTATTATATATTAAAAGCTACTATAGTATATTATATACTTTAAATTTAGCTTAAAGTATAAGCCTAAAGAGTAAGTTTAATTCTACTTTCTTAATTAGATAGATTAGCTTTATATTATTAAGATATAGCGTTACGTATAGAAAAGTTACTATACTAAGAAAAAGTAGCTAGCTTAGTAGTATAGCTAGCTTAGTAGTAGAATACGTTATAGAAAATTATAAAGATAGAATCTTTATAGATTTTATAAAGCTCTCTATAGATTTTATAGTTAATAACTTATAGTAGAGATTTAAAGAAAAATTATATAGAAAGAGAAATTATAAAGATTATAAAGATTATAAAGATAAGATCTCTCTAGGATTTTATAAAGTAGATTTATGTTTAATTAAGTTATAGGCCTTAAATCCTAGCCATTCATCCTCTACTCTAATACCTATTAACTAGCCTAGGAATATTCTAAGGATATTTCCTCCCTTCCTCGCATACTCTCCTAAAAACCCCTTCTGTATGCTCTACTACCTTTTCAACCGCACCTGCATCCCTCGTCCTTTCAAATTTCTTATTCGCTGGGAACACCTCTCCATCCCAGCTCACCCAATAACATCCACTTCCTTTCGTTCCATCACTCCCAGTTGCAACACTCTTTCCTGTGTCACTTTGCCCCGCTTTTGGTTGGTATTTCTCGTTCGTTGCTGCAAATAAGTGCCTCTCCCCACTTTCCGCAATCGGGACCATGAAAGGGCGCAATAATGGCCTGAACACAGAAGAAAAAAGACGTCCCCCATACAATTCGCGCATTACGCCTGTATCGACCCCCGAAGGATACGCGTGAATGAATGATGTATGGGGATATCGCTGCGCCATGCCCTCCAAGAAGAAATTGCCCATCAGGCTGGCATGCGCGCCGCATTTGCTGAGGCTGAAAGTGTGCTTCAGACTGAGGTCTGAAAAGTCAAGGGTGCCAGCACCACCCATGCGAACGGAGACATATGGATCCAACACTGAGACAACACGGGAGATTCTGGAAGCAGGGTCTGTGGAACTGTCCTTCGCGGCTTCTGTCAAGAGAGGCAGCAAATTGACGATAAACCGCATCCTCGCATAATAGTGTAGCGCAAACTTCCGATCTAGGCCTTCGGTAGTCTCATCTCGCCCTTTCCACGTCAAGTATCCGGGGGTCATAAATAGGAGATTCAACTTTTTTTCTTTGTTCACGATCTCAGAGCACACACTGTCAACGTTTTTCAGCATTGATATGTCGGTCTGAAGAAAGGTGAGCTCGGCAGAGGAGTTGACTGTCTTCATGGAAGCCATTGCCGTATCAGCGGCAGTTTTATTCCGACCAATAAGATATATTTTTGGCGAATTAGTATGACGAGCAAAGGCGAGTGCCGTAGAAAGCGCAATTCCGGATGTCCCTCCGACTGGCAAGTATCAGTGAGAAATTATGCGAGAAACTAGGGTCTCAGAAACCAGCAATCGTGGCGAGAGAAGGTCTAATGCCATGTAAGTACATTAATAAAAGTTTTGAACTCACCGAAAACTCCTACCATGCCCGAAGCCAGGGATTTGAGAGCTGCATTGCTAACTTGAACTATCTCAAGATTTACCATGACTAGTTTAATACCGTGGAATGGCGCTGAGGAAAACTGGGTTAAGGGTACTTGAAGATGTGAAGATGGTCGGGGAACATGTAGGATTCAGATTATATTGTATTGCAACCCTTTCCAATGTCTGTAGGAAGTTTAGAAAGTTTTGATCGTTGGTAGGGAGGGAAGTCAATAAAGCACCACCCCTGACGTCCCGTGCGCGCTTCGTCCGTCCGCCGCCGTCGGTGGAGCCTCGGCTGAATAACGGATACGGGGATACCGTTATATCCAGTGAAGACAGGACACCTTAGATATGAAAATTGAAAAGGTAAATATTTCAAGAATACAAGATTATATGGTGGTCCACAAATATATATCTGTGACGCAGTATCTAGCGCTTTACTCCACGACCGAGGTGATAGAAAAGTGTACCTGACCATCGGGATCGATACAATAGGTCATTCGAATGAGGGCCGTGCAAATGTATTTTCGAAAGTCTACGTGCCGCGCAACCCGACCCACGCTGAGTCGATATACTGAGATTACTAGTGTAACATATTTAGCTAACTAGCTGCTTCCGTGCTCCGCATAGCTGTTGTAGCTAAACAACACACATTAGGTATGCCGTCAAATGGTGTAACGGAACAACGGGCTATCATCACCCATTTCCAATAGCTCTTGCTCCGAATACTGCTCATATACCTCTTCCACACTAATAGAATCTCTCTGTTTGTTGATCGCAATCAGCCTCCACCTCAAAATCACAGCAGCTAAAGTTGATGCGACAATAACTCCCAGCGACACGCTGTACCCAGTCCAATAGTAGGGTGCTTCTCGTGCAAGGTATATGTTTGTTCCCGCAACCCCGCCCAGGTTTCCGATGGAGATCATCAGAGCCATACCCGTCGCTCGTTTCCAGCGTCCCGCTAGATTATTTCCTGCACGATCCATTATTGACTTCACTTGTCCACAACGGTACAAACACTCCATTTCACGTACCTGTCCAAGCAACTGTGCCACATACAATGGCATAGAGTCCCATTGCAACAAGGAATAACATAGCGAAGAGTGCTCCTGGGACAACACCTTTCGGAATAGCTAAAAGCCCGACAAGACCTACGCCTCCGATGATCAAAGGAACTATCACGAACATCGAGCGTGACTTAGCCCTGTCAGAGAAGTATGCTGTCAGAAGGATCGCAATGACGGCGGCGACGTATATTGGTATCGTCATCAGTTGCTAGAAATAGTATCTTAGTGAGCACGCCGATACAATCTGCCAATGCATATCAGGACGTACAGCGATCTCAGCGGTATAGCCGAGTTCAACGATAACAGTAGGTAAAGTATAGATAAAACTAGTACACTTAGCCATGCATTAGACTTACAGCACTCAGACTTACCCGTAGATCGGGATGGCACTTCCCCAATAGATGACAACTACGATCCACACTTTCCAGTCCTGGAAAGCTGCTCTCACGTATTTCCATTTGAAAGGCTCCTCAAGATTGTTCGACCCATGAACAGTGCCTGTGTCTGTTCGAAGACGATGGACTATGATATCTTTCTCAGCCGCGGTAAGGAATTTGCAGGAGGTTGGGCTATCTGGGAGGAATAGTGGACATGTGACACCCAAGATGACAGTCAGCAGTCCTTCCAGTATAAATACCCTATGATCAATCAATAACACGCGACTTATTTCGGTCGTAGTCGTACCATCTCCAACCTTCTAACCCTGCTACACCGTCCATTTTATTGATCAGATATGCTAGCAGCCCTGACACTGCACCCGATAATGCACCAAATGAGTAGAAAATACCCATGCGCAATTGGATCTCGTGCCTCTTATACCAGATAGTGAGTAAATACGTCGCGGCGGGGAAGAATCCAGCCTAGAATTGGATTCAATTCAGCAAAACAGCAATCAAATAGAGAATACGTACCTCGCCAACGGCAAGGAAAAATCGTGCAGCCATTAAGCCCGAGAAGTTTTGAACTATTCCCATTAGACTATCTTGAGTTGTTAGCTATATCTTCTTCGACAAAGGATACCAAATTTAGTCTTACGTTGCTGTGGTTCCCCATGCCAGCATCATGATCGCAATCCATCGTGATGGTCGTAAGAGTTTTAGCATGAGATTGGACGGAACCTCGAATAGAGAATATGGTATGAAGAACAAGGTAAGGCATAGATTGTATTGAGTCGGAGTGAGTCGCAGATCCTCCTTCAATCCAATGATCGCGGCGTTGCCCACTATGGACACCGACTGTTAGTTTGTAATAAATTGAGAAAACATGCAAGGAGGTGGTTTCTTAGCTGGAGCCACGAGAAGTGTTTTCAAAAGACTTACTGTTCGACCGATCAAGGTAAGACATCAAATACAAAGCAGTGAGGAGTGGTATCAGACGCAAATCCACCTTTCTGTTTATCTTGGCCTCGTCCTCCATAGTATAGTGCACATCTTCGCCGTGCAAGGTTGATGAATGATCCTTTACCTCCTCTTTCGCAGAGTCAAACTTTACGTCGAGAGACATCTTGTTGGATGAAAAGGAGTTTTGCCTTCGATGAATCCCTTAAATGTAGGCGACTGAGGCAATAACATCGAATGCATATATGCAAGTGGAATGCTTAGTTAAAAAGAACCCTGAAGCACCGGCTTTGAGCCGAGATAAGTACTACCCCGGACTTGAGAGTGACTCGTAGTCAGTGCCCCTGTTGCATGTGACACCTGATATCTTTAGCACTGCCGTACCATCCCATGATAAGCCAGTCTAATCAAATGGGCCTTCGAGGTCAAGTTTGATGGGGAGCAATTATGAAAGCATTAATTCCGGCCTGGCACTGGATCAGCCCACTAACTCAGTTCACAGAATAGACGGCCGTGTCGGCTCCGGGTCGGCTCCGCAACAAGCCCCTAAAAACTCTGGATCTGGTGTCCGAGACAAACTACGGACACTCGTGATGCCCACACAAGAGGATCGATTCGCGGGTTGCGATAAGCCTGAAGTAAAAGGATATCCGTTGCCCCTTCCGAGCATGTGCGAATTACCGATCCCGACCGGGCTACGGTCTATTGTGTAGCGCAAAGCAGCCACTTAAGGCAAATTTAGGTTGAATAGAGAAGAAGCGAATATAAGCACCAGAGTCCCTCCATTTTCCATGGTGATTCTCTGTCCTTGTGGTCACTAGGTACAGCTCTCATAATATTTCTAACCAAAACTCGTTTGCAAGATGAATTGGCAATCCGCTGCGATAGGAGTGAGAGAGGATATTGATCGCGCTATCCCACAGAAATGGAAGTTGAAGCATAATAAATTTGAGAAGGGTCAAGACGTTCGCGACATACCGAGAACTTGTGGCATTCTGTCACCTGAAGAATTGCATATCACTCAACAGTGCACCACTGACTTGGTTGCAAAGCTTGCTGCGGGTGATCTCTCCTCGGTAAAGGTCACAGAGGCCTTCTGTGCGCGTGCAGCGATAGCGCAGCAATTGGTAATTGCCCGCCTTTTCCCAGGAAGAACATGGATCCATGCTAAATGAAATTTTCGTGAAGGTTAATTGTCTTACGACGTTCTTCCCCCATGAAGCTTTCGAAAGAGCAGCGGAGCTAGACGAACATCTCAAACGCGTAGGAAAGCCAGTTGGGCCTCTTCACGGGCTACCCATAGCGTTAAAGGTATGACCGGTTGTTGTGTCTGGACGGGTCGCTAATTCATCTATGTGGTAGGATACGTATGACGTACCAGGCAAATCAACCACATGGGGTTATGCAGCAAATGCAGGTCACCGAGCGCAAAGAGAGTCTGCAGTTGTCAGGATCCTCCGAGAGGCTGGGGCAGTGTTTTATGCGAAGACTACAATGCCACAGACGGGAATGGCCTTGGAAACCATCAGTCCATTATTCGGACGCACTTTGAACCCATTCAACCTCGACTTTAGCTCTGGCGGGAGTTCAGGTGGTGACGCCGCATTAGTCGCTTTGCACGGGAGCCCCTTAACTCCTGCAACGGATATTGGGGGATCCATTCGCGCACCAGCCGCGTTTAATGGCCTCTACGGGATAAGACCAACTGCGGACAGGGTCCCGAAGAGAGGGATGAAGAGTGTAGAGAGCGGACAATTCAACATCAGAGTCTCTTGCGGGCCTATTGGGCACAGCCTGGCAGATTTGAAATTACTAACTCCGATTTTGACTTCATGGCCGGGGGCGAGACACGATACAACCTCTATTCCAGTAGGATGGAGAGATGTAAAGAAACCAGCAGGTAAGCTGGCGTTTGGCCTATTAGAGTTTGACGGGGTCGTGATGCCGCACCCTCCTCTCCTACGAGCCATGCGTGAGACTGCGGATAGGCTTAGAGCGCAGGGCCACGAGGGTAAGAAATTGCTACACCGACAGGGCTGTCGTAATCGCAATAGACACTGAAAATGACACAGTCCTAAAATTCGACGTCCCTTTTGACTGCTGGAGAGCATCGCAACTTTACGTGAGTACCGTAAGAAAATGTTGAAGCGGCCTGTTGATATCCTAATTCGCAATTCAGTTTGATCTTTATTACCAGTGTGGAACCGAAGAAAGCATGCGATTGCTTTCAAAAGCTGGGGAAACTCTCATCCCAGCAGTGCAAGAGTTGTACTCCATTTACAATCTTAAGTCGGGGTCACTTTCAAGTAGGGAAGTCTTGAAGGTACGTACTCCACAACTAACCCTGGGCATCTACAACTTATTGATGGATTTTTGCGCAGTTGGCCCAGGAGCAAAGCAAATACAAAGAGCTATTCTGTGATGCATGGAATGACACTATAAAAATGACCGGAACTAATCGACCTATTGATGGTCTTATCTGTCCTGCATCTCCTTCTGCAGGGTACCCTCACGACTTCCTGCCCTGGTGGGGATATACTTGTCTCTTTAATCTCCTTGACTACCCATCGACCATACTTCCGATTAAGAATCTTACCATAAACGAACATGACGATCCTAAGGATGTCTCGTATAAGCCACAGCAAAGTCAGCCCTTCGATGCGAAGTACCAGAAAATATGTGGGTTTCCCCTCTCTGATGAGATGTACGATCCGTTCAATTTAACTACGACTGTATGCTTACCAAAAGCGTTATTATTAGATGATCCAGCTCTCTGGAAGAACCAGCCAGTTACACTGCAGATCGTCGGTCGACCTTTCGATGACGAGGAGTTAATAAATGCCACTGAGGTGGTTGATAATATCGTGAATCGGCCTCAATCGGGTCGTCTCTAGACGCGGTGCATATGACTTCTCTCGTGGAGCCGGGAGTGAGCACTCAGACGGCAAGAGTAGAACATATCTAGTTCTGATCAATTAGATAGAGAAACCAAGAATTAGAGGATACCGACATCTCAGAGTATAGAGACAAATATACACCATGTTGTATACAGGCAGGACCGTAACCTATCATATTCCCCCATGTAGAGACTCAGCCGATGTGGGCACTTCCCTGACCACCAGAATTGTGGTTCCATAGTGTGTAGTCGAAATCGGAGGCGCATTCTATATCGTAAGCAGCTACCGAGGCTGCGAATGAATCGTAGTTGAGCATGAACTGAGAAAGATCTTGCGATGGACCCATCTCATTCTCTTCGCTGTCTAAGAAAGGTGCCTGACGTGGACTTGGAAGTGATTGTGCCGCCTCGAATTGCGGCATGTGCCCAGCTGTCTGCTCATTTGCGCTATTATGATCCCCCAAAGTGTCTGGATGATGTTGTGCTCGGGTCAGGTCGTTTCCCGTCTCCGCCGTTCGTAATCGCGGCGAGCTAGGCGATACACGATCTGTGGCAATAACGGAGAGACCTCGAACTATCAATGCGTATTTTGGATAACGAGATTCGAGGGTGTCTGCAAGAGTAGAATACATAGGTAGCACAGCTGGCCAATTGACGGAGTGAGGCCGAAAATAGGACAACCTAGGGATTAAAGCAGCTAGAGATTGTCGAGTCAGCGGCTCAGATAAGCGACAAAGGAGGCCTGGCGTACCTGCGAAGACCGCGAACAGCCCAGAATATGTTGGTGCCCATTGAAGGTGCCATCTATAAGTATCACTTTGATGAATGAACGAAAGCACTTTGGTGCTCATATCTATGGCTGCCTCAATGGTTTTGCTCAGCTCCCTAGTCATCAACGGAGGAGGCCCATTGGCGCTGAGCTCCTTTCCAAGTTTGCTGATGATCGCACTGCTCAATATAATAAAAGCATAGTCTCTTTGAATACTGAGACTGGCGTGGTAGAAACTTTCTGCCCCAAGATCATGTTCTGGGCACATTAGTTTGAGAACACCGTGTAAGGTGTGGAAAGGATTAGGTGGAAGGGGCTCTGTATTGACTTACCTTGGTAGACTTGTTCCCAATGGCAGAACCAACGCTTGATCCTTTCTTGATACTCGCTTAGTCTGAATTCTGCCGTTCCAACAACGGTTTCAAGCGCCTCTATCTCTTGAAGAAGGAGGCCTGGCATAAATTAGAAGGAATTTGGAAATTAAAAGATCCACAGGGAGTATTGCCTAACCTCGAAGTTGTGTTATTTCGATTGTAGATACAGATCGGACATCAAGGATGCCCGCGTGTCTATTATCCAGGAACGACCTTAGCAACTTTTCACTGATGGGTTCCAATTTGGATTGTCGATAGGTACCGGTGGCAACTTCTCGTTCGACATTCTGGAGCACCAAAGATACCCGCACCATCCTAGCCATCCTTTTCCCTCCAAGCTCAGGTACGTGGGAGCTTCCATTTCGTCGGTTGACGCTTAGAAGTTGCGTTAAGTAGTTATGGAGCCCGAGATCTTCAGCCATCTCCCTGGCATGGCTAACTGCAAACCAATTGCTCTGCGCATATGCAGCAAGTACTAACAAGCCCTGGATATACTCGACGCTTGGAGAACTGCAGAAGAGTGTACGGGCTGCGTAAGCTTGAGTTTCTGCAAGGCAACGTGTCGCCACGTCATCCGAATCTGGTAAGTCGCGATCTACCTGCAGCGCGACAGCTAGAATAGCGCTTAGACAGAATGGTGATCGCTGTCGTATCACTTCGAAAGTATCTGTGACGGGATCGAACAACGGTAAGAAGACGTTAGATCCTGCCATGTAAAGGTGAAACATTTTACGACCTTTAGTCTCTGAAACCAGACCAGAAGATACGACATCTTTACAGTACAGGTTGTTGGAACGTGAGTCGTCGGTAATATTTCGCAAATTTGAAGTTGTGATGCCTTGAGAAGTAGCAAGTGTCACAACGCTTTGCGGTGAAGAAGAAGCGACAGAGGCAGATGGTTGCAAGGCATGGACCGCAGTGATGGGTGCATTCAGATGAAGTAGGTTCATATCTTCTGGTCGTGATGCACTCTCTGGACTGGTAGTAAACTCTGTTGGAATGCTGTCCTCAGAGAAATCCATAGAGCGTGTAGGCCAGCGTCGTTGAGGAGATTCAGAGGTCGATTGCTGCTCGTGTCGCCTGCTGCTTGGAGCTTCTGTATTTATCGGAGAAGTTTGCGGCCAGTCGCGGGGTTGGTCCGCAGTATCGAGATGTATATGCCGTTCATCGTTCCTGTGTATCGGGTCGCTTCCATCAGCAATGTCGTTTGAACAGTCAATGGCTAGGAATGCACCTTGCTCCCTTGTATTGGTCCCCATCCTCTCTGTTCGATTGCCTCGGTCTCTTGCGGGACCCGAGGGGATCGAAGACACAATCTCGTCCGGTGGCTTGACAGCGTTTGCAAGGCGGATTGTCTGCATCTTGACATCGGACCTTCTGCTGTCTACATGTTCGACAGGCTTTGAATGTCCGCTTCTGGGTAGAACTGAAGACGTATTGACCCGCAGTTGTCAGGATCGGCGCCTGCTCCCCTCCCGTAAACATCACTGAAGCTTCTGTTGGATAACATGAGCCCGAAGGCAGGCGCTGCCAGTTCCTGGACCTGCCAATGACGATTCACCTTATCAGAAGACGCCCGGAAAATTCAAAAGCAAGGTTGAAGACTATTGAGCACAGGGGACATAGCAGGAGTCGGTTAGTGTTTGAGTCGACCCCGCAAACGCTAGTCGTCTAGTTACGTGCTAAACCTGTCTTGATCCAGGAGAGATTCATAGCATGAGATAACGCAGATAGGGCTGCTGACCTAGCTACCGTATCGTACCATGGGGTAAATAATCCCGAGATTGATGGCATAGATAGCGCCTAGCAGTCGAAGGTGGTGGGTGGGATGGCCAAGATAACGCAGTCGGGCCACCCCATCCGGCGAACTTCTTTTTCGGGGCATGTATGCCGATCTTGAGTCGGCGTAAAGTCGGTCTCCTCCCATTTGCGAAACCCTCGGAAAAGTCAAAGCTCGTCTTCTTCATGACACTACAGTGGCTAGCAAAATCCGGGGCTTTGGAGTGGGACCAATGGCAAAGCTTTACCATTTACTCAAAGGATGCGTCCATGACAAAACCTGCAGACAGAGCCGGCCCGTGCTCACGATGCACTATCTACGCACCTGTGATGTCTGTGGCTCGCAGGGCAAAGTTAAGGAGATGGGCAAGCTCGTTCCCACAAGAATAGAATGAGATTTGTACGTGAGACCTCCCCAATCAGCCAACACCCATGATCCTCTTCTATTACATTTAGGTGTTCTCTTGATCCGGGACTATTACACACTCTGGCTGCTTCACAAGTGGTGTTATTATCATCAAGTCATCGACATAGAGTCCGCGCTAGATTTTGGTCTTTACACGAATCTCACAAGCTCGCTCTGGAAACGCCTTAAATTGAATTAGAGAACATTGAGGCCCCGACAATCGTACTATAAATCAACAGAGACGAGTTCCTCCATAGATGCCACATATACTGCCTATCTCAGATCCGATGAACTTCACTGGAAATCCTCGCTGGAAGAATGTGGTGAAGCGTTATAACGCCTCGGCGGCAACTCTCGTGGCAAGGGTTGTCGCATTTTCCTCCTATTTCCTTCCCCTGGTCAGAGCTAGAATTCATCGCGATTCGGGTGTTCGTAAAAAATGCAAAAGTAGTAAAGATTTGAATATGGCGCGTTGTATTGCTAACGCCAGTGGTCACTGAGCACTCTATATGATTTCAAGTCGAATGAAACTTGTCTGCCTTTTTGGTGTGCCTGGTGAATGAGCGCTTCTATTCCCTTTCCTGGTTCACAATCAACCACTGAAATCATTGGAATAGTTTGTTGATCCCGAGGTCTTTCAACAGCACATCAATGTTGCCTATATTTGCCTAATGAACGAGGAATTGCTCCTTATTCAACCGCACTATATCTGTCGTATACTTCGGCGGCATCCTCCAGGGCGTAGGAACTAAAGCGTCAAAGTCGCCTGTGCACGTGGCTTATATCGCCGCCAGTAGTGCGTTTGGAAACAGGAAGGTTTCATACTCTATTTGCTCGAACTCCTCGGTTGGTGGAAAGTCATATGGTAACGGCACATGTTCAGTAGCTGAGATGACATGGTGGCGATCAAGATGATGCGATTGTTGGTCCACATATTGTGTTGTCCGACATCCGAATTCCGACATCCTCGTTTCGGTAATCTCGGTAATCGGAAGGCACTATGCCCACGATACCATGGAAGTAACAGACCTCCCAGAAGTTTGAAAAGTGGAAATTGTAGTCGATAAAATGAAAGCAACTCTGAGCTTTGTGTCCGTAACAGGCGGCTACCGCTACTATCAGTCAAACGAGTGGGTTGAACAAAGTGTCAGGAAGCCAGATTGAAGTGTCCAGGTCGAACTGAAGTTGGCCACCCTCGGGCGGGAGATCTAAAGGTGCGTCGAAACTATCATTGAAGTTGCTAGACCCGAAAGTGTGATTACCTGGCCGAGGTGAGCTGCTGAATATATCCGTAAGTTCATTGAATCCATGGCCATGTCCTGTAATGGGAGGAAGTGTGTTGAGATCATATTGGAGCATAGAATGGTTCTCCTGTGGAGTTGTCTCGATTCTATGGCTGGAAGAGGAAAGAGCTCTCTCCCCGGGAGGTTGATCGTCATCATGAAAGCTTGACATCTGCCCTATCAGGCTGTGCCGGGATAGGATATGTGGTGCGGTCGTCGGACTGTTGCGATGTGATTCGATGGGCTCGTTGACATCCTTGTCTTGTGTCAATTCGGATGACAGAGGTGACGACCCCTGATGAATCAACGAAGTTAAGTCTTTTCGCTACCGCAATATTAGTACGATATTGAGTATTGGGCTAGGGCTTCAACTTACAATCTGTTGGATAGCTTCGCAGTCAATGTACATTTGCGTGAGGAACTGTAAGAAATTCATACTATACATAGAAAGTTCTTCGGTTGTGATGATGCCGGGATCGATCCGATGTAGATGGTAGATCATTCTTGCGCTTTGGTAAAGGCTCGCGGCCGTGTCAATGTCAAGAATTAGGCTGGTTGGCTGAAAAGATAAAAGAGTTTTGATGATTTGCGCCTGGGTCACGGCGCTTTTCAGACACCGGTGCCGACAATGGGCAATGAAATCGACATCGAGACAGTCCAAGATTCGTCGTGGGAGTGCTTCTTTGAGCCCGGTCATTGCCAGCCGGTATAGGATGCAGTGAATACCGCACCAAAGAATGTGTATTGTTGTAAAAGCAGGCAAGGTCGTTGAATATATATGAAGTTGAACATTTGTTTCGTTGAATGTGAAGGAGTTTGGAAGCTGGTCTTGGAAAGTGTCGAGTTCTTTCTGAAGTTCATGGACTTTTGAGTCAATATGGGTGATTTCCGTGGTTATGGCCTTCTTGTTGAAATTTAAAATACGATGCCGCAGGCGCATGATACGCACTGTCAGTGCTAAAGACCCCAGGTCATCGTTGTGACCCTCATCACACAGCTTTCCAACAGTTTGCGGCTGATTTAATTTGAAGTCTCTTTCTTGACAAGGCATGTGAATATGCAGTGTCTCCTCGGGAACAAGGCTGAAGTCTTCATATCCTCCCGCCAGTCCTGTGTCTATCATGTAAAGAGACCATGCAAGTCTCCTTGACGATTCTCGATACATGAAGGAAAATCCCGTGTTCTCATAATTCAAGCGAATCGCTGTTGCGAATCGCACCGCTATCGCAGTAAGCATAAAGACACTAGAGAATCGACAAGTCGCTGCCTTGTATTTTATAATGAAGACGAGTGCTTGTATTTTCGCGATGTTTGGCCTCTCGAGGTCGCTCACAATGAGTGTTTCGGCTGCTTTCACATATCTAGCACCAAGCTCTTTTCCTCCGGGCATAAGATCAAAGAAGCGAATCATCGTCCCCGTGAGGGCGAGGACCAAGGTGTTGTCCAAGGAGCCTGCTCGATATTGCTCCATGATAGATGCCTGGTGCAAGAACGAAAATATAGGGATATGATAAAGAGTTCGGAAGAATAGATCTGCGGCTCGCCGGAACAGAGATTCATTAGGTATGTTGATAGCACTTCGTGAATTATCATCAGCACGAGAATCATGACTTTTGTGCAAAATCTTACTATTGCGGAATGATGACTTCACTCCCCAGCTCGTCGGTATGTAGGTGCCGGACTGAGGGATACTCCGTTCCTTGGACCACAGAATTTTCTGATGAGATAGAAGAAAGAGGTGGAGTAGTCCTTGGTGGATAGCTAGTCGCCGTGCCATCTTCCTCGTTGTCCCTCGTGCGCTTGTTCGATGGGTATTTGCATTCTAGGCCTAAATTGAAGCATCTTGGACATTTTGGAAGTCCTCCCCCGCAGCGAGCCTTTCGTGCACGACAAGCCAGGCAAGCCAGCTGTCCACGAAGCCTTTGGACAGAGCCAGTCGCTGTAGCAATGTCCTGAAAGGAGCATACGAGCCCCAATCGCTCACAATTAGCACAAGGATCTGTGCCGCCACTACAGCGAACCTTACGCGCTCTACACGCCGCGCAGATATTAGGCGATTTCCTTGATCTCATACTTCAGTGGCTAGACTTAGCGATGCTGTATTTGCAAATTTTCTCATGGGGAGGAATTTCGTATACTGGATTCATTGGGATGTATGGGTGTGGAACTGGATTCGAGAAGTAGGAGGTTGGCCAGCCTTTAGAAACAAAGAACAGGCCTCGGGCATCGGCAATTGCTAGCTAAAAATACCACTAGTGCAAGAGTGGGGCCTGTAATAAACAAACATTTACCTTCGCCATACTGGAAGTAGATATTTTATCAAATTCATCGGACGTAATTAACAAACTTGCACTTTCTAATTAAAGTACAATACCAAGCGTGAATGAACTAAATATGGATTCATGTACTATAAGGACCCATTTGATCTGGCAATCTTGTCGCCAGATTGTAGGTTTATTGCAAGGGTCTAAATTCTAAGCGGCAAATACAGAGAAGCATTCAGTATAGCGCGCAAGCGAAGATGGTAGAGAGCGAGATGGCTCCGACACCGATGTCAACAGTACCACTTTAACCAGCTCGGCTTTCGCATTCACGCTACTTCCACGCGAGTCGACACTGGTGTCTTCTCCCCCCCCATGGCTGTGCTCTCCTCAATCGCAATTTCCTCTGCTATATCATTTGCGCGCTGTGTCTTGAATTGGCGAATGGGAATCCGGGATTCAAAAAGCCGGTCAATCTGTTCGAGGGTCCGACCTGAAACATCAGGTACCATCAGATATGCAAACACAAGCGACACGGCCGCTATAGACCCAAATATGAACCCAACCTTTGACCGCAGTGCAGCGTATGGGGGATCCAATAGGTAGGGTAGGGAGAATGATACTGCGAACCTGTTGTGCTTATTAGGTAATGAACGAGGGGTGCAAGCCTGTGTCGTTACGTACTGGACAGCAATGTTTAAAACCGAAGCGGTCCTATACACCATATCTCGATTGAATGTACTCGGGATCTCCGCGCTTAGAATATGCGCGGTGGGTGCCCAGCCTAGAGCGTAGCCAAATGTGAAGATAACCATCATTGCCACAATACCCGTCTTGATATGGTCGGAGGGAGAGGAGACTGTGCCTAGTCCGCCCATAGTCATAAGTGCTGACGTCTGGATACTGGCTCCTACGAGGACTTGGAACCTGTGTGGAATGTCAATATTGGTTGATAGTGGGTGTATTCAGCTTCTGTCTTAATAAAATAGTGGTGGGTAGTCTTACCTTCGCCCAAGCCTGTCTGTTAGAAGCATGGCTAAGAGAGAGGTAGCAGTATTGACTGCCGCGATTATGACAGTAACTGTGAATGGATTAATCGTTCCCAGCGACTTTGCAAACCTGGCGCCATAGATGGATGTGAAAATTTGCCCAGTCGCTTGTAAAAAGAAGTTAGCACCGACAACGACCATTGTACGCTTGATTGTACGACGACGGAAAATGTCGACAAATGTTCCCTTCTCGTGCTGAGCCTCCTCTTCAATCCCAGCGACAATCCTGCTGAATTCAGCTAGAATGTCTTCCTCAGAGTGCTTGCCTTCTCGAAGTTGATGTAGGGACTGCAGCGCCTCTTCACGCCGATCTTTCAGTACTAGCCATCGTGGGGACTGGTTATGACGTTAATATCCGTATCGTGAACAGAACCAAAAGCGATTAATATGATACATACCTCAGGGACGAACCAAATGCAACTTGCAACAAAAGTGGGAACAACGTAAAACAAGCCGTACGGTATCATGAATGCCTTTGGACCTTTCAAAGTGCTTGTACCGCGGGCAATGCAATTCATAAGCAGGCCACCGAGCTAATATTGAATGGTCAGTTGACGGAAGAAAACTCAGAGACCTTACGATCAAAGCACTGACAAACAAGCTGATTTGATAAGTACCAACAACGAAACCTCGAGCTTTGGCTGGGGTGATTTCGGATTGGAAAACTGGAACGACAGCGAGTTCCATTCCGATGTAGATGTCTACACGGTCAGAAAGTCGACAAACCTATATTGCTATACTAGCGTGTACTCACAGTTTAGGACTCGAGCGACAAGGATCTGATCAGGGTGCTTTGATGTGATGGTAATTGTTGCGCAGACGATGGCCCAGATGCTCATGGTGAACATACACATTCGCCTCCCCCATCGCTTGCTAGTGTAGCTACCGATCACAACACCTGGAAACATTCAGCAGAAATTTATGTGTTCTGAGCCTGCTACACGTACCAAAGGCCTGGCCCAAATAATTGAAACCGTTAAAGTAAGAGACCCACGCTGGCTCCAGAACGTACTTTCCCTCTGCTGAGTCGTAGACTCCGAACTGGCGTTCGAAGGAATCCATGGCCTGGGTGGCAGCGAAGCCTTGTTGATCGAAGCCAAAATTGAATTGTGAGACGGCAATCAAGAGGACGGTGAGAGTGAGGCGAGCATTGAAGCTCTGGCGGAGCTCGAGATGTCCAAAGCCCAACATGATGTCGATGCGATGCGATGCAATGAGATGGTACGATGGGGAATTGTAGCGTGCTGAATGTGGTTCATCCTAGTAAAATGAGGAGATTTATACATGTTTGATTATGAGAGGAAAGGTGCTTCTTTGATTCCCATAGCGGTGTAGTGAGCTACCCCAGATTTTTTTTGCGAGATTGGGATTCCCGAGCGGATGTCGGGGGTGCGGGTATCGGAGTTTGCGCCTGTCGGACATGCGCTCCCACAATAGCTACATCTCGTTGGCCAAGACTAACGCTAGATTCAAGCATAGCAGATCGAGAAATGATGGCCAAGGCTGATGAGATGGCCCTGCGGCGGTGTCTTTTATTTGCCGCGGTGACTGTCCCTGAAGCGTGGCAGTGTTCCCACAGGTCATTCGCGAAATGCATGGCTGGGCCATAGGTTCAATTCCTTGGTAGCATTCACTGTCTTGAAAATGATTGTATTATCTACAGAAGGCACACAGATCTGACGCTTGTATTTTGTGGAGATTCTGCGTCGAAATCGAATCGGTCCGGGATACGCAAACCCTCACGAGCGTAATTCGAGTCAATATATCGTACCACCGCTACGCCGTCACGCCATAGCCACAAATCACCGGTTTCCTTTTGCCAAAGCTCCAAATCCTCCCTCATCTTCTTCAAGACATCACCATACTGCGGGTTGGTAGATATGTCGTTGATCTCTAGTGGGTCGTTTAGTAGGTCGTAGAGTTCTTCAGCAGGTCTACGAATGTAGTCCTTCAGCTTCCTTGGGCCGATCATGGCAGGCGTGGGCTTGGTGGCAGAGTTGCGCATCCCTTCAAAAGACAAAGAAGCGTACAAATCCATGGCAAAGGGAAAGTCCAATTTCCAGCACACGTTCCGATGATACTTGAACTGCCTATTGCGCAAGAATCTCGTTGGCCAGTAATTCGTAATTTCGTGAAATGTATGGGATCCAAACACGCGATCCCAAGCGGCGTCTTCTGCATTCTGGTTCACGATGGGAAGGATTGACCTTCCGCCCCGTTCCAACTTCCCTTTCTCTGCAGGTCGTTCTGCGAAACCCGCCCAGTCCAAGAACGTGGGAAGAATGTCAATGTACGAAATTAAATTAGGATTTTGCGTCCCAGGAGTAGAGATGCCCGGAACGCGTATCAAAAACGGCAAACGTACTCCAGCTTCAAATAAGGTCGTCTTTGAGTTCACGAAGGGTGGACCGTTGTCGCTCAGAAAGAGCACCAGCGTGTCGTCGGCTAGCTGAGAGCGCTCCAAAGCTTCAAGAATGAGCCCCACTCCTTGATCCATGCGATGAATTGATCGATAGTATTCAGCCAATTCCTGACGAACTTCAGGGATGTCGCTCAGAAAAGGTGGAACGGAAACTTCAGAAGGTTCGAAAACGCGATCTTGTGTCCGGTGGTCAGCGAGGTCTTGCTCGTTATTGCCAAAACCGCCACGCGTTTGCAACATGCGGTGAGGGTCGATGAAGCCAATGGTCAAGAAGAACGGCCTGTTCTCGTTTTGTGCCGATTTGAAAAAGGTCTCGGCTTGATCAGCTATATTTGCAACATTTCTGGATTCGCTCTCTTTACGGACGTGCCACGGATACAGCTCTGAAGGCCCAACATGGACCTTTCCCAGAATACCCGTCTTGTAGCCAAGGCTGTTAAATATCTGAGGGCACGTTTCAACATTCGAAAAAGTTTGAAAGCCATTCTTTTGGTGCGTCAATCCATAATTTCCGTTTTGATGGGTATGGAGGCCAGTGTAGATGACTGTACGGCTACCACTGCAAGATGCAGTGCTTGTGAATGCTGCATCAAACTTCGTCCCTGATGCTGCTAGTCGGTCCAAATGCGGCGTACTCATCGCTTCACATCCATAACAGCTCATTTGATCGCGTCCCAGATCGTCCGCGATCATGAGTAGGATATTCCGGGCAGGAGCCATTGTGGGTTGGGTGAGCCAATTGGGCTAGTATTAAAAAGGGAATCGTCTATTGGCTTTTCAAGGGATCAAGGAGATGGAACTGAGTGGTATTGTATAAAAGTGAGTGTAGGAGGGTCGATCTAGATGTTCTCATTCTAGCGGCGGATATCGGAATTGCGACGGTCCCGACACTCATGACCAATGCTGAGCGACATCACCTGTCGTACCGGGAAACTATTCTAATATAGGTGAGGTAGGCCATACGGCGATCTAGCAATCATTTGAGAAGGTTTCCGGGCTGGCTAGGCAGGAAGACGAAATGGTTCACATCATCATTTTTGGGAGCGCTTGTCCACTTACTTGCGGTGAGCTCGGATGAGCGAGTACCTGTGATTATTGCACAAGGCGCATGTTGCAACTTCCAATTTGACTCTAATAGCGGTCCATCACAGGGAATAAATGTACCATATGCTAAAAGACGACTCTCGACAGGAGAAACATACTCTTTACGAGCACTACATAATGCAGAGGGATGTTGACCGCAGTAGTACTTACATGATGCTATCATCGATACACTTAAATTTGCGCACCGGATAACGTAGAACAAGTATGTTGAGATACCATCCTAACAAACGAACAAGCTTGATGATGTTGCTGTTGAGTTGCCTAGGTCCTCCTGTTCAGGTCATTTCTTTAGATAACGTGGTGGATCCTTGTGTTTAACCAAGTGCTGTCACGCCTACGCCCGAAACTAGCCTTTCTTTCAAACCGTAGGCTCTTATATGATGGATGGTGTTTGCTCTAAGACAACAGCTAGGAGGAAAGCCAGCAAGTTACTGGCACAGGGCGGGGCATGGTGCTTGGATAACACTACAGCGAAATTCTGCGCAGTCTTGAACGATCAGTGTCTTCGAAGTGGACTTCAGTGGAAGTGATCGTCGAAGCATACAATGTCGGAGCGACTGATCAAACTTGCCATCATCTTCTCAGTGACGAGTCATATGTCAGTCAGTGCATCGGTGCCTATCGGTAGTTGGAGTGAGGAGATTAAAAATATCTTATTCAAGTTGAAAAATTTTATTCGTCCTTCCCAAGAGCATCGTGGTGGTCCTGGTTGATGTCATTGGGTGCTTGGACTTAAATTGACTTGTAAGGGGGGGATGGAATTTATGCGGTTGGAAAACTTGAAATGGTCATTCGTCCTGGTAGTGGGCGTTGGGCATCTTTATCTACTCATAGAAGCCATCCCTGCTATATACTTATTGTGCTATGAATTGGTATTCCTTTTGCCCTAAGGGTGATGTTGCTGCGCGGATCTTTGATGTTCACGCTTGAACGAGCAATGCTTGCATGGGGACAAATGCTGCCGACGAATGACGTGCTCTCTGTTGGCGCACTGCTTTAGCTCCTCGCAGGACTCAAATTACTACGTCGCTTACAAGCCGATTACATTATTGATTTGATATTTAAGGGGGTTTTATCAATGAACATCTATGTTGCATGATAGCGTTTACATGGTTGTCTTTCTTAAGAATGTAAGCACCACGAGACTGCACAACCAATAAAAATGGTTGGCCCCTGATGCAAATATAACTGTTACAAAGTATCCACCACCAGGTCAAATCCTGAACAGTCGTCTGACTTGAGGTGAAGGATAGCTGCGGAGTCAGTGTGAAAAGGCACTGTGTGCGATCGCGCTCCTTACTGATCCGTTCAATTTTCCTGAACAGATTTCTAAGGTGACGCCACCAATAGAATTGTAGCGGTTGCGTATGCACTGTCTAGCACATCCGCCTTCGGTTTCCTCCCGGCGCTTATATCTGCCATAGCCAATGTAGACGATGTTGCCTCTTCGAGCGGGAATCTAGAACGTCGTACGGGATAGCTAATCAGTGGAGATGGAGAACACTCAGCCACCACTAGTACTTCACATTATGCTCGACCCCTTCGGGAAACATGTTTTTGGGTTGATAGGCTCTGTATATATGCAACATGCACGCCGATAATACGCTGTAGCAAAGATATCACAGTCAAAGCGGCTACAACGTCGTGCCACTGGCACAACCCAGCCTTGCCGTGATGGGGCCCAACTCTTTTCAAGCAGGGGGTTTGTTCCTACTGTGGCGTTTTCGCGTGACAACGCCTTCATCACCTCTAGATACGTTCGTCATATGAATGAAAGGCCCAAAAGTCCTATCTAGGCGCTCGCATGTGCCGCGTTTCTGCTCGTACTGTTCAGCTACGCTTGCCGCTTTGATTCGGAGAACTTTGAGTTCACAGCACTTTGGGTGTGCTATACCCGCAGCGCAACAGCTTTATCGAAAACGATCGTCATTCTACCTGAAGCCCGGAAAGTTTCGTAAGATGATGCTTCCTAGTGACTTTAGTGATGGGTCGGTACACTTGCCGTCGTCGGTCTGGGCTCCTTTGCCTTCTGGACCTTCTTCGTCACTACAGAAGCCGGTGCGATGTAAGTCGGCGCCTACAGATGTTGTATCCCCTCGGTAGATACTTTTAGCTGCACAGTTCGTTCATCTTGTTCGCCTTCATAGGATGGTTGATTTAGTGTCACGATTTTATCTGCAGAAGGTGTTGGGGGCGCGCTAGAGCGTGAAGCATCATCAATAGTCTCCACGGCCTAGGCGAACCGAGGGGAGCTCTATTCATCAGTCAGAACAATTACTGCCAATATGTGTGATGATATGGGACGTGCTTCATGTGGACAATCCCGCCGCTGATATCAAACCTTGATTCACAAAGCTCACGGAAGCAGGCCCCTACTGTGAGTTGGGCCGGCGAGGACCAAGAAAGTCGTCGTTGGGAGAAATATTGGTGGCGTCATTGGTAGCATAATAGTGGTAGACAAGGTGAAGTTGGCGTCGTGTTCTGCTGAAGCGAAGGAGGATGAGCGCCTACGATACCCACCGCCTGGTCAAGCGAGGGATTGAGAGCGTTCAGGAGGGGATACTGTGCATGAGAATGTGAGGACAGACCATTTGCAATGACATACTTCCAAGGCAGGTGGACTATGGCCCCACCAATATGCAGGTATGGTGCGATGAGGAACTTAGGCCGATTGTTCGACCTAGATGAACGATTTGTAAGAACCATGGAGAATAAGCGAATTCAAGAGGTATTTACCAATGGGACCATGTAAGGCTGCATTGTAGATCCGGGTGCGGTCCCAACCGACCTACTTTCGTGTGTTAGCCATTGTGCCGGTTGCCTTATTGCGCATTTTATCTTCTGACGGTAAGAAGAGCAAGTGGAAGGTTGCACTTGAAAGTCGTGCATGCTCGCTGCGGAGTAGGCCAATGGCTGAGAGAGAAACTAAACATAGCATGCAATGTATGCCGGCCAAAATTCATGCGAGACTACTTGGGCGGTTCGGTACCCAATAGATGTCCATTTGTCTAGTCCGAGCAGCCGGAATGGGTGGTCGTGTGCCCCATAATGCCGGATTTTAGGTCCGATCCATGATCACGTTCCACTTTGTGGAAATGGTCCTTCATCCTTCCATAAGGTATTGTTTGCGTAGCCATGTTTGATTCGACAGCCCCGTGGAGAACCGAAACCGTCCCAGAGCGTAATGATTGGATGGCCGAAGGCTGGCCCCTGCGCCCCAGGTAGCGTTATGCAGGTCCATCAGTTCAAACACAGGGGGCCGAGGCGCTTACAGCGAATGGGAATCCAGCCATCACAACACATACGCGCCCCGGTGGAGAGCCTCTCAATCGTGCTATGAGACGGTTGGTCCACGATTGACTTTAGGCCAGAGGCTCATGGCGACGGTTGGTGGTCGTATTGGCAGCCCCAGCGACTACACATAACCTCAAGCAATACTTACCCTAGCCTATCTCAGCGTCGAGATGGGCGCGTAAGTGCTTCACCAGGCACGTACCCTGCTTCCACAGCACCGTGAGGGCTTCTCCACGCCAACGCATCACAAAAATGTCCTCATTCTGTAGCGCTTGAGCTCCACATCCAATAGTCGGACAACCCAATCAATGCCGGAGCTGGACTTGGTGACTTGCCTTCCCCAGGCCCATCCGAAATGGATAAAAGTCTGTTCATCCCCCAACTTTGATTCAGCAGAGGATCCGGATCCACTCGAAGCTCATTCTTTCAATCTTTGTCTTGTACTCACAGGCTGTGCCTGCTTTGTTTCAACTTAATACGTGCTGTGCACTACAACTCTTTGTAAACTCACAATCAAAAACCAAACGCAAAAACAACTTACATATTTTAATAATCACCACAAAACTCAGACAATATGCGTTCTGCACTTATCATCGCTTCCCTTGCCTTCACTCTTCTCGCTGCTCCCGTTCCAACTGAACAGGTACGTTCAGGATCTTGATTGAAACTTGGGCATTGGCGCTGACTGCTCGTCCAGGAACAAGCCGTAGAGAAACGATATCTCAGGACCACTGACGGCGAAACCATCGGAAGTGGCAACATCTATTTAGAAGCCCGCCAAAACCGTCCCAACTATGCACGCCAAAACCGACCAAATTACGCCCGTCAGAACCGACCAAACTATGTACGTTCTGAGGATGAGGAGGCCGGCGAGGAGGAGACCGTTGAAGTTGAGGCACGCCAAAATCGACCCAACTATGCTCGTCAGAACCGACCTAGCTATGCTCGCTCTGAGGAAGAGGAAACTGTAGAGGAGGCCATTGAGGACGACGCTGAAGAGGACGCTGAGGAGGAGACTGTCGAGGTAGAGGCACGCCAGAATCGCCCCAACTACGCTCGCCAAAACCGACCAAATTACGCCCGTCAGAACCGACCAAACTATGTACGTTCTGAAGATGAGGAGGCCGGCGAGGAGGAGACCGTTGAAGTTGAGGCACGCCAGAACCGCCCTAACTACGCTCGTCAAAACCGACCCAACTATGCGCGCCAAAACCGACCTAACTATGTCCGCTCTGAGGAGGAGGAGGCCGTCGAGGAGGAGACCGTTGAGGTAGAGGCACGCCAGAACCGCCCTAACTACGCTCGTCAAAACCGACCCAACTATACCCGCCAGAATCGACCCAACTATGCCCGTCAGAACCGACCCAGCTACGCCCGCTCGGAGGAGAACGTCGAGGTTGAAGCTCGCCAAAACCGCCCCAACTATGTCCGCTCCGTATATGATGGTGTCGCCAACTTCTTCGATTCTTTGAAGACACGAAGCCTTCACAGCGCTGGCACCATCCCGGCCCGACAGCCACTATGAACGTCATAGATGGAGGTTGTACACAATCGTAGTACAGCGGTATCAACATCTGTGAGACAAATTGTATTATAAGCAACAGAATGCTGAAGCTGTCTCCTTCCATGGTTAGGCACGCTCTGATGGCTTTTTGGCCTTCTCCCTTCGTTTCGTAGTTTGTATTCATCCTCGTTTTGATCAGGGGACGTGCAGAGGACTCGGAGGAGAGGTGGACGGAAGCAGTGGCAAAACATATACTTAGGTATATCATAAATCAATCCTGCTTGTCCTGTCCTGATATTTTGAATTTCCGACGCCTTGCGTGATATTTCGAGTATCGGCCCTCTGGCTGTGTCGCCAGACCGTGTCACATATTAACACTGCCAGCTCCGAATCTGTTTATCTGCGTATCATCAATGGATTACGCGCTCGGGATAGGCACCGTTCACCTAGGACTCCCAAATGATTATATCCACTCTGTCAGCACCGCTTCCAGAAACATAGCTTTAGAAAAACCCATCCCATGTACCACGAGAATCATTTGAGCTAAGGCTTGGCCTCTACCCCGTGCGGGCTCGAAGTCTTTCTCTTAACTCACTGAAGTTTTCGAGACGTCAAATGATCAACCGTAGTAATTGGCTGGAGTATTTTGTCTCTGACGAAATATCAGCTCGCTCTACACACTTCAATAGGGAGGATTAGTATGCCATGGGAGTGCTGAATTGGAATATTAAACTTAAACTATTTTATGGCATTGTCAGAAGACCTGAATGCCCTGGGTAATTATCATACTTGAATAAGTCTACCACCAAGCGGGCATGGGAATCGTTACCATGCCGAAGGAGGCGCAACTTGTGACTTTCTTGGAGTCGTTGGGGAGAACCCGGTCCCTGAGAACCTCCACCCACCTTTGGGAAGCCATTTGAGTTTGACTTCCTTTGCTTTTGCTCTGGGGGTTCCATTCTCTTTCGATGATCTGATCTGTCTTTGCATCTCATCGGGTAGTCCGTATAGTAGAGTCGCGATCGCAGATGTCTTCCAAACTCCCACATTCTCCTTCTCTATTGAGCTTCGAATGACAGTTGCTATCAACAAGATAAAAGTGAGCCCGAGGAGACCGAGAGGAAGTGCCAGCCACGGCCATCGAACATCTACAAAGTTTTCCTTATCGAACGCTGTGCCATTTATCATTTCCGTGTTGACCTGCGCCGAGCGCATATTATTGGTCATTGCATTAGCAAATTTGTTCAGGTGTTCTGATACATTGCTTTGCATCCAAGGATTGTATGTCATATTCCGGGTAAAAGGGCCGCGAGTTATATATTGCTTGAATCGCAGAAATGCGTCAGCTTCTTTGGTGCTATTGAGCATGGTGTAGGATGAAGGAAAGATGTCATCGAACAATGACAGAGTGAGACCGTGAGTATTGTTGTCGACAGTATATTCTCGATCTTTACCCTGCAAGGTGACATTCTCCAAATAAGTGTAGTCAGTACCAATTTGATCTCCGTTGCCATCCAGAGTTATGGTTGTTGTCCATGGGAAAGGACCTTTGGTAGTATTGAAACGAGTTTTGGTGACTTTTTCGGTGTATCCTCCTTCAGAGTAGGATGATACGATTTCTTTCACACACCAGGAAACCACACACTCGTGGGCTATGGGGGTCTTATTTTGGTAGATACTGTCGAAATCTCTTCCAGAAACTATGAGAACATGGGACAATGGGTTGCGAATATAACTTGATTTAGGCGTGTAGCCTGGGATTGCCTCTCGGGTGAATAGATCGTAAATGGGCTGGGAGCGACCTAATAAGACCTCTCCTGAATGGTTCGTATTCTGATCAATATTATAGCCAGTCATCATGAGGGGAACATCTGCCTTGAGGTACCATCCACAAGCAGTTCCGTTCGGATACCCGATTATAGTCCAATCTGGATCTAAATTGGGAGTTTGAACCCAGTCGAGCGGCGCCTCAATGCATTTGAATTCGAGGGCATCTGCTGCTTCCGTGCAGGTACTGCACATACCTAAGCTCTCATAATCAGGCCAAGTGCAATTACTACTTGGGCAAGCTAATGGAACCTCGGCTCTGATGCCTTTACCGAACGTTATCGGCGCGGATCCTTCGTCGTAGAAGTAACGATAAGAAAGCCCAACCAGGCTTTGGTCTGCCTCTAGGTTCTCAAGATCATTACGAAATGTCATTCCGGTTATGAACGGCTGGTAACCAGTGGCAATTGGGAGGGATCCATTTCCGGCTTGTTGTCGCCATTTTTCCGGATATTCGACGACTTGTTGGAAGAAAGGATCGAGTGCAAGCGCGAAGAGAGTCACTGCTGCACCAAGCGCTGCTAGAGATCTTCCTTTGGTGCGTACGAGTAGGAGAACGGAGCCCCAGGGCCCACGGGAAGCTTCATCGAAGATTTCGAAATCCCACATCTTCTTTGAATTGTCGCCCTGGAACCAGCTCCATTTCAATTGCCCAAGCGCCTCAGACACAGGTAACAGGAGTGCAGCAGATGCGACCTTAGATAGAACGGATATGTAGGCGTTCAAAGTTAAACCCATAGGCCATTTTGGTATGTTTTTGTCTTTGTAGACTAATAACATGATGATGATACCAGCCATGCAAAGAGCACTGAGGGCCCAGCTGATAATTTCAATTAACCATCTCTTCACTACATTAGATGACGCGCTATATCTCCATAGCCTCTGCTCGATACGTTGAGCAAAGTTCGAGGCTTCTTGTGGGTTTGTTTCCTTCTCTTCCCCTCTTTTCTCCGCTGTGGCAGGGGTAATTGGGCTTATATCTGGCTTGAAAGGAGCCTCCGGTATCCCAAGTCCAACTTGACTTTTCCGGCCCCAGTCTATCTCTTCGATATTCCGTATTTGAGGAGAAAGAGGAGAGAACGCATTCCGACGAAATCGTACAGCTGGCCTTCCTTCAGGGTCGAATTGTAACGCAGGCCTTGGTGGTGTTAGTCTTGACCAGTGACGAGAGGTTTGTAGATTGAGGACCGGGACCGACAGATTCCTTGGAGAGAGAGGAGCATGAGGTGTGATCGAGTGATAGGATGGAGGAGCTGGAGATGACACCGAGATGCAGTGAATTGGCTGATCTCTTGAACTAGTTTCGCACGTCGGACAGATAGATTCATCGGGAGTTGCATTATGATTCGGCGGTTTCGTCTCTTCACTGGTGTCGAGATAAATAGGTATATTTGCGTTCGGCGACCAGATTGGGGAGGGCGGGAATCTAGACATTGTCTAAGGACAAGGACGAGCAGAGTGCCAGTCCTGACTGGCCCCGCTCGATTGAAGGTAGCCGTTCAACGGAGGTGTTGATGTGAGCCGCTCAACGGTGTCATGAAAGGGCGGAGCAAAGGGAGATAAAATGGTCGATTAGCGTGATAAGACCCAACAATGGCTTGATAATATTACAGCGGTATATCGAGGGTATATGCTGGAATGAGCTATGAATAGACAGCAAAATTTACCTTTCCTGGACGACCACTCGTAGATCTCCAGAACAATGCAGCGTTTTCTGAAGGCTGCCACTCATAGCGAGGCCTACGCGCAGCATCTGTTTCTACGCCGCAAGGCAGCATGCCAAGAGCGGCGATAGACTACGAATGTGAACATCAGACTAGCCAAGCTGAGAGGACGGCATGGTAGAAGGTCGAGTTGGTACTGAGGGACGCACCTCACAGAAGCATCATTTAAGCGCCAGGACGGTTGGTAAGAATGGACCGAGAAGTTGGCGCCGCAATGTGCACGGCCAACTGTGCATTAGCCTCTTGGCCCTGCATCCATATTGGTGAATGATTACCGTGTGGCATAGCGTATGGGCGGCTACCTATGCTTCCTGTACGGAAACCCACCCTGTGGGCCGCGTTTTCTCAGGGAGCTTTTGGGCATGTTGTATCATAGAATCGACAAATTAGCTCACTCTCCAAGCGGGATTTTATCCCAAAGTGTGCCGCCACGGTCTCCTCACGCGAGCGGTGGAGTATGGGGCTGGCATCGGTGGAGATTACCCGACAAGCTAACAGCAAGGAACGTCTGATAATTGGGCAGAATCCGGACAACCTTCTGCCATCCCCTTTTCTTTTTGCCAGCAAATCGTCACGCAATCGACCCTTTTGAGGGCTAATTAACCCATATACTTGTTAAGCATTCGTAAATATAGAAAAGGGCTCCGAATACAAGCAACAGCCCAACGCCACTAGCGCCGTTGCGAGAGCCTCTGTTTTGCGTTCCGCAACTGCTACTTTACATTCCAGTCCGAGTTCTTCTCTATTAATGGCTCTCTTCCTCTGTTTAACAAACCGGGGAGCTGCTGATCGATCGGGAGACAATGCAAGCAAATTGGCACCCCAGTGTTTTGGCGCTAGACTAATCTTGCTCCCTCATTTGACACATAAACGCTGTGTGGACACCGTTGAGTAAACGTTTAGGCGATGAAGGGTGACTCTTAATATAACAATGTCTATCTTGCCTCTTTTCATATCAGCTCGGTCCTCCAGAACGTGGACTGTTAGGTGAGCGTCCAGGGCGTAGGCACGTCGGTACCAACCCGTTGGGGTGTCGCTTATCATCTAAACCAAGGTCGGAGTGCCTGGACTTGTATTAAGGTGGTTGGACCCGACAACGCACTATTTTGCTTCATTCAGTCGGCATTTTACTAATACTTGCAAAGTTCGAATGGGTACTTTTGCAGCATACTTCGAAGATCTATGCTTTTCGAAGCGAACTGCATGGGAACCGGCGGAAAATTTCCTAGGTTGGCCCGTTGGGAGTGCCTTAACCTCCCCAGCGTTCACTGTGTCGGATCGAGTCGTTCCCGTGACCGACGACATCTCCTTCAACATGCCAGCTTAAATCCCGTGGTGGTAAGTACATATTATACATCAGGTGCTGGAATGGTGTTTTTGAGTCTCTGTAACATCCTGTACGTGAGAATGCCACACTCAGAAGCAATCAAACGAAAGAAGCACATGACCGAATTCGTCTGTGGAAAATCTCGGCCGAAGCGGAGGCTGTCTCCCGCTACGCCGCATTTTTCAAGCAATATGACCGCCAGTATAATCTGAAGCATCTGAATTGAGCCCTGATTAGCGGAACGGAGCCCCTAGGATAATCAAAACGGCTGATCTAGACCACAGCCGCGCCGATACAAGCACTTTTATTGGAGAAAGGATATCCCGGTGTGCATGGCGTCCTAGGCATTGTAAATCACGCATGAGGTGTCTCACCGAAGCTAATTAATCGCCATGACAGTCTTGGACAAGTTCAGTCTATTCGTGTGTCAATTTCGTAGATTTATAACATTAAACCATAGTATCCTTAACATCATACTTATATCATTCTTCCTTAAACATGGCACCTACTTGTCTGGATGCTGCTCAGCTACATATTCTAAAGCTCCCTCATTGAGCTCGCACATAGAACCAGACCCAGGTAGAGTTGAATCGATGAAGTACGCCCCTACAGTGCGTTTATACAGTTGAGTCCCTGTGTAGCAATTGCGTGGCCGTGTCCATCATGGACAATTAGATGACTTGCTTCAAACAGTTCGTTCATCCCCTGTACTGAATCTATTGGGGAGACCAGGGTAAAACGGCCATCATCAATAAAGTCTGGATTCTCGGTTCTAGGGTGCGAAACTATCTTCCTATCGCTCAGTGGGTTGAAATTCCAATTTGTGCTGGTCCGGTTAGTTGGCAGCTTGTTGTCGGCCAACACACTTGAAGACTGCCGCATGTCTACCTTCTCGAGAAGGTCTACAAGTTTTGAAGCATTTAGTCTGCAGGCGGCACAGGGATACTAAGAAATCCACGTGATCCTTCATTGTATTACAGTCGCTGTGGTTGGACCGCTAAGTGGGTTTGAATGAGATGAAGTTAATCTGCAGTACAGAAGTGTTCCTTCCAGAATAGGAAAATATAAGGCATCGTACGTTATCTGGGGAATGGGAATAATTTTATTGACGGGGTCATAGAGTGTACTGGCCATGACACGCAATTCCCAAGACACCGGGTTGTAGCCTAGCAGCATAGTAGCTTCAGAGTCTGAATGTGATTCTTGTAGGTTTTCAAGGAGCTCAGCTACTGCATCAAACATGTACTCGGCTGTGCGATTCGCGATCGGGTAGAACGTTTGTCAGTGGGCAGATGTCTTGTCCGATAACGCCCTCGGAAGAGAAGTGACAGGCGCTGTTCTCCGCATCGGTCAAGGGAAGACCATCACCTAGCATAAAGTGAGCCAATCAGCGTTGGAGCCGGATTTCTGGGATGAATACACGTCCTGTCTCCGTACTCGCATAGATACTGAACCGCGTCTAGGCACATGCGATTTACCTAGTCATGGAACATGGAGGCAAATGTTCGGCCCGAGTGGCGTTCCATGTGAAATAGGGCTTGTTCGAGCTATCCGATCTACGGCATCATTTTGTGGTTTCGAAGCTCCAGGACCGCCGAAATTGAATAGAACACTTCCTTTACAGGGCTGTCCCATCGCATTTACCCTCAGTAGTTGAGATCTAGCACCTCCTGATTCTTGTTAGTATAATGTTATGGAATGCCTAGCGTTGAGCACTCTATGGAGCAAGAAGGCTTAATTCTATCTAGTGAAAAGTCGCTGTCGCATTGGCCCAAATCGTTGAGCTTTCCTTTTGCGTTAAGGCCGCCCATATACTAGCGTAGTAGAATATAACAGCGCTGCAGCGTAGAAATGATTCATATTTCCGATCGAAGAGCATGTGCTAGGAAACCCATGTATTGTTATCCAACTTCGACGCGCGGAAATCATTTTGAAGCGAGATTGGACTGCTGGAGGCTAATGCCCCTCGAAGTCATTCATGTTAAAGGTGCCTACAACACGTTGAAAGCAAGCTTTTGCTTAGTCTAGTCGACTTGAGCACCGTGTCAAAGGACAGTATTTTGTCTTCCCCTAAGTGGCCTGGTCTGCGCCAACACCGCAACAGACGTTCTGCGATTTCCGCAACAAGGTGCAAAACGGCAAGGGAAACGCCTAGAATCGAGTATGAGGACTAGTATCCTGGACACTGGCGGCTTGCTCAATGTTTTAACCCCCAGCTGTCAATCATGTGCAGCTTAATGGGCAGAGTTCGGCCTCTGTGCCCTTTAGCTCTCCTGTACTCTATTCCCACTACACTACCTCCTATAACACTGCAATCCGGACAATTCACCCCCTAAACAGAAGCCCACTTCTATCAAAGGCCTAGCAATTCCCTCACATATTTACTGATCTTTGTACAATGGTGCACTTTCTGCAATATCTGTGTTCGCCCCGTAACTCCGTCGTTCAAGTCGGAAGAGGCAAAGGACACCAGGGATCGTGGAGCAAGCAGACTTCTGATCTAAAATTTAGGGCCAAAGCAGCGTTATAATAGACATCAGTAGTACACCACCATGGCGCAATATTCATTTTCCCGAAAATCCGATTAGGTTGTGAGTAAAGAAGTGCACAGTCAGATTTAAGTCGCTGACTGCGCCGCCCGCTGTTGGAATGGAGAGGACCTGGGCGGCGCAGTCGTCAACAAGGTTTGCTCAATTCAAGCCCAATGTTTCCCCTCACATTCTCCCATTCCATTCTACCTCTACATTCCCTATCCACGTCAACGCCTCGCAGCATTACACTGCGAGTCCCTCACTACCAAGCCCAGGCTGGTTGCAAGCGCCATTTCCAACGACCGTTCCGAGTATTCCGACCTTTGTATTTTTCTACAAGGACATCCGCCATGAGTAACAAAGCTGCCTTTTTAGAGTCCGCAAAGGGCCAATTCTCTGTTCGCGAGGCAGAAATTGCGAAGCCTGGAGATGGTGAGGTCCTGATCAAAGTATGTGGCGTGGACTCGAGTTTTTGCGAGTATCATTGTATTGATTTCTGTGTTAGGTCTTCGCCTCTGCCATTCAACCAGCCGATGCAAAAGTAGCCAAGGATGCTATTTTAACAATGGAGTATCCAACTGTACTTGGGAGTCCAGTCGCTGGGATCATTGAAGATTTAGGGCCAGGGGCCAATAGGGTCACAAAGGGCGCACGAGTTGTGTGTGGTACAAAGATTTTCGTGCATAAAAAACCAAAGTACGGTGGACACCAACAGCATGCCGTGGTGGATGAGTCCGAAGTAGTTGAGGTAAGTTGACTTAGAAGTAACAACTTCTATGATGCTATTCACAGGGTCGATCAGATCACAGAACGAAAAAACTAATGTTAGTATAGATTGGCGATGTAGACTTCTCAAAGGCTGTTACTCTTGGATCTTACACGCCCCCTGGAGCTCTCTTCGGCCAATCAACATTAAATCTGCATCGCCCAACCTTTCCGGCTTCCCCACTGCCTGAGAGTGAGCAGGGAAAGAAGATTGTCATTTGGGGAGGATCATCTGCAATGGGCTCCCTGTCTATTTCATACGCAAAACAAGCGGGATATACTGTGATTAGTACTAGCTCACCTCACAACTTTGACCTTCTAAAATCTCTTGGAGCAGATCATATTTTTGATCACAGTAATCCTGAAACGATTGGCGCGATCCAGAAGTTGTTCCCGGTTCACTACTGGTTCGACACTATATCACTTCCCTCCACATTGAAGACTATTCTCAAGATTCTTGCGCCTGAAGGAGGTCCAGTGACAAAGGCAAATATCTTAATGCTTCTCCCGCCCGCAATGCCTGGAATGCCCACTCTACCAGAAGGGATCACGGCACAGATGCTTCGGTTTTCTACACATTCAGCCGAGAATGCAGACTGGCAACAATGGCTGCTAAGCACTGATGGCTATCTTTCACGAGGTATCAAGAATGGTGTGATCAAGGCTGTTCCTCCAGAAGTGGTCGGGGGGCTCGATAAAGTGGCGGAAGGGGTCGATCTTGTCTACAAGGGAGTGAGCGGCAAGAAAGTTGTAGTGCAGCCATGGTCTTGAGTAAACAGCTTGCGTTGATCTCTTTCAGCTACAAGGATACAGCGTGTACGAATGACAACCTTCTTTGCTATCCACGAGAACAATTGAGCCCACGCTGACACTGGTAAGAATATATGGATCGTCCGAGAATATCCGTCCGGGAGCATATGCCCCACAAAGGCGTGCACAATGTACTTACCCCAATTTGCATTTCTAATCTTTGACGTTTGTAAGTAAGGTTTGTAAGCGAGTAATGACCCCAATAATGATGTCGGTGAAATGCTCGCGCATTCGTTCCTAAGGCACCATACCTCTGCTCAACACAAGGCTACTGTGAAGGCTACATCGACTTTCCGAGGAGATAGGAATGGCTCTTCCAAGGACATATCGCGCGTTTCGACGCACGAAAGGCTCCTGGCCTCGATCACTTGAATTATCAACCGAAACATTCCCTGAATCACTTGGGCCGACAGAGGTAGCTATTCGCGTCCACGCTGTTTCGCTCAATTTCCGCGATGCTGCCATGTTGCACGAAGGCCGCTACCCTGTAGAAGTAGAATCAGGAGGGATATCGGCATCCGATTGTGCAGCAGAGGTGGTTGCGACTGGAGACGCTGTTAGTGCGTTTATTGTCGGCGATCATGTTGCACCAGCGATTGATTTAGGAAACCTTACGGGCGAGGAGAGAGATGCGGAAATGGTAGCACTTGGAGGTAATGGACCAGGGGTCTTGACCGAATATGCTGTTTTTGAAGAGATATATTTGACCAAAATACCAATGCATCTTTCTTGGGAAGAGGTAGGCGATTGAGTGGACGAACAAGTGCAAAATGGCTAACTAATGGGGTGCGTAGGCGTCTACTATTCCATGTGCGGGAATAACGGCGTGGGTATCGCTGGATTCGCCCAAAGAAGAGAAGAAAGATCTTACTGCACTACTGCAGGGTAAGAGTGTTCTGTTGAGTTCGTAGCTATACGTTTGACTAACAGACCTCGAGGCACTGGAGGCGTTAGCATGTTCGCTCTGATGATTTGTCTCGCTGCTGGCATTACACCGATCATTACGTCCTCTTCAGATGCTAAACTGGACAAGATGAGGGCGATAGATCCGCGGGTCCAAGGGATCAATTACAAAAAGCACCCTGATGTGACAAAGGAAGCGTTACGTCTTACAGACAACAAAGGAGTGGATTTCATCATCAACAACTCAGGACCTGCATCTGTTCCATCTGACTTGAAATACCTGCGTGGAAGGAAGGGGACCATTTCTTGTGTGGGTTTCCTAGAAGGTGTTCAAGCTGCTTGGCCACCCGATATTTTCCTCACACTTGTGCACAAGTCAGCGAAAATTCAGTAAGCGCCCTTTCGGCCCATTCTTACGGATTCGGAAGTCTAATCTCAACATCAGGGGTATCCTAGGTGGCTCGAAGAGAGACTTTGAGACTTTGAACCAGTTTCTACATAAGAAACGTGTACGCCTCGAGCCTATCATTGATCGCGTATTTGACTTTGAGGATGCACCATCCGCCATTGACCATCTTTACTCGGGAAAGCATGTAGGGAAAGTTGTCATCAAGGTTTAAGTATCCCTAATCACCACCCATTCTTCATCAGTTGAAGGCTAAGGGAAATTTGGCATAAGTTGGAATCGTTTATTAGATGTAAATTTTGAGCGATACTCTTCTACGTACCATTTTATTCCGGAATCAACTCGAGTGAGCGATTTGTATGATTGCGTGGCACGAAACATAATACTCAGAGTGGCACTCGTGGTGTACATATGTGGATAAACCATCTAAACTGATCATTTGGCAGCGAGGCCGACTGAGCTTCCTCTAAACTATTAGATAACGTGCGAAGCAAGACCACTTTGCCTGGGGCGCTAGCCAGAAAAAGATGGATGTGATATTATTTCTTGCAACAAATGTGAACGGCAAGCCGATGATATAGTTATTCCCAAGACGTTATAGATTAGTCTTGTACCCCCTGAATCAGATTTTTGATACCTTGTCCGCTCGATGTCTTACTCCAAGCGGATGTTGCGTCTTCGAATTTAGATACTGAGCTGATCAAAGATTTCACATCGACAAGGCCCTTCTTCAAAAGGTTAACAGCGAGCTCATAATCCCCTGATGCGTATCTAAAGCATCCTCGGACAAGCAACTCTTTTTCCGAGAGGGCAACTATGGGGAACTCGACCTTTGGTTTTCCAAGACCGGTCTGGACATACTTCCCCCCTGGTCTAAGCACGTGGATGCCACTCTCAATAGATGAGGCAGCCCCTGAGGCTTCGATCACTGCATCAACACCATCAACGCCTAGTGTTTTGAGTAGGATGGCCGCATTGCCCTCCGCAGTCGCCTTTATATCTGGTTTGAAGACCTCACAATCGAGGTACTTTTTCGCGAACTCTAATTTCTGGTCTAAGATGTCGACGAGAACGATACGATGAGCACCGAAAGTGCTTGCGACAGCCGCACATAGTAATCCAATCGTTCCACTTCCCATTACAACGACCGTCTCACCGGGCCGAATATCTATCAAACGGACCGCATGCACTGCAACGCTTGTAGGCTCAACTAGAACAATTTCTTCCAGACTGATCGAGTCTCCTACAGGGTAGACGAGATCCTCAGCAATACGATAGTATTTTGCTAGAGTTCCGTGGCAGTCAGGCGGGGCGGCAGCGAAGCGCATGTCTCTGCACAAATTATAGTATCCGTCTTTGCAAGCTTTGCAGAAGCGGCAGGGAACTCCAGGCTCAAGTGCTACACGATCTCCAACTTTGACACGTGTAACGCCGGGTCCAATGGAGTGAATGACGCCGCTGGCTTCGTGGCCCATGGTCAGTCCACGTTGAGGATCGACCTTGTGGGTCAAGCCTCCATGCTCCCAGAAGTGAACCTGCTAGTGTTAGGGAAACGGCATGTTCATGGCGAATAAGCAAGGACTGGATTGGAAGAGAAAACATACATCACTCCCGCAGACGCCGACGAAGGCAATTCGGACTAGTACATCTCGGCTCTCAAGCTCCGGAATTGGTCGGTCCTCTAGTTTAGCAGAATGTGGGCCGTAAAGAACGATTGAAGGGTTCTGCATGTTGGAAGTGTTGGTCCTTTATGTGCTCGTATTGTGCCGAAAAGCTGGCAAGCGTGTGCCCTTATAACTTCAATGTCAAGATGAAATACATGGATCTTGAGTGTTGCCATCGTTGGTTGCATCTCAGCAAGATATCGTTGCTGATCTTGGTACGCCACGGGCCATGTATCGCCTGAATGGCATGGCCACCGAGTCGTTGGATCAAGTCGGCCCGCCTTAATAATCCTCCACGAAAGTTGAATATGCGGGGCAATGATATAATTTGATTCCCAAATTCTCTCTTCTCAAATATGACTCGACGGATTCTACTGATATATGCGTATATCATCGGCGGTGTAAAGCCTAACGCGGTATGATGAACTACACTATGCTACATTAGGATATTTACACTCGTGAAATAATTTGGCGAACCAAGACAACATGTTCAGCTGGGCCTGGAATCTACCATGCATGTTCTATCCTCATCTTTTCCGGAACTCGCGCGCGGGGATTAAAATCATACCTCCACAAGATTACATACCTTAAGATGAATAGATGCATCGCTCGACTTAGGCCTCTACTTATTTACTAGAAGTATCTCTAGAGACTTCGGAGTTGTCGGAGTCGTCCAAAGAAGCTTGTCCATAAGGAAAGATTAGCACAACAAGACCGATTTCACTTTTTAGTATCATGATCCCTTGTGGATCGAGGGTAACGTCTTCGCCAATTAATCCGGATATAATTTTCTACAGAATCATCGTAATGTCCTGGCCGTTCATGAGAGAAGTGTGACCCAGGATAAAAAACTGGACGACAATCATGGAAGCCATTTCTAATCTATACAAGAGCATTTCTACTATGAACCAGAATGGAGGATGTATGCCGTTGATTGATGTCTTGTCGCTCGATGCTCACCACATCGACAGATAATGAAGACCCGCCTTGATCCAGTTAGGCTTAGCTTCAGTCACGGCTTGGCGCATGCTTATCGATATCACCGCCAAAATTTCTGGAACCCAACCTCGTCAAAACTACGAATTTATTTTCGCACGCAATTTGGGACGTCACACAAACAACACCCAAAATGTCTTCAATGCGAAATGCCGTTCAACGGCGTAACCATAAAGAGCGAGCGCAACCTTTGGAACGCGAGAAATGGGGACTCCTGGAAAAGCGAAAGGTATAAAAGGCACTCTTCCAAGATGTAACCATTCCTAAGGTTGTCACTAATACAATGTCTACAGGACTATAAACTCCGTGCAGCAGACCACAAGGAGAAGAAAAAGCGCCTTAAAATTCTCAAGCAAAAGGCCTCTGAGCGAAACCCGGATGAATTCTCCTTCAAGATGATGTCCTCAACGGTGGACTCGGCCGGACGGAAAGTCGCTGATAGAGGGAACCAAGCTTTGAATCAAGACGTTGTTAGGCTTCTAAAGACGCAGGATGTGGGGTATATCCGGACAATGTTGCAGATGACAAGAAAGGAAAGGGAGGAACTCGAGCAACGAATAGTGCTGGAGAATGAATCTGCTACAGCGTTAAGAGATGGCGAAGAAGGGAGCAAGAGCACACACACAGTATTCGTGGGTGATAGAGAGAAGCAGAAGAAATTCAAAGCTGATGAGTGGTTTGGAACAGATAGTGAATGGGTGGATCGGTCGTGGAATAGACCACGGAAAGCGAAAGACGTCGCGAAACCTGTATTTGAGGATGAATACGAGGACGAGGAAGGAGTCCTACCTAAGAAATTGTCAAAGAAGCAGCTCGAAGCCCAGAAGTTGGCCGAAAAAGAAGAACGTTCCTTAGCCAGCAGGCGTGAGCGTACACAGGAGAGATTGGCAGTGCACCTAGAAGCCGTCAAAGCCCGAGAGCGTGACTTGATGGTGGCGGAAGAGGAGCTGGAAAAACAGCGCGCAAAGATGAACAATTCAGTTGGTGGAATCAATAAACACGGCGTCAAATTCAAAATCAGGGAGAGGAAGCGATGAGCGCCACCCTTATTGATGCCGATTTTCGACGTCATGTATCAATCACTAGAGACGGGCACGCCGCAAAAGAACGATATGACTCCATTAGTATTTACATGGGGCGAATACACGACCTTACAGTCTTGCCGGCATTCGCATCGAACCATCAATCCGTATCACCGTGCCATTGAGCATGCTATTTTCCACACTATCCCGGACGATGCGAGCAAATTCATTGGGTTGTCCTGCTCGCTTTGGGAATTCCATCGACTTCACCAAGCTTTGCCTCACCTTTTCACTCATCATCTTAGTCATGTTCGAATCGAACATTGCTGGAGCAATCGTGACAACCCGTATCCCATACCTCGAGAGATCCCTTGCAAGCGGCAGTGTAAGAGATGCGACTGCGCCCTTACTTGCTGCATATGCAACCTGTCCCATTTGACCATCAAAGGCGGCAGAGGACGCGATCATGATAATTACTCCTCGTTCACCATCTGGTTCCTCTGGCTTTACGGTCGTCATATGAGGCAATGATTGCCTAATCAAATCAAGCGTGCCCCTCAGGTTGATATTCAAGACGAAGTCGATACTTGATATTGGGATTGGTTCATTCTTCCTGTCGATGATCAAGCCAGGAAGCCCAACACCTGCACCTGCGACCACTCCTCCAATTTCTTTCCCTGTCTCTTTAACCCATGCTACGGTGCCCTGCACGGCAGCAGTTATTGATTCGGTATCGGAAACGTCGACCTCGAAGAATTTTGCACGAGAGCCGAGTTCAGATACCAATTTTGACCCAGCATCTGCATTAAGATCCAGAATTGATACGAATGCACCGTGAGAGTGCAAATCTTGTACAGTAGCGAGGCCCAAACCTGAAGAGCCGCCAGAGACTATGAAAGTTCTGTCTGCAATCTTCATCTTGAGTGGGACGTGCGGAGGAAGGTATTGAAATCTAACTTGGAGAATGTGAATCACAATGAATGAAGCGATGTAGTTGAATTACTTTGCTTTTGGACAGGAAACCCACTGTTATTCTTGCGAAGAGGTGATGCTAGTGAGAGCTATCGTGTAGGAAAGTAAGCCAGGTGTGGAAATTGACATGTGCAATGATGATTGAAGATCGGGCTGCGCGGAGATTCGGTCCACGCGCTGCCTCGGCACATGGGAAATTGCACTAGTCCTAATCTATGCGAGCTGCGCCAGCCCCACGCCAAGATTTCGAACAATGCAAGGACGTCCCACTAAAATTTCTCGACTCTGTGCCGTGCCACTATGCCCACAGACATCACGGTCTATCTACTCCGTACCCATAATCTTGTTTACTCAAACGCCCAAAGGCCATGGACGCGAACGCCTACCTTCTGAAGCAAGGTTGGCGTGGTGCCGGCCACTCACTCGACACCACTGGCCGAGGGATCAAGAAGCCGCTTCTGATATCGCACAAACAGGATCAGTTAGGATTGGGGAAGAAGAAGGCGGCGCATAGTGTTGACGATCAGTGGTGGATGCGGGCTTTCGATGAGAGTCTGAAGAACATTGGTACCGGACAGGAAGTGCGTATTGCCTCCCTTAGATCCAACTTTGGATAGAGTTCATCGAGCGTGGCTAATCACACTTGCAGAGCACACTCGCCCAGGTACGCAAACAAGGCATAAATCGCGGAGGACTATATGGGTTCTTTGTCAAGGGAGAGGGGCTGGCGGGGACAATAGAGACTTCCGAGGAAAGCTCCACGGTGGAATCATCGGGCGCGAACTCTTCAATTTCAACCTCACGATCGAGCACGCCCCCCACATCTGCCTCCGAAAGTGCAATGCTAGATACAAAAGGGTCCAAGAAACGTAAGAGAGCCGAAAAGGACGGGCCGGAAGAGTCTTCAAAGAAGCAAAAGAAGAAGGACAAGAAAGCGAGGAAAGAGCTGCAACGCAAGCAGTCCAAGGCTGAGACCACTACCTCTAAGCTCTCTCGGGAAGAAATGCCGGAGAAGGTCAACAGCGCCGTCGCAGGCGCCATCAGAATAAAAAAAGCTTATGGCGCAGAAGTCTCAGGGGACCAGAAGAGCAAACACAGCTCGGAGAAGAAAATGCGCGCAGACAAGAAGAAGATAAAACAAGACATGGCCGTAGAAGCTTCTCAAACGATCAAGAGTCCTAAATCCACAGTTCCCATTTCCAACCCCTCGAAAACAAAATCAAAGTCAAAGAAATCAAAAGCAGACAAACCCACCGCCGAACCCTTAGCCGTCATCCTTCAACAAACCGTCCAGGTGTCGAAAACAGAAGACAAGCACCAAATAGCAATAACGTCCAAAATTGCAAAACTCACACCACAAGAGCGGTCTCAATACGAAGAGCGCGCAAAGGTGAAGAACCAGTCGTTGGAAGACTACGTGAGGCGGAGGATAGAAAAGAAGGGCGAGAAGAAGAGGGCTGGGGGATCGTGAGTCTTGTCGCATCCGTCGTTGAAAAGGTCTATGAAGTCAGGATTTTGCGGGGCTAGTTGATTGATTCGCATCGGAGTCCTATTGGCAGACGATAAAAAGCGGGCATTGCGTTCTCTTGCATTTCGAGGCAGTACATGGCATTAGCTGGCGCGGCATTGCATGGATTAGGAGCACGTCGAGGCGTTGTACATGGCACTGACCATGTCCCTATTTCACTACATCTCGCTTCATGGAGATGAGAATCCTTCTAAGATCATGGGAATAGCATATTTGCAGCGTTTGGAATATCCATCACCTCCCCATTCCATAGATGACGATGGGAAAAAAATGATAAAATTGAGGATTAACGATCACATGAGCCTTGAAACATGACTGTCAAAACTTCCTCATTTCATCTTATTCGAATTGATATCCAAGATGCCTAGACTTACAAAGAAGACGTATAATGACAAGACTAGAAGATGAAGAAGGAAAAGCTGGACTAGATGCTTCACCTGAAAATTCTCCAAGGAGATGCGCAATAACGTTAGGGGGAAAGGAAGCGTGCGTATCTCAAACACCTCGCGTCTGTTACTGCATTCTCCCAATTGTTCACTCGCCTTAAGAATGAGAGAAGAATATGATAATGGAACAGAGACGAAGAAGAAAATTCTGGTTGTAGCAGGACTCCACCTTGCACATCGTCGATTCATCATACCGCAACAACGCTGGAAACTCCAAACAGAAAACCGCCCGGACAAATTTGCCCACATTTCGAATCCCTAGCGCAGGTAAGAATAACAAGAATCATCCAGCCCGACCACTCATGATCCACGGCCTCTTCTCCCAAAATTCGTCTTTGATGATATCAACGTGCTCAATGACAACGCGGGCTTTCGTTCGCTTCTTACGATCTTTGTCTCGCTGCGTCCGGCTCCACTCCTGGGGCCGGCCTTCATTACCCGTTGCAGCTATGGTTGCGCTGGAACTCGAGGTCCCAGCCGCCCAACCTCCGTGCTCCGTGACTTTGGATTTTGCTTTGCCTGAGTTGGCTTTGGGCGGTGTGGGTTGGCGGTGCTTGGGGTTAGAGCTGAATGGCGAGGGGTTGTTGGTCGTTGAGGTGGTGGGGAAGTAGGACAGTGGAGGCGCAGAGTTGAGACGTGAATGGGATCTAGATCGACCAGTGGGAAGTAAGGGCCGGTGAGGATGGCGATGAGTTGACGATTGTGTAGGTGTTGTCGAGGAATTGTTATGTGACGGTGAGATCACATGGCCCATGTCACTGTTGACCATTACTTCGTTGTCACCCATTACCTTTGTACGGATGTTTTCGTCGATCTCGGGGGGTGGCGGAGACGGTAATTCTTTCATAGTCAGCAGTGGTTGGTTTGTGGCATTGTCCTTCCCAGATACGAAGGCTAGGTTTTCCTTCTCCTCAGTTCGGAGGGTGTTGTAGGATTTTTGGGAGGGGAGGCTAAGTTTTCGAGGTTTGTTGTTCATGGGTATCGAAGAAATTCGTAAGGGTATAATTGGAGGTGAGCCCTCGAGGATACTTAGACTTGGACTTCGATGCTTCAAAGTGGGTTTTGACGGCCCTGGTGTAGATGGTTTATGCGCCGTTGGCGGAGCTGCTGAAAGTGAAGCAGACGCTGAGTGTGACGCTGGCTTTGAGGTATTTGATGTTGTTCGGTCCGGAACCGTGAACTGAGTTCCAAGCGAAGGTTGAGGGCTGCTCGGGTATCCCGTCGGATTTGGCGGGCTTAACGTTAGCGGTGGCTTCGTGCTGGGCTTGAGTGTAGGGGGAGGTAGTGGAATCGGGGTCAAGGCCGGAAGAGGATGTTTGCCCGCTGAACTGGTGGCTACGGCGCTACTGTTTGGTGTATGCATTGGGAGAAAAGTCTGGGGGAATGATTGGAGAGCATCGGCAAATTGGGGGATAGACATTGATTGGGGTGAGGGTGGTGGAGATGGCGTTGTCGAGGTAGACAGAAATGTAGGACCACGAGGAGTCGATGTCGAAGATAAAGGAGAATCACCTCTGAACACAGGAAGTGTCCGCTCAAGTGGCTGAGACATTGGGCGAGGTATAGATTTTCGCGGTTTGGGGTGAGCTAGCGGAACTGGAGACTCTATGCTACGATTTGGTATAGGCGAAGATCGAGTTGATGTGGGAAAAAACTAAATAAATTAGGGTTTGCTCGAACGAGGCGGGAAATCGAGTTGGCAAGGTTCTTACATCTCGATAGAGCACAGTTCCTTTCTTGAAAATCTCGGGCTCGTTGTTGTAATTGATACCAAATCGAGAAAACAAAATCTCGTTCTTGTCTGACGAGACTGTGCCAGAGAGCTCCTTTTCAGCCTCCCGAGCTTCGGTGCCACCTTTCAGCACAAGAGCCCAGAAAGTTGTATTATATAAATTATTGATGTGGCCTAGAAGGAGTCAGGAGGAGCGAACTAAAGGTTGATAAGACAAGGGATTGAGACGCGCTTCCGGAAATATGGATAGTGGGAATTGGGATGTGGGAAATGGACAATAGGCACGAAAACGATTTGTAAGGGAGTTGCCTTTTCTTAGGCAAACATTTGAGGCAAAACTTACAGTCTACTTGCCGCCAGCTCATATAGTCTCTGAGGTTCCGATCACTTGGATAGCACACGGCCCGGCCATCGAAGGAAGGCAGGGGGGGAGTGAGGGGCGCGTCGGGAAAGTATGTGGACCAAAGAAAGGTGTAGTACGACGTGAAGGTGGAGACAATGGTGGTGGTTAGTTTGCTAAATTTATTCAGCCCGGTGGCACAGAGAATAAAGTTGTAGGTGGAGGGCTGGGGGAGATGGGGCGAAAAGAAAGTCCGCACCTTGCCCTTCGCTCAAACAGAACGCAATCCTTATGAAAGACGAAACTGTGTAACACGTCAGCCCGTCAGCGGCACTTGAAGAGGCAAATACCACGTGCGGCTCAGCACGCTGCGAAGCACTCTCCGCCGATCTTCACTAATTCTCAAACACATTGGGATAAGGGTAGGCGAGCCAACGTACCTGAACTCGTCGCTGTTGCCGTAGGCTAGCACAAGGTCGGGCAGCTCCTTGAGGACGGCCTCAGCGGCAGCATTCATCAGATCCAGTGCCCGCCTATCATTGGGCTTAGAGAAGTTATACTTGGCCGTGAGCCTATAGACACAGGCGACCGATCAGTAAAGGATTCATTCAAGCGCATGTCGAAACGTGGAGTTGGGGGAGGCGTTCCTGCCCGATAAGAGCGTGGGACCCGGGCATGTGGTGATTGAGGATGAGAGGTGTGACAAGGAGAGAAAGACGAAGGATGTAGGAAAGAGGAAAATGCGACTTGGGCAAAGAAGCGAAAGCAGAACAGGACAGGGCTACAGGAGAGTAAAGAAATCATGGAAAACAAAATAATTTAACAATAGAGAAATCGAGAAAGTAGAAGGGCATACTTGGAGAAACCTCGGCCATCGATGCGCACAACGACCCACGTGTTTGGCAGCAGAATATCCGGCTGCTCGAAGGAGCGCACATATTCGTACCTAAGCAAAGAGTCACTCAGTCAGTCAAGAAGCAGTGGGCGGGTGCAGGGAGAGCTATTGCAGGAGCTCTAGAGAGCTTGTCGGAGGAGGGAAAGAGAAAGAGAAAGAGAGAAGCTTACTTTGAATTAGCCATTAGAATCGCCCGTTTCGCGCGTCACCTTGTCGTCGCATCCGTGTTGTACAGCATGGCAAGAGCACGGCAAGAAAAGAAAAAGTAGGAGGGAGAGAGAGTTTGAGGGCGAAGATATGCGACGACCCGGCAGTGAGTGGATGGGGATGTTCGGGCAGGAGGTTCAGGGAAAAAGAGGCAGGGTCAGGGTAGAACAGAGTAGGGTAGGGCAGGGTAAGGCAAGGCAAAGGCAAAGGCAAAGGCAAAGGCAAAAGGTAAGGCAAGTGCAAGGTGAGGTAGGGTAAAGTAGGGTAGGGTAGGGTAGGGTAGGGTAGGGTTGGTTTGCAGGTGGTTTGGTTTCGAGGCTGAAGTCACGGGCTGGTGAGGTTTGGCTTTTGCAGGTGGTTTTTTGGTTCGGCGGCGCTGACGACCAACGACAAATGAGCCAGCGACACCCTCGAACCCTCGAACCCTCGAACCCTCGTCCCTCCACACACGCAGCGCACACGCACTCACAGACACACACTCCCATCATCAACAACAAGGGGGTGCCCCCCCCATGGAGGTTTCAGACATGCACCTAGCACTTTCATGCATCCATCCAGTGCTTACTCCAACAAGCGACAGCTCCAGAGCTGCCCGGCTTGTTTAACAAATCTTCCACTTGCCTCGTGGTCCAAATGTGCACACTTTGTGTACTCGATTATGCTATTCTCCGGCCGGCGCGCATACACTTGTACACCCTCAGCCTGACCTGCTCTGCTCTGCTCTGCCCGGTCGTGTCGCCGCCGCCGCCGCCCCCCGTTCCTCTTTCAACCAATGTCATTATGCACCTATAGCAGCAAACTCCGACCAAATGCAAAAAATAGAACCTGACACCGCTGCCCGCGTACGCCATGCTTGCATGTGGCACACGCTCCGGCGAATCCCCGGCTCCCTGTTTCCACGCGCTCGTCTTGTTCAACGCAACACTAACCCATTTCAACGCCGTGCTATGCGACAAGTATGCAAAACATTCTCTACGACGCCCTCTGCGTAATCCGCCGCGGCGAGCTCACAGGTGTCGAATCCTCGCGCTCCCGCCTCGGACTGGCCTGCGGTGTGGGCGTCGACTCTGTAACCTCCAGCGCCCCCATCTGGTCGGCAAGCCGGTCCAACTCGTCAGACCCACCCTCAGTAGGCGTTTCTGCCTCTGCGTCGTCGTCGTACTCCTCATCCTCCTCCTCATATTCCTCGTACTCTTCCTCTTCCTCGTCCTCGTCATATTCATCTCCTTCGATGCTTTCTACAATGGAATCTTCCAGCCCGCCCGTGTCATCTATCGAGTCCCGCGACATGAAGCTCGATTCGAGGTCCTCCCCAACCTCCGATCCTTCATCCTCGCTATGTAGACTTGCAGCCTCCGTTGCATCGTCGTCATCCTCTTCTTCGCTATCCGTGAAGTCTTCAAGATCCATTGGCCTGTCGCGCCAGTAATTGAAGTCGGTGAAGTCCTCACCACCCGCTGGTAGGAGCAACCCCACGGGCGGGAAGAAGTGATCAACAATTTCGCGCATACTAGCATATCCCGTCTTGTAACTGTTCAGAGATAATACATCCAAGCTAACCTCCGCATTGGAGTTGATTGTAAATATCCTCGTGGATGGTATGTTCACGGAGCGGTAGCTGAGTGCATCCGTCAACCTGTTTCCGAAACCTGCATAGAACGGCGTTTGCCCTTGTGGCCGTCCGAACAGATTCATGATATCCCTGAGACAGGCCATTTTAAATACCTCTGGTTTCCGAAGATAAATCTCACGACGTAACGCAGCTATTGTCCGGTCAGGACTCATAATTACGGGCCCTTTGGGAAGACGATAGCCGTCTTGTACGACGCCATTCAAGTACGCTCTTGTCGTGTCTGCCTGGCCTACTGACCGACTGGTCAAATAGAATATGTTGTATCCGTTATTGACGATATCGGTGTAAAGTTTGGCAACACCTAAATGGGTCCAATCGCGCCCAATCATGTTCAGCACATGCCCCAGGGCATCTGATTTGGTTATAGTTCCGTCGATATCTGAAATGACGATTGGTGTGTCATGCTTCCAATAGAACATGTATGCAGTGCATGTTGAACGGTTCACCGTGAAGCTCATCGTGTTAGAACCTGGCTTTAGGTCTAAAGCTTTGAGTTGCTCGCTCGTAAGTCTCAGCGTTTTTGCATAGTTCCTAGTCTTGTCTGTAGCCTCTGGGGAGTGTGGAGGTGTGGAAAGGCCAACGGCACTATCCGAGTCTCTGCGAAATTGAGGGGGGAATTCGGCGGTTGTATCGCTCTGAGCATCATCACTGTGATATCCTGGATCGGAGATGGCGTCTGAGGAGCGGAGCGCATCCTCATTCATAATGTTCAGGGCGACTTTTCGGTCAGCAGCAGCTTTGGCCTCCTCACTGCTATAGATCCAGAGATTGCCATTCTCATCTGCTCCAATTAGTGCGCCTATGTCATAGTTACCCTCCAGCTCGTCGGCGAGAATCTTCCTCGCGACTACCTCGGCTCGCAAAGCCTCCTCTTCACTGCTCTTATATCCAGTCATGTCCAGCATCAGGTCCCCACTTTCAGTAACCTTGTTGGGGATATTCGACACAAACAGCCTCTTCGATAAATTGATAGCGCGCGCCATAGCTTCATTGGGCGACAGTGGCGGCGGACTTGAGGATCGAGTGGTAGCATTCCAGGCAGTTGCATCTTCTTTACTTATTTGTAGGGGCACATGTTCTTTCTCGTCAAATGTTCTTGAGAGTTCGGCTTTATGTGAAGGTAAGACATCATCTGTGTGTGAGCGGGCCATATGATGTACACCGGACCAGTCTCCAGACTTGGGTCTATTAAACGCAATATCTGGATGAAGAGCCTCCTCGGGCGGCACTGATACCGACACGCGCCCTCTTCTCGTGCCGCCTGTTCCGTCTAGATCTAGGGGTTCGGGTTCGGAGAGGTCACGGATCGAGGGCGCCTCTATGGGCTTCTGCTCTGGGCTGGATGCTGGGGAAGCCAACGGCGAGGTCTGCAGTTCTTCGGGGATGGCAGCGGAAGTCTCGAAGACGAAGAATGCTTCCCCACCCTCACCCAGTTTCATCGCATAATCTTGTTTGGCATCATTGACCTTGAACTCGACCTGTATTCCAGTCAGCTAGGCAGCTCTGGGGAAGCTCTCTTTCAGGAGATTCTAACCTTCTTGTCTGACGGGCGCAACAACTGGAATTTACCGAAGCGAACATGGAACGGCGAGCATGCGAGGGAGCCTAACAAATATTAGACGTGCATGAAACGGCAGAGTTTGGGTTGTTGGTACCATCTTCTTGCTCTACGACGATGACGTCGATTGCGCCGCTGAGGGTCGCAGGGTTGATGGAGTTCCAGCCCTTGGAGACAGTGCCGGTAATGGATCGCACGTAATTCATGTCCCCTTCTCACGGCGTCGGCGGATTCCGCACGGCTTGTTCACAGCTGGAGGGAGCTGTGTATTGCAGTGAATGTGAGAGCTCTTGTCTCTATAGCTGGTATTGGCAGGGGTGAGGTTGGCTGGCGAAGGGTAATAGCCGGAGGGTAGGGGAGACTTGTTCTGTGTCACGGCGAGATTCCGGGGACGGGTATATGGAGGTTGCAAGGTACCAAGCGGACACGAAGAAGGAGTTGAGGACAGAATTGGTGGGGACGCAGGCGAGGATTCACTGAAGCTGGATGTAGACGTAGTAAGGCATGCAGCTGAAGGTCATGGGGTTGCTGAGCCGGAGCAAAGCGAGAGGGGGCCTGTTTCAGTAAGAATGGCGGCGAGGAAGAGAGGGAGAATACACGAAGCGAAACGGTGGAGATGAATTTAAGAGAGAGCAATAAGCATCATGTTGAGAGGAGAGGAAGGGTGGGAGAGAGCTGGTGAGGGTGAATGTTGAGCGTGTTGAGAGGTGAATGGCCGACTCGCAGTGCAGCAAAAAGCATCCATCCATTCATTGGCATGTGTCGTTGGTGGCCTCGGGCTGGGGCTGCATCTGCATCTGCATCTGGCCTGGCACTCTCGCACTTACCGCGAGTAGCACTGCGGAGCTTGGCGGAGGAGCTTGTTCTCGTCGTCGGTCCGATTCGGAGGCCTTTTTGMCCCMCCCTGCCAGTGCCTGCCACCACAAGCCCAAAGTCTCTGTCTCTGTCAGCCAGGCCGGGCGACATGGGGTCGTAGTGCGGCTCGTTTGCTGCTCGACGCCATCCATTGCTGCTCCTCCACACCCAAGACGCCTCATTGCCAGGCTCAAAGAAAAGGAAATCCTTCCACCCTTCTCACCACCAAGCGCTCCCACCTCTTCCAACTAGTCCAGTACAGTACAATCCAGGCCGTGGCGACGCCTGGGGACGCTGCCTCAATGCTGTCTGACCCCCAGTCCGCCCTCCACTGGCCTCCGCATGTCGCCCATTACAATATGGAAAGCCTAGTCTTCCTGTCCTCGGGCTGGCTGAAAACCGCGTTTGTGCTGTTCGCCCTCTTTTGGTACGTGTACAGCTGATAGACTTGCCCCAATCTTCCAATCGTGGACTCAGTCACTGACCCATGTCGAACGTCCAGGTTGGCATATCGCGGTTATCAAGTCCTCTCGAAACCTGTGGAAGAGCTCGTTGCACTGTTAGGCCTTGAGGTGCCCGTCGCCCCCATCGTCTCTCTTGCTGGAATCAAAGCGGATGGAGTGCTTCTCCACTGGAAGCCCCCGATCCAGCGCGCTTCCGTGCTCAAATACGTGATACGCATAAATGGAATTGATAGTATGTGGGCTACTTCGTCCCCAGCATAATCAGAATTGACAGTGGATTTAGTTGGCGACGTCTCTCCACAGGAAACGTCTGTGACTATTGAGAATCTACAACCTGACCATCACTATGTAATTCGCATTGTTACCCTCAACTCTGCCAATTTCCAGGCCCCGAGTGTCCCTATCCGTCTCCGGACCTTGGTTGCGTCCTCCGAGCAATACTATAGTACTTCACCGCCCAAGGATAATAGCAATGGGACCGAAGACGACAGTTATACTCCCACGCCCATCATCCGGCCCAATAAGAATCTCGTCGACATCATCATTCCACCTATCGTGGCCCCTGTCATGGCTCGCGAACACAGCAACAGTACTTCACGAGTAAGGCGATCGGAGCCAGGCCGGCGCAATTCTCCAGCATCTCAGACTATGGATCAGGCTCGTTCGGCACAAGAAGCGGCAGACTCGATGGAGTCTATCAAGCAGTTGACGGAAAAGCTGGATGCGTTGCGGAGAGAAATTGATGACATGGAGAAGCAAATCCAAGACGAAGAGGAAGAATTTCGTACAAGTAAAGGCTCATTATTAGAGAAGCGAGACGAGAAGAAGACCGCGCTGAAAGAGAAGGAAGATGCAAGCCGCGATCTTCGGAAAGAGGTGGCGAGCTTAGAACGGTCGAATGCGTCTGCACAAACACGACGTACACAGCAGGAGAGAATGTTACGTCAAAAAGAAGCGGAGAGAAAAAAGCTAAAAGACGATGTTGCTCGGTGGGCACGTGAGGCGGGCGAGTTGCGTGCGACTGCAGAACGTATCGAAAAGGAACGAGCCGAATACGGAAGCACTTCCGAGCAGAGAATTCAGGATCTGAAGGACAAATATGCGGAGGAGATTCAGACAAACAAGAGCTTGGAGGAGGCTATCCGTGAGAAAGGCACTCAGATCAAAGCGTTAGAAGAGGAACGTAAAACACTTGAGGAAGGCGAAGAAGGTGGTGATACTCAGGATGGAACAGATAACGCTGAAGCAGAAGAAGATCGACGCTGGATAGTGACACTGAATGCTTTGCAGCAGCGGTATGCTCAGGCGTGGTCCCAATTTACGGAGGCGGAACGGGCCAACCAGGAAGTTCAGAGCAGGTTACATATCTTCCAACAACGCCGTCTAAGCCAGCCGCAACTCTTCAACGGCATGGCCCCGCAGGAGGCTGTTCCCAGACGAAGAAACAGCCAACGATCCCGTCCTGTTAGTGTGCGCGAGCCTCTGATATCAGGAGCACCGGGAGGGTTCGTTCACACTTCGGCACCGCCTTTCAACAGTGGCATGCCGAGCGTGTCTCCGACGTTTCCAAATGCAACTCCTTACTTCAACATTAATAATGGCATGGCTTTGCCACTTCCGAGCAATAACACCTCATCCTTTTCTCAGTCCGAGATAGAGAGCCTGACTGGAGGCGCTCCGATGAGCCCCACTGCTGGAGCCCTTCTTCCTTCTGGCCTGTTTGGCGATGATACGGGTTTGACAGACGCCGAAGACGATGATGAAGATAGCGCAGGGCCTTCACAACCAACTCTGGACCCCTCTCCAAATTTGCGCCACATACTCCATGGTTTAGGTGCCCCTGGGACTATTGATCATACGCAAGACCCCAGCTCGCCAGTATCTGTACAAAGTCGTTCCCCTAGCGTCTTCGCCAGCCCGCGTGAAAGCTCTGGACAACTAGCAAATTACGGCAACGAGACTACTGTCGACAGTGATAAGCGCTCGATACGTTCCACCTCCAGTTCATTCCTGAATAACAACCCTCCGTTGACGCGATTTGGCACGCTCTTTGGGCTTAATAGGCAGCGGGGCAAAACACTTTCGGATCAAGGACCACCGCTTGGCTCCTTGAAGGCATCCCAAAGCCAGTCCCTGCCTCGACAGGATCCTGCTGGTTTGGATCCTATTGGCACGCAACGACGCCGTGGAAGCCATTCTGGGGGAGCCTGGTACGACACTTTGATGCGTAGCTCGAAAACGCAGCCAATTGAGTCGTCCAGTAGCCCGAAACATATAGCAACTCGTAAACGGCCGTTCAATATGTTTGGTTCTAAAGGTGATCCTTGGCTTACCTCTGTGCTAGGTCTGGAGAGACCTTCGTCCCCCCGACAGGGGTCGACTAAATCCGGAGAAAACAACGCCCTTCCCAGGCCGTCTACTGAAAGCCAAACTCGCTTTGGTTGGTCAATCGACGCGTTCGGCACACGAAGCAGCCCACTCGGAGTCGACTGGAGTATGAACAACACGAATTCATGGTCAAGACTTCCCTCTCGTCGACCTTCCATTCAGCATGGATCGACTGTTAGCCTCGTCCACGATGATTTGCTATTGGGAGATACCCCCGACTTCCCGTCCACTACTAAGTCACCCACGCAAGCACCAATAGGGACTCGGCCTCAGTCTTCGGCATCTCAAATGCCACCTTCCGGACTTGTTCCCCCCACTCCGCCGAAACAACTCAATCCTGCCGCACCAAATTTCAAGAGTATATTCACTTTCGAGAAGAAATCCGAAGAGGATAAAGCAGAGAAAGCGAAACGGGCCGCGGAAAAAGCTGCGGAGAAAGAGGCGAAGAGAGCTGAGCGAAAGGAGGAAAGGAAAAATGCCAAGGCCGAGAAGTCTGAAAAGGCTGCACGCAAGGAGAAAGAGAAACAGAACACCAGTACAAGCAATACCACAGAGGCTAGCAGGGATGCCACATCACCGTTAGACCCACGGCGATCACGAGATAGCCGCTCAATCTCTACGGCGGACGTATCAGAGGCTTCGCCGCGAGAGTCACTGGAGAGATCACTTTCTCAGACGCCTTCTGAATCACATGGGAACACGTTCGGTAAAGAGACGTTCATGCAGAAGCTATCACGGAAGAGCAGCACCAGCCAGTTTCTTCAATTCGGGAAGGCTAAAAGCTCCCTGTTTTCAAAGAAGACTAACGATGCCGTAACCCCCGACGAAGCAGAGGAGGAATCGGGCTTCATGGGAAGGGGGATTGATAGCCCGGGCAATAGTCCTTCGATCGGGACCCCCAAGGACAAGACTAGCGCGCTGAGCTGGAGCTCTATTAGGAGGATGGGCAAGAGAGGCGACAAGACTCCTAGCTTGCATGAAAGTATTACCAGTGAGACCACTGGTGATGAAGAAGAAGATGATGCTTCTGATAGCATCAAGGGCACTACGTGAAAGTCTTCTCCGCCGCACGTTGTACTCGTACTTTTAGATGATACCAGCCGTTCTGAATAAATAGATCATTGGCGTGGCGCTTCCTTGAAGCAATCTAAATATCTCTACATATTCCCTGCTACGATAAATTAGTATGTGTGAATATTTGCCTTGCTATTGTGGGCTATTGTTCTTTGTTGTTCAATGAAGACTGTCTTGTGATTGGCGGAGAGGGTCCGAATCTGCCAAGACTGACCTCCAGCCTCACTCAACCATAAACCCGCAGGCCCTCACGACTACCTCCATCCACTTTGCGAACACTACAACATCGCCCCCTCCACACCAACAGTATGGCTTCTCCAGCCGCCGCCGATATGCCAAATGGCATTTCCACGCCCCCGACGACAGCGACAGGGGCGCCGAACCCCAGCCCGCCTACCGCATCTTCAACTCAACCAAACACTCAATCGCAACCGTCGCAACAGCAGAACCAGCTCTCCAACGGCCAAAACACTACGCCCCCGAACCCTTCTCATCCTTTGACTTCTCTGCAAGATAGTGGTTCTTCAAAACGACCGCGCGATGCGCGCTTGATCCACCTCATCCTCGCAAACATGGGCGTCCACGCATATACTGAGCGTGTCCCTCTCCAACTCCTCGACTTCTCATACCGCTACACATCCAGTATCCTTTCCGACGCAATCGCATATGAGCCGCCATCCCATAATTCTTCAAAAAAGGCAAACAAGGACGAGGAAGGCGTGAATATTAATGCACTTCGAACCGCCGTAGCATCTCGCGCAGCACACCAGTTCTCTTCAGCCCTACCAAAAGACTTCATGGCTGATATCGCGGCGGAAAGGAACCGTATTGCGCTGCCAAGGGTTGATAGGGAATTTGGAATAAGGCTGCCACCAGAGAGGTACTGTTTCACCGGTGTTGGTTGGGGTATCAAAGAAAGCTGGGAGGACGAGGTAGACGAGGAGGATGCCATGGACCTTGGCGGTATTGGTGCAGGTGGACCCGTCGGCGGAGATACTGTCATGGGAGGAATGGAGGAGGAAGAGGCTGATGAAGATGAATTCGAGGAGGTCATGGGGCTCAAGCAGGACTCAACCATGACTGAAGGTTGAATAGGCATCGACAACGCCAACAGCACAAATAGAGGGGCCATTAGGGAAGCTCAAAAGATGGCCTCAAAATGGCCACGTATGGCGCGGAGGGAGCCTGGAGTTTACTAATTTCGAAGCATTTCATGGCGTCAGGAACGGTTGGATTATACCAGAGCTGGATTTTCATAGCTCGATGCGAGTTCGCATCAGATACCGAAGGGTCTGCTATATGTACAGTATTTGAAAGATGCCAGAAAAGCCCACTAGTAATACAGCGTATCTGAACGAGACACAAATGCCCGTGCTGTACATCGTGAAGATACCACCCTAATACGCCCGAAAATGCAAAATATACAGAACATCTCCATTCGTCCCACATGGTGACCTTAATCATCGTACATGTCCCGAATGTTCGGATCACGAGTCCAAAGGAAGATGTCACTACCTTCTCTTCCCAGATTTCTCGTCCTCCAGTTCAACCCTCTTTCCCTGCAGCTTCCCATGCTCATCCAGATTCCACCATTCTTGATGTTTCCTCCTACCCTCCTCAATTTTCCTCTCCATCTCCTCGCGCTGTCTTCTGCGCTCGCCTGCTAGCTGGAACCACTCCGCTCGCGCCTTATCCAGTTCTTCTTGCCCCTGGTATTGTATCATGCAGCTGTTCATGGCCAGTTTCTGGGCCCGACATGCCCATACCATGGTCACTGTGCGGCCGGTTGCGCATGCTGCGAAGGCTAGAGCAATGCTTCGTCAGTCGACAAGTCGATGTATACACAGACAGAAAGGCTCATGTCTTACCTTTTATTTCATCTGCGCATTTTTCGCGGACGTTCTTGTAGTAGATGTCTCGCACTTGCTGTTCCTGAGGTGCGGAGAGCGGAGTAGGGTTTGAGGGGAGTTTCTTTCCTGGGACGCCCGTCTCTGGGAGGGGATTGTTCGCCATGGCCATTGCGGCCGAGAAGAGAGTTTTGAATGGGTTGAAAGAGCCGCCGGGAGGGGTCAATGGCGGATCTGGAGGGCGGGTTGGCGTCGTCGATGCGCTCTCGCGAAGCTTTCGATGGTGGTTCGAGATGCAGCTGCATGAATGGGAGATACGGAGCAGGTCCGATGAGACGGAAGCAATTCGGAGCGGGGCGCTGCTGCGGATCTGATAGGGGCTAGCCCGGAACCAGCGCCCTGTAGATATGCCTCTCGACTTTGTCTGATGTTTCTCCAACCGTCTTTCATCTAAAATTCTCATATGGCTGTTTGAGAAATACTCATCGGTGGCCTCGGGGCTGCGATGAGAATACAGATTCCTCCAACAGCATCGTTCCTCACCTGAACTACACCCAAGATGGCCACCATTGGAAGGCGTGGCACTACACGTGCCTTCCCTCCCAATTCACCGCAGTCTCCTGTTTATTATGAATCTTCATTCCTGTCGTTTATTATGATTTCCTTCCTGTCACTCTCTTTGAGACGTCGTTTGATCATCATTGTTGCTTTTGTTTTGGGCTGCACCCTCACGATTATCATGAAACGAGAGCAATTGCTATGGTTGTTGGCTTCTACGGCTGGTACTAGACCATTACTTGAACCTGGTCAGGCAGGCCAATTTGATTTACCTGGTCTGAGGTTTGGAGCGGACCGAAGATTCAAGATTACCGTATTTGGGGATTTGCATTATGGAGAAGGTACATCTTTTCCCTTTCGGTTAATGAGTTTGCATTGCCTACATGCCTCCTGCGCTCTCCTCCAACGGTATTCTTTAACAATATCAAACCGCAATTGTGTTTCCTATGTCGTCTTAAAACTTGGACTGGATCAGCACAACGTTTCCTTTTCGTCCATGATACGATCATCACCTTAGTGCGTATCTGACCTATATTCAGAGTCCTGGCCTGGTGGCCTCGAAAATGATCGAAATACCATCGATGTAATGAACAGCATTCTCAAAGAAGAACACTCGATTAGACTTGCTGTTTTCAACGGTGACCTTCTGACTGGCGAGGCCGTCCACCGTGAGAATTACACTGAGCATATCGTAAGTTAACAAATAGCCAAGCCACGTGAGTATCTTCCAGCATATTGACCGGACAAGGACCGTATCTTTCAACCCGTTCTGGACCGGAAAATTCCTTGGGCTTCGACCTATGGCAACCACGACCGTGCAACCAACTGCTCGCCCCGAGAAATGCTTGCCCGAGAGAAAGCTATTGGAAATCAGGACGGCAAACGAAAATTGGCCTGGACCGACTCTATGGTTCGCGGAGATGATGAGCAAGTAGGCACCAGTAATTACTACATTCCAGTCTACACGAGTGGTGGCGGTGGAACCCCGAATATCGCAATGTTGTTGTGGTTCTTCGACAGCAGAGCTGGCAGTTCTTTCCAGAAGTCGTCTTCAGATGGTAGTGACTTAGGAATCGATGATTGGGTTGATAAGGAGGTGATGCTCATTTCATTAGATACCCCTACTCATGGCTGACTCGTTGAGTTCAGGTTGTTGCGTGGTTTGTCCAAGAGCAGGTGGCTTTGAAGAAAGCATACAAGCGTGTCATACCTAGTCTCGCTTTTGTCCACATTCCGATCCATGCAACCTGGTCCTTTCAACAGAATGGCCGAAGGCCCGCATTTGCACCAGGTATTGATGAAGAAATAATTGGGCACCAAGGACAAAATCCTCAGTGCGATGGCTGCTCATATGCCGGACAAGATTCAGTGTTCATGAAAGCTTTGGTGGAAACTAAAGGGTTGATGGCTGTTATTTCTGGTCATGACCATAAAGTAGACTGGTAAGTGATAATTCTCTTATACTCATGCAGTAGACACAACAGTTACTTGATCTTTGTAACACGGCTTAACAATGACAGGTGCATGAAATGGTCTTCCTCAACTGTTCTTGCCGGCAACGAACCGACTACTGGTAAAGGTCTTAATATATGTTTCGGTCGCCACACAGGGTACGGAGGATATGGTAAAGAAGTCATGCGTGGTGCACGACAGCTTGTTGTCTACGAGGATGATCTCGGCAAGAACGAGGTCGAAACGTGGATCAGGCTTGAGAATGGAAACATCTCAGGACATGTCATGCTGAATTCAACTTATGGATCCGACCGATACAGCGTCGTTGGGTCGTCGGAAGGTGTGGCCGAAGACCGTCGAGGTGTGTGTGAGGCTTGATTGTCAATTGACTACCTCTATCGGCTTGAGTACGCTCCGCGCTCCCCTGACTAGCGAGATCTTTCCGGGAAAGAATTTTTTCCCCTCCCTGCTAGGCTGATTGGGCGTTGGAGTTGGAATTAGAACGGCAGTATATACCCTTTTCATGATTGAAAACATGCATGACATAGCACCTGAATCTGCTCACGTTCTGTTCGATGAAATGCGTACAAGGAACAATATTTGAAAGTGCGACCTAAGAACAGTCGAATGTACATAGTCTGGGAAAGAATCTCGCGGCATAACAACAGTAAGGCACCTGGCAAGTACCATATTGAAGGGATACAGCTGAAGACCACTGATCATCCACATGAAGAGTGCATCACAAGAATATCTCAAATTCAATCTCCCTCATATAGAAAGAGGGCAACCTCCTACCAGAAGACGCACAAGGAGCACTCTAAACCCCGCTCAGAAACCGATCAACAATGTCAAGTCTTCCACTTCCTCTCGGCCTTACCACCATCCTCCCTGATCAAATGATTCATTTTCCGAATCTCGGTCCAGCGACTCAAACTCCCAAGCTCAAGCACACTCATTCTCCTCATCTTACCCGACGGATTTCCGACGACGATTGGTCTCCAATCACCCTCGTTTCTCTCAACGTCGACGTCATTGAAGAAGTCGTTCCAGGGGACGGAGGTATTTGCTCCGGGGTGAGATCTCGTGTTACTGGTACTGCCGGGGTTGAATGTAAAGTTTGGTATGACTTGGACTTTTTTGAAGCGCCATAGGACCAAGGTGAGGAGGATGGTGAGGCCGAGCAGAATCGCTGCAGTGACACCCGTCGAGGCCTGGGCGCCTATATGGCGGGTCATGATGCCGCCGACTTCGGTTGCTACGGCTGCGAGGATGAAAGCTATGGTTTGAGAGGCGAATATACCAGCAGAGACGCGAGGAAACGAGGAGTAATTTGTGCGGCGCCGACGGTCTTGGACTGCCATGGACTTCAGTCTATGACGTGTGTTGTCGCCCGGTTGGAGATCGCATGTGTCGAAGGTTTCCATGATGAGGCCGTAGCATTCGGCGATAGCTAGGACGCTGAGAAAGCCGACTGCGCCCGCGAAGGCAATGGGTACCATGTATGGTCGTGGACGCCCGGTTGAAGAAAGGGTATATGCTAACCCCATCAATGGGAGTAGTACAGTAAAGGCGATGCGCCGAACCATGTGCGAAGACCAGGTGATTTGCCTCTGGAATGTCATGCTGTCCGATCTGAACGGATGCTTACGCTCGCGGGAGAAGACTCCAGCTTTCGTCAAGGGAATAGCGAGAAGGGCCCCGATGGCTATAGAAAATACCCCTAAACCGATGAATTGTGGGTGCCATTTGTATTCCCTCGAAAGGAGGGACCCCATGAGAACTATCACAAGAACAATGTGCGCATATATCCAACCCAAATAGAACGCAAGTATCGCAAAGCCAGGCTGACACAGCATCAGAAATTCAAGTTTGATGCCGGCCCAGACTTCTTCGAACCAATACTTCGGGCCTTCAGTGGACATGTGCAATTTTACCTCACCCCTTAAGATACGGCTTGTAATGATGTTGTCGTTCCTGTCGTAGACCTCTGTTACTGATCTTCTACAAGTCGACCGGCGAGTCTCGGGAGCGAGCACGTTGAGAACCACAACCGCAGCAAGGAGTATGACAACAAGGTAAAAGCCCCAGTCTGGGGTCAACCATTCAATCATACCGGCACCAATCGTGAAACCAACGGAGAGTGATCCAATCGTGCACCAAGACCAGATCCCTAGCCAAATTCCTAACCCTCCCCCATGCCGTCGAAGGTCATTTACAGTGACGAATTCTTGGTGTGGGTTTTTGCTCTGTAATGAAGCGCCAAATACATCCAAGAGCACGGTCACAAAGTTAACGTTCGCAAGGCCTAAGACCAGGCCAGAAAGTGCTCGAGCGACCAGTAAGCCTGCTCGAAAGCTGACATTCTTTGGGGACCGCCTTTCTCCAACAATAACCGCCTGAGGAAACTGTAATGGTAGAGCCAAAACAAGTGACGCGAGGATATACGGCTTTCTCCCATGGAGCAGAGGTAGCGGCCAGAATAAAAAGGTTGATATTGCAATACCAAAAAAGAGTCTACTCAGTATGAATTTGGACAAATTTCACGATATTGACGTTAGGACTTACACAACGTTGCCAATGATCATCTGATGTCGCTCATCTCCAAGCATATATTGTATTCGTGGTACCTCGCCAGCCTGTCGAATATTTAGTGATTGTAAAATTTCCTAGGCACAAGTGACGCACATAGATACCAGCAATGATCCCAAAAAGCGCGGTATTTATGCATGCAATTGTTGCAGTGATTCTCTTTTTGCCAGTCCTCCAATTTCTGGCAATCGGTTGCCGATGATGGGCGCGCCGGAGACTGAAAGAATGATGGAAGGTCTGATCGCCAGTATGGTCATGAACAGTGAGTTCTTCCCTATCCGGCTGTCTGCCTCTTCGATGGCGCACATGTACCTTTTCTTCATCCACTGAACTTGTCGCACCGTAGCTGTAGTTGGATGGTCTACGTCTTCGATTCGTCGACTCATTTCGAGCCTTCCAATGATGACGATGTTGCCTTGGGGCAGCTGTCTCACTTCCACCGGTTCTACGTCTGCGCGATCGGCCTCTTGAGTGGTCGCGAGATACCGCGGGACGGAGCACAAATTCTACATGCTCTCGGGCTGAAGTTTGAGCGTTCTCCGGGAGGAGTAGATCGCTTTGAGTGCTGAACTTGGAAAGCCTTCGGGGTTGTGATGCTCTCACACTAGAACTAGATGAAGACGTCGAACTTGCCGGCCGTTCTAGCTTATACGCCCAGTCAACTGACTCATGTAACCCTTTTTGGCCTTCCGCATCCTTTGTGGGATGATTAGCCTTTATTTGTTGTCCTCCTACGGTAGAAAAGAATCGTTCACGTGGAGAAGGACTAGAAGATGAATGGGAATGCTCCAAGATTTCCGACAACTGCTCGGATGATTCAGAAATTCTAAGAGGTGGCATAGTAACCGTCAGATCATGTGTCGAGACAGATGATGCACCACGCATAGCTCTTGTAGCATCTTCAATGATTTCGTACACTTCCTTGACCTCCTTAGGGTCTGTAAGATCTTCCGCAAGACTCGTTGCCTGCAGACCAAGTATTTCAAGCTCATCGACTGCATTGTTCAGCTTACGTTTATCTCTCATGCGGGTAAACGGATTTTGTCTTGGTATCGGTTTTGTAGGAGAGACATCGGTGGATTGAGTAATAATGGGATCCTCAACGGACAGTATGTCGGGCTGAACGGCCTGCTGTGTCTCCTTTGACGTCGGATCAGTATGATCGGGTACGGAAGGCCCATCATGCATATGTACCATCGAATTGCTGAGTGGAAGATCTAGTCGTGAAGAGGGAAGATCGGACATTTGAATCTCAGACGTGTAATCGTTGAGTGTTTTCATGCGAGTGCGTCTATGATCGATTGTAGGTTGTATACTTTCCGGCCGCCTATGTTCGTTCTGGGCTAGTGATGAGTACGAGCTTGAAGGTTGTGGACAACGCGAGCGACACGTATGTTTGCCTGCGACGAGCTCAATGGACGCATCTCTAGGGGTTATCTGACGTTCCGCCCTAGCCCGTTTATTTGTCGTTGGAGCGCCCTTGAGAGGGGATGCAGGACTTGAGTAGCTAATGCCGCTACGCGCACGAAGAGACCCTTTTGATTTCCGTTTGAGCTCTTGAGCGCAGTCGCCTTCATTCTTGAGTCGCGTAACGGCGGCAGCCTTTTGAGTTTTTTGGTCATCAAGCCATGGAAGTCTTTTAGTCTGGCTTTTATTACTGGACTTTATCTCCTCGCGCGTGTTCCGCCTTTTCCCAACTGTTGGATGGGCATCTGCGCCAATGTTCTGGCTTTCCCTGCCAGATTCCATAACCTTCAGCGCAGGTGTACGATGTCGTCGCAGGTGAGAACCTAGGGTGGGTCAATATGCGACGAAGGGGCAATTTATTTAGGAACGGTTTCCATATGAAAGGTAGGAGTGTGAGGTATTCGAAGATGTTACAGGGTGATGACCAGCTTCTTTGAGGACAGTATAGGGTGCGTAGGAAAAAGAGGCTGGCCAAAAGGAATACGAAATGGAAACCTAGGAGTGAGCGCAAAAGATATGGTTGAAGGGTGGATAGTGGGAGGAGAAAAGGCAAACGGTTCAGTAAAGGTCGGAGTTTGACTTTTCTTGCCTCAATCGCCCCTTCCTAATGCAACGATCACTTATCGATAAACTAACAATCTAAGATCGCATAGAGATTCACAAGAGCCTACGGGCGCTACAATGCCTGGTATCTAATGCTATTCAACGAGGGCCATTTCGTGGCGCAATCATCAATTGCGCATGAACCATTCAGGAAGTTCTACTGTATCACAAATGTGCCTGCTCCGAAGAATGGACGGCTTGGAGGACCGTACGAGTCATTGCGAGAACCTTCTCATCCTCGAGCCTACGCGCGATAAGCTGAAGGCTAACAGGCATGCCGTGGACAGCCTCGGGTCGGTCTATCGATGGTCAGTGGTATTACTGTCACGCTCGCCGGATAACTTACATGCACCCTGGATTTGCTTGCAAGTGTCGCTTAGAGATGTATAGTTACTAGGCGTCTTATCCTTGTCTTTGTCCGCGAAGACACCACTAGGGAAAGACACTGCGGAGTAATCAACTACATTATAAACCCCAGTATATCCCACATATTTGAGCCCGCCATGCTCAACACTAGCGAAAGGCGTAGTAGGTCCTGGAACAAGTAAGTCTGGAATCGGGATAAAAGATCAACGAAGACATACCCAGGATTGCATCTAACCCTTTGTGGGAGAGCCACTGATCGAGGTATTGCTTCTGCAACTCTGAGCGCTCAATATGCAATTGCCACATGGACCGGGTCCCTAGCTCTTTAGCCTCAGCATAGGCCTCCATTTCCGGTCGGAAGGGTTCATTTGTAGGGGCTAGTAGGTTTTTCACAGTCTTGCCGCCGTCGGCGACAAACATCCTCATCTTGAAAGTTTATTGTTAGGACAATTTACGACACCAGTTCTATACCAAGGATAACATACTAGGATTTCAAGGGCTTTGGCATGAAGGCGAGGGTCCCAATCAATTACTTCGTGCCCGGCTCTCTTGAGCTTCTCTGCGGTCTCTTTGAGCGCTCGCGCTACTGGCGGCGTGGGCTTACAGACACCATCGTCCCAGAGCATTGCTATCTTTAAGCGTTTCTTGGGCTCCACAGATCGCCATGGAATTGGGAGACATTTCGGGTCGAGTTGCCATGGCTCAGCGTCTACCACTAGTTTGGAGAACAGAACGATATCGTCGAGGGTCCTTGCCATTGGCCCGTTCACACTCATAACGGCCTCTTGGCCAGCGAGACCAGACCTACAGCGTTGAGTGGTAAACCTGCCAAACGAAGGTCGAAGCGTGAAGATGCCTGTGCAAGACGCAGGAATCCGCAAGCTACCCCCAATGTCCGTTCCAATTCCCAGGGGACTTCCACTGAAGGCGATGAGGGCGGACTCCCCCCCTGATGACCCTCCGGAAGTCAATTTTCTGTTCAGAGGGTTGACTGTCCGGCCAAAGGTGTTATTGACCGATTCGGCCTAAGAGAGTGAGTACATGGTTTTGTTTCATCTTGTTTGGACACGTACAATCATCATTGCCGTTGGCACATTGGTCTTGCAGTACCAGACAGCACCCGCCGATGCCAACAGCTCGACCAATGTCGAGTTGTACGTTGCGGGGTCATCGACAAGTGAGGTAAATCCAACGGTGCTATCCTTTCCAATGAGGTTGAAATTGTCCTTGAGGGAGATGGGTAAGCCATGAAGTGGGCCAACGACTTTTCCGGTCTTGCGCAGCTGTTCATCGAGTGACTTTGCCCTCTGGATGGCCTCTTCCGGGAAAAAGTCACTAAGGCAATTAGTCTAGATTTGGGGTCAGTTGTTATCTACAAAGTCGCCTTAAGAAAATAAGACTCTTTGAAATTCTGGGGAGCTTACCAACTGCTGGGCGGCTGCTGCACGTTTACAGAAGGCCCGGGTGACGTCCTCGGAGGACCATGTCTGAGACGCGAGCTTTGGAAGGATGGCGCTGGCAGTGCTCTCTGTGATCTCAAGCTCCTTCTGAGTGAACCAGCCCGACTCCCGTGGCCAGCGAGTCACGTCAAGCTGGGATTCTGGTGGGACGAGGTTGAAAGGGATACGATATTCTTGCGGAATTGATTCCGCAAGTTGGGCCTGCTTCTTTGCGGCGACCTTGTCCCAGTTCTGCTTTGACATGATTCAACAAAGTACGTTTCCTCGGTTGTTTTAAAGGACACGTCCAGATGATGGCAAGCCAGTATTGCGAAAGACTTGGAGATATCGGAGAGAAGTGGAGTTGATGAGATATAACGGTCGTTCCACGCCCACTCTCGAACCAAAAGTCATCGTCACTGGCCTCGGTCCAGTTCCAACTCGACTCCCCGCTATACCAATGCCGTTGCCGCACTCGGGCTATACGGGGAGTAATCTAGTGCCTCATGACGAATTATTTCCCTTCTCGCAATAGTCAAGGAGGACCTTGCGGTCTCTTGTACTCCGCACTCAGTCGGCATAGGCTCCGAATTGGACTCCGAATTTGCCCCAACCAAGAAAATTCCCCCAAACCCTCCAAACCCCCCAAACCCCGCAATCGATCAACGCCAAAGAAGCCGTTGAAGGGTAAAGCGCCTCGTTTAAAGCTTCACCAGGGTGACGATTGATGCTTGGATGCTTGATGTCACCTCGTTTCCCGTTCCATTTCCCGGTCTAGTCTACTCGTGGTAGAGTGCTCTTTGAATTCCCCAACCGCGCGCCCACCCGCTTCGCATCTCCTGGCCATAGTTTCCGCTTTGACTTGCCGCATCAGGCCTCTCCGCACTCCCATCCCACTTTTGAATAGAAGTTGGCCACGGTCATGGCCTTGGCTCGAGTCATTCTTCTGTTATCGCGGCGTGACATCGCCCAGCCACTGCCGTCCTTCTTGGGTCTTCACCTCGTGGCCGCGCAGATAAGGGGAGTCCGGGCCTATAACAATCACATTACCCTCGCTTCCCATCGCCTGCCAACCTCAATCCCACGTGGTGCCATCTCAACATGGCCTCAAGATTGGTCCAGTACATTCGTGGCGATCAGAATGCTCCTGGCGAGCGGAAGCTCATCCAGAAGATTGACTTCTTCATCTTGACTTTTTGTTGTCTCATGTACTTTTTGAACTACCTTGATCGCACCAACCTCAACAATGCCTACGTAAGCGGCATGAAGGAGGACTTGAATTTCAGAGGAAACCAGCTCAATCAAATCAATACCGTCTTCACCGTTGGCTACACCATTGGCCAGGTTCCATGCAACATTGCCCTATACTACATCAAACCGAGGATCTTCTTTCCCACATGCATGGTAAGCCCCTACCATCACGTGAACAAGGCCTAGAAACTAAACACTGCGAAGGTTGCGTGGGCAGGCCTGACCATGGCTACTGCTGGTGCGCAGAGTCCGGGAGGTATCATGGCCATTCGCTTTTTCCAGGTCCGTTCCCGCAGTCATAGTACGGTTCAGTGACGCTAAGAGAGTATAGGCCATCTTCGAAGCATCCACTTTTGTCGGCACTCACTACATTCTTGGTAGCTGGTATACAGAGAAAGAACTTGGAAAACGTTCTGGTATCTTCACCGCGTCGGGCCTCGCAGGTACAATGATTGGCGGTTTCATCCAGACCGGTATCCACCAAAGTATGGACGGTCGAAACGGATTGTCAGGTTGGCGCTGGCTCTTCATCATTGACGGCATCATCACCCTCCCCGTCGCGCTCTATGGTTTCATATTATTTCCAGACACCCCAAGGAATACCAAAGCTCCTTACCTGACCGCGGAGGAAAAGGCTCTGGCTATAGCGCGAGTCCCCGAGGTGTCGGAAAAGACCCCAGTCTCTTGGACCTTCTTGAAACATTGCTTCAGTACCTGGTACTGGTACTTCTTCACTATCCTGTGGATCATTGCCGGAGAGACTGAGTCTTTCTCGACCAATGCTCTGCTCGCATTGTATATGAAATCCCACCCCACGAACACATATACAGTCTCCCAGCTCAATAATTACCCTACAGGTGTCCCAGCCGTTGGAATAGTGTCTACTATTTTCTGGGCTACTTTGACGGATTTTCTAGGGGGAAAACGTTACCTGGTCGGGTACTGGATTGGGATTACCGGCGTCATAACCAGCGCGCTCATCCTCGGTTTCCCTGATAGGACGAGTGTTCATTTCGGGGCATACTACTGGGCGGGTAGTGTGTACGCCTGCCAGGCGACATTCTTCGCATGTGAGTTTAAAAGATTCGCCGAGTCGTGCTTGTTTCGCTAATGGTCGGGTAGGGGCAAATGATGTCTTGAGATATGAGGAAGACAGCTTAAGAGCGGTAGTGATTGCAAGCATGAACATGGGATCGAACGCTATAAATGCTTGGTAAGTATATGGGTAGAACGCTACGTTTAGGGTCACTGACATGTCGAAGGTGGTCTATTGTTTTCTACGGAGCCAATTTCGCACCAATGTTTACTAGAGGGATGTGGGCAATGATCGCAGTGAGTATCGCCATGGCCATTTGGACGGGTCTGCTAGTGTGGATGCACGTAAGGACCGAAAAGCGTAGAGCGGCTGAGACGGCAGCAACCACTGCATCGGAAAAAGAACACAACATAACTGGGGCGCAGGAGAAGGGGACTTCAGGCAATCAATTTGAGGAAAAGGTCTAAAACTAGTAGTGCAATGCAGGGCCAACACCAAGCGTGTTTGTACATAGTAGAAGACTGTTCCCCACAGTCTGTCGTACCCACATACAGGAACGCAATTTGGATGACCAGGGCAACACCCATAGCATCTGATGCGTGCTGAATTCTATCAGATACTCGGCCATGACTTGTGTGGAATGGGGCTTGTCCCCTCATACTGCATTACTCGTTATTCGCTAATCTGCAGATCGTCTAGGGACATCGTCGGGATTTAGATACTCGGAATTGGGTGATTGGATGCCAAAGCAACGAAGACTACTTCCATCGTCCCGTATCTTGTTGAAACAGCCGTAAAGCTGAACGTGGCCGTCCAGGCATAGCTCGATCAACAGAGATAAATCCCGAATCTGCCTTGCAAGACCCAATACCGTCTGTGTACGTACCTAGGGGCTGGCCAGGTCCTGAGAGTGAACTATTATCTTCCGAACTCATTACCGACATGACATCAATGTGCAGTCTCCTAGGCGACGTTCAGCCTTATTTTCGCCTTGAAACTGAAAGTGAGAAAATATTACCAAAAGGGGTCGTAATTAGTCCTATTGACGTGTCCAGTCGTTGACTGCTATTAGGCCAATGCCGTTTTGGGAACAAGGGTCTTCCTTCTTCGGCGCAACACCAATACCAAAATTTCACCGTTGCCAAGCAATGTTAGGACCCTTTGACCTCTCGTGATGGACAAGTACATGGCATTACCTTGTATCAAACGCAAATTTTACCAGAATTTCGGTCTTGTCTGAATCGCCGGACCGATTTCGCCAAGGTATGGCCTGATTGAGGCAACATCTATCTTTTAATGTAGAGCTTCAGACGTGGGTTTGCTTGGTAGTACGTTCAAGCATTTCCATGTTGCAACATGGCATTCTTAATTTAACCCTAACTATCCCTCACGCTCGACGTCATATCGTATCCAGTCTCCAGCTTCGATTTCAACATCCCAGAAATGGTACCCGCTGGTTGCCCTGATCAACGAACTGGACGCGTAGACCTACAAATTCCGCGGAGCAAACACGATGAGAAGTCGGGGATATCCAGAGGAAGAATTTGTCTGATGGCAGGCCTCAATTGTTGTTATGGGATACCTGAGATGCTTCTGCTACCCACAACCAATGGCCCTTAAAGACCCTGGACTTACCATCCAATTTGAGAGCAGACAGACTCTTTCTGACCACTCGTCTTCCCCGGATAGCTGTACCCTCCTTGTTTATATCACACGCATTATATCACCCTAATTGTGTTTGAAAAAGCCCAGGTTTTCTGTCTATCAATTGCATTGCCCTTCCGACGTGTTTGAACGCTACCAACGATATCAATGGCAGCAGCACCCGAGTCAGGTAACAATTCCCTTCCCATATACTATGGCGAGCAAATGCAGGATGGCACCACGATAGTACCAAGCCCAACACAGACGCCTTCTCACCAGAGCATGCGTGATGCAGTGCTCCGGCGTTCCGTCCAATTGCCCCCTGACGCACATCTCAATCCAGAATTGGTTTCAGAGGAAGCAGAAGTCTCCGAGGCAGAAGGGTTAGGTATTCATTCCGAACCTCAAGTACGCCCACAACCTCGAAGCTTTCATTCTAGCACCCCGGCTCCAGTTCGTCCTCGAAGTCTCCACTCCGGTACTCCTACTCCATCCCATCGAGGCACAGGCTCTGCCGTTCCTACGCCAGCGCACACAATCGGTACCAGCTCTGGAGTTCCAACTCCCGCCCATGCTATCGGTACACCGACTCCATCATCACGAGCGGCTTCAAAACGTGTATCAATAGACAATGGCCAGTACATAACTTCACCTCTTAGCCGAAAGAACACTGGCATCAGCACCACCAACGCAGATCAAATCCGTCCCTTTGACCCCAACCAGCAACTAGCAGACTATCGAGGTCCTTTTGCCGAAGAGTATTACGAGGAAGATGATCGCCCTAAAGCATATCGCCGTCCCACGCGAAGATATACTGGTCGGCCTCCTCTTTCCCATCCAAACTTTCACCATCAGAAACGATGGTCAAGGGATCCGTTACTTGGTAGCTTCGATGGTGGTAGGCCAGATCTTGACTTCGAGCCGGATACCCCTCCCAAACCCCGGGTTCAATATCATTATGATAATGAAGAGGACGGTGGTCGTCCTAATAGCTATTATGCTTACCCTGCTATTGCTGGTGGTGGTGGAGGCTATGGACCTCCCCGACGTCCGACCTCAACCAACGAGGTTCTTCGCTTGCCATGGACGATGTGGATGAATTCAAGTGCCAAAAACCGTAAGTATCTGCCTCATATAGCCCCAGCCCAAACTCAAACCTTTTAATTACACGTCACCTAACACCAAGCCAGACTTCGTAGCCTTCATCGGCGAATTCGTAGGCACGACAATGTTCCTCTTCTTCGCCTTCTCCGGCACCCAAGTCGCCAACATCGGATCAACGCCCACGCAATCCAACACAACAACCAACGCATCAACAGGATTCTCGCCCGCAGTCCTCCAATACATAGCCCTAGTCTTCGCCTTCTCTCTCATGGTAAACGTCTGGATATTCTTCCGCATCTCAGGCGGCCTATTCAATCCCGCTGTCACCTTCGCCATGCTACTAACCCGCGCCATGACACCGGCACGCTTCACCCTTATCCTAATAGCGCAGATCACGGGAAGCATATTTAGTAGTTTTCTGGTCAGTGTGTTGTTCCCGACGCCGCTGAATGTGCGGACGACGTTGAGCGCCGATACGAGTCTCGCTCGAGGGACCATGATCGAGGCTGTTTTGACAGCGGAATTGGTGTTTACGATTTTCATGTTAGCTAAGGAGAAGCATAAGGGTATGTGTTATCATCCATCATCCATCATCCATCGTTGTCCCTGTCTTCCTCCTCGTCCTCCTCGTCCTCGTCCTCGATAGAAACTAAACATCTCGATCCACCCTACTAACAAAACCAACCAGCAACCTACATCGCCCCCGTAGGGATCGGCCTCGCCCTCTTCATCGCAGAACTAGTCGGCGTCTACTACACCGGCGGCAGTCTCAACCCAGCTCGATCTTTCGGTCCCTGCGTCGTGACAGGCGTCTTCGACCAGGAGCATTGGATTTATTGTACGTTTTACCTCCACCTCCCCTTCCTCCTCCTCTTCCTAACACTCATCACTCTTCCCCCCATCCCACCCCCATTCCGGATTGTAGAAATAAATGAAATACTAATGCAAGAATTTCAGGGGTTGGCCCAGCAATCGGCGCAGTCCTCGCAGTTACATTCTACAAATTCATCAAGATCCTCGAATACGAGGTTGCCAATCCGGGTCAGGATGATGATGATAAGGATATGCGGGAGAAGGCGTGAGTTTGCTTGGTGCGTTGGTGTGTTAACTTTGCTTCTTGGTTGCTGATGTAGATGGAGGGAGATGAGACTGTTTTTTTTTTTTGAGAAGGTAATGCTTTCAATTATGAATGAGTCATGTGTATGATCCTGGATTGCATGTGTTCGCATTTGCACCTTTCGTGCATATGGGCAACGGAGTTCTGTTTAACATTAGCGTCCCGTATGGGGATTATAAATCATGTAGTATGCCTGCTTTGAAATATCACGAATATATTCTGTTGGTGCTGGAGTCGCCATGACTTGTCTATGTTCATCGTATGGGATATGTGACTGGGGCTTGTGACAAAATTGTATTCCTGCTATTCACACCTTGTCCATTAAACTCTTCACTCCTCAAACCCCTCAAAATCACTCTCTCCAACTGACTCGATCATCTTCCTTTCTTCCACTTCTCGATTCTTGCTGGCTTTCTTGGCCCCTTTGAGGTTGTTGTCCTTCCTCCTTTCGTATCCGCTCTTCGTGCTAATCCTCATATTGCCCTTGCCCTCGCCATCCTTGGTGGCACGCCGAGCTTCCACGCCCCTCTTCTTTAACTTTTGCTTATCTCGCTTCGACGGCGTCGGTAAAGCATCAAGCAGCCACTGCTTCACAGTCGCTTCGTCTTCGCTTTTACCGCGAAGCTTTTCGCTTGCGCGAATGACATTAGCGACATTTTTTATGTACGGGATGTCTTCTTGGGTGTAAAATGTTACTGCGACACCGCCTTCGCGTCCTGCGCGGCCTGTCCTTCCTACTCGGTGGACATAGGCAGCTGCAGAATTAGGAACATCGTAGTTCACTACTCCATTCAAACCACGGAAGTCGACGCCTCGAGCTAGAAGATCGGTGGTAATGAGAACCCAGACTTCTCCCCGTCGAAAACGCGTCATGATATTCTCGCGTGCAGTGGTTGATAAATCGGCGTGAAGAACAGCGATTCGGGAGCTGCCACCTGCTTCAGGAGGGATATCGTACAACAGTTCGGAGTGCAGTGCTATTGCACGGGGAATCGTTTGTGTAAAGACGAGGAACGGTGGGCGTAGTGACGTTTCGGCCTCTGTAGAGGGAGTAGCGGTAGGATGTAAGAGCTGTCGTAAACCAAGCAGTTTACCTTGCTCGGTTGCGGCATAGACGAGTTTGTGATTGATATTAGGGATTGCAGTGTCTTTCAGGCCTACCACCAGTCGGATAAGAGGTGCACGGGGAGGGAGTGCTGAACCGGAGGAAGCTGATATTGATGACCATCGATCATTTAAAGTACTAACTGTCAATGATTCAATATTAGAACCCATGGTTGCTGACCACAGGCCCACTCGAAGATTCGGACTCGTGCAAGCGTTCCATATGGAGAGGGTTTGTTCGCGGAACAAGGGATCGAGAAGCACATCGGCTTCGTCCAAAACGAGGTGTCTTATTGAAGGTAGTTGTGCAATCGTGCCATCCTGTCTTTTTAGAGCGTTGACAAGCGCCAGCGGTGTCACCACAAGGATCGCAGCTTTGACAATGTCGGCCCGCTGTCGCTTACGCTTTGGAAGAGCAATTGCTTTCCCTTTGTCACCATCGCCCGAGTCACTCGTGTGTTCGTCAGAATCTGCAGGTGAAAAAAGTCCATCCTCCAGATCTTCCTCGTTCGCCCTATCGACCACTTCCATCCCTTTTTTCATGAGTGTAGCTTTGATACCAGTGCCCTTTGAAAGCTTCCGTGCTTCATTGACAATCTGCGAGGCAAGCTCTTTCGTAGGAGCAACAACTATAGCGCGTGGTCCTTCGGCAGCATCAGGTTTCTCATGGGCATTGGATAGCAGAGCATCGATAACAGGTATTAAAAACGCAATCGTTTTCCCGCTTCCGGTAGGCGCCACAGTAAGAAGATCGATGTCCTTCCGGCTCAAACTTCCATGTTGACCCTCACCATGCTGCCCATGGCTGTCCTTTCTCTCCAACAGTAACGGTAGAGCACCAAGCTGCACCTCCGTCGGAACTTTATAACCCTGCTCTCTAATGTTCCCCTCCAACCTCCTCGATATCCCGTATCTCCCTCGTAACTGTTCAAATGTTGTCAAAGGCCGGGGAAACAACTGCTCCTTAGCACCTTTCTTAGCCTTCTCTTTCTCACGCTTTTTCCTCTTTTTCGATTTCTTCTTGTCAGCTTTCTTCTCTTCCTCAGCGGGCGTGAAGTCTTCTAATACTACAATTTTCAATTTATGCGACCGGAGTATACGTTTATTCTCGTCTTCGTCGTTGGGTTCGGGTTCGGGTTCGGTGACTATGTCATCTGCAACTTCAACCGGACCATTTTCAATAATTTCGTGGTCTTCCTCCCGCCTGGATTTCAGATTTCCATCCTGAGCTTTGCTCTTAGACTTTTTCGAGGAACCGCCAAAGAAGTCTATATCTGCGGGCAATGCCTGGTGTGAATCTCCTGAATCTTCCCCCCTTTTCCTTTTCCTGCTCCTGTTCGATTCTTTCACTGCCTTGTTTGCCCCATCATGCCCAAACAGCTGTGGATTGGCAGCGGCGCCGGAAGAAGGAAGCTTTTGCGCGGGTGTGGATTGTGTCCCTTTCGACGTTCGAGATAGTAATTTGAACACATTCATGGCGACTGGGCTCTGCGAATATCATGCAGTCATTTTGCAGTGTGTATATTGGCCTTGTGGTCGTATTAAATTGTTTCTGGCTGAGATTAAATCTTTCGCGGTGGAGCTCAAAAAAAATGGCCGGCCTCGGCATCCGGAGAAATTTAGCTCCGATCTTTTATAGAAGGACACGGACTCAAGAGTCATTCTTTTGTTAAGGAAACGATGCATTGCCAGTAATTGCACAGGGGAAATAGGAAATCTAAAACAGAGTATGTGCAATAGTACATTGTAGAACCCTTCCTTCGTTCTGAGTGTATGAAGTGCATCAGCACACCACCCATGTCCCGCTTAAACGCTGTGCTTGAACACGCCATTGTATTCTGGCTCCAATTCAAGACTTCCGAATGCTACCTCACACAATCATACATGCCCTGACTGCATATCTCACTTTTACTTTTCTTCCAGGTCCCGATCGTGACGCATCTAATGGTGGGCTGGGGCGCTCGACCTGTAGCCAGTGATCTTGAACCGACCAATCATCTCTCCAACAGAAAAGAAACCAATGACCTCGGCAGCTACAATACCAACTGCAGTCCACTGCGCTCTGCTCATGTTCCTTACACGGTTGAGAGCGTTGGTCGGTTGAGCGGCGTTTGCGGATGCTGCACGGGAGAAGAGAACCGATGGATTGCGGATGGACTGTGTAAGAGGCTGGAAGTAGTTTTGGAAAGTCGCCAGGTCACTAGATTTACATTACTATTGGACATCTTTCCGTGGGAAGCCATGATTGCGGAGCTTAGCTTACGGAGGGCTCATCTTCCTTTCCCGAATTACGATCTTGCCAACTTCGAGAGCGACCTTGGAGTAGTAGACGGTAGGGGGAACCAAAGCTATTAGAGATAATATGTCAGCGAATGTTTGTAGGTAAGGATCCACGAAGTGTTCATGGTCCCGGTTGGCCGAGCGCTGCTGTTCATAGGGGCTGATGACCAAACAAGCAGAGCCCAGCAACTCCCAGCATCCGACGGTCAATTTTCTACGGCTCTTGACATGCGCAATAGGAAATCGAGGTGCGGTAGAGTCCATTGGATGCCAATTGAATGGGTTGCTATCCCAAAGGTGATATACTGACATTGTATGCCGCCAATTAATCTTCCTGTGCGTCCACCAACCTTGCCCAAAGCACCAGCGGTAGCGGAACCGACTTTGGAGAGCGCAGAGCCGGCCGATGAAGTGACGCGAGATAGACCCTCTGATGCTTTTGCCTGGGCGCTGGCCGCCTTCTCCTTCGCTGCTCCGGCGACCTCGGATGTGGAAGAGGCATTGCGGATGCCTGCGCGTCGAGCCGCGAATGTCGAGTGCCGCAGCACGGCGCGTGATGCAGCGAGAGACATTGTAGCGAATAAAGGAAAGGAAAGGTGATGGGGAAGGGTTGAAGGCACCAGGTGAAGTTGGGAGGTTGGAGCTCCGGCAAGAGAGATTTTTCGATCTGAGGCCATGTGGCCCGTGCACAGGCTCGGCGAGATTAGGAGAAGCTCGTCGGGGAGGGTTGGACCACTTTTAGACCTCGCAATTACTATGATGGAGGAACCATCACTATTTTCAACATTTATTGGCTATAAAAGATAGAAGCTATATCGAAGTATAGGGTCTTTGGAGTCTAACCAAATCATAGTCTAGTCAAATTTGATGTAAAAGGCCCCAAGATTGAATTGTCGAAGCCAGATACCTACTTATTGCTCCCCCTGAAGATTGGTACGGAGCGGGGAGGGCTACCGCATCGTAACAATTTCCTCTGCAGATGTTGGATGGATGGCACTGCCAGGGCGATCAGTCATCACACGCTCCTTGAAGATGAGCACCGAGGAACTTACACGCATCGATCAAAGTCCGCCTTCGTAGCTCCCATCTTGATAGCTACACCGAAACCTTGTAACATCTCGCCAGATCCCTCGCCGAGTATGTGCAGGCCGACCACTCTTTCTTCAGGGCCGGCACAGACTAATTTGTATCTGGATCACATAAGGGGTAGTGGTCAGCCCTCGCTCCGCTTGATAATGTTTTGATTCAGAGCTGCGAAGCATAGCGGGACGTTGTGACGCCGAGAACATGATTCATCCAGACAGAGGGAATTCTCAGGTGGGGATCAGTAGATCAAATCAGACTCACTGCGTTGGGTGTTTTGTCTTCTCCTCAGCTGGGAAAACGTCAAAATACATGGCTGTGAATTTCGTAATATACACCTATTATTGCATCAATATCACTGGGACAGCGGCCAACAATCCCGACGGTGTTTCACCTTGATATTCTCTTTACCGTATTTCTGCATGGCTTGCGGTTCGGTCAACCCGACAGTCCCGACCTCGGGGTGGCTGAAGACGACAGTGGGAATGTTCTCATAGGACAGACGGGATGACCTTAATTCTGGGGGCCCGAAGAGACGGTTGCCCAGCTGTCGGCCCGCCGCGATCGCCACTGTAAGTCTCACTTAGATCCTGCATCTGTGGTTTAGCCTTTCTGATACTTACCCGGAGTCAGTTCGGCTTGGCCGGTAACATCACCAAGTGCATAGATACCCTCGACGTTTGTGTTCTGGAATTCGTCTACTGCAATATGTCCTGTTCTGCTCAGTTTGATGCCTGTCACTTCCAGGTTCAGTTCCTTGATTTCAGGAGACCTCCCAATGGCCCAGAGCAATTCGTTGAACTCGAAGATGTGGCCTTCCTTGTCAGTTATTCGTAGCTGCTTCAGTGGCGATGGCCCGTCAGTACGTTTCTCATGTACGTCGCTCGTCACGGTGGCGGATGGCTTGTCGAGTCGTTCGATCTTGTCAAAACCCTTGTAGTTCTTGTGGATGATCACGCCTGCATCCTCATAGGCTTTGGTCATGGTCTCCTGAATCATGGGATCAAATGTTCGAAGAAATGTCTCTCCGCGGATGAACATGTGGGTCTCGACCCCAACGGCGTTGAGCACTCCAGCGAGTTCTACGGCAATGTAGCCTGCGCCTACTATGGCGATCTTCTTAGGCAGGTGCTCAATGTCGAAGAACCCGTCACTGGTGATACCATGCCTAGCACCATCAATCGCCTCGGGAACTATGGGGTAGCCGCCCGTGGCGATAAGGATGTGGCTGGCAGTGAAGCTTGATTTGCCGGATCCATCTTGCAGATCCACTTCGATCTCTTTTTGTCCAGTGAAAGTTGCTGTTCCATGGACGAGATCAATGCCCTCACGATTCCAGTTGCGCTCATACGCCCCGTTGATTCTCAGAATAGACTCATCTCGCCTCTTTTTGAACTTATCAAAGTGAAATTGCACGCCATCTGGGACGTCATAGAAGTAGTTCTTGGCTCCCTTCAAGACCTCGTTGACCGAAGCGAAATACCAGGTCATTTTCTTGGGAACACAACTAAGCGTAACATGCGTCAGTACATGAATTTCGTGCGACCAACGATGTGCTCACCCCACATTTACGCATGTGCCACCGGATCTGCCGTTCTCTACAAGAAGGGTCTTTGCCCCGTACCATCCTGCCGCCCTTCTCGCTGCTCCGCTGCCGCCGCTGCCTCCTCCAATGACAATGTAGTCGTATGATTTGACGGTGGGTGCCATGTTTCCAGTAGGAACGGGGAAGCGGCGGGAAGACTTGCAGAGGCGAGCAGTGGTGCAAAGGGACCGCCCAGAAGGAACTGAAGTGTTGAAAGGCCCAGGATGCCGGAAAATGAGCATAGCGCGGGAAGGGGGTTGAGCCACAACCTGATATATCACATCTTGCTCTCTCGGAAATGCAGTGTTGAAGTAGCCTTGGTTCAATCAGATTTGAGAGCTTGAGTAAGCCTGCACTAGTGGCCCGCCTTCGGCAGAGCAGAGGGCAGGGGCCCTGCATTTCTTGCTTCTCGAACTACCTTCTTTGTCCTCGTACAGCTACAACCCAACAGCCATCTCCACCCCGCAATTGGCAATCATATCCTCTGGACTTGAGTGGGCCAATCGATTCGCCGCGATAACAGTCCGGGAATGTGGGTGCGGTCCAGCGCAATTCCTCAACAACTTAGGGAACAATCACTGCAGAGTAGTTCGAGATATACAGAGCACGCAAGACCAAACGACGCCAGTGTTTGACAAAAGAATCCGTAACTCGAGAAAAAGGGTCCAAATGCATCAAATTGCCGCCTGACGCGCGCATAATGAAGCCAGCCCTTGGTTTCGTTTTTTGCGCGTGAAAAAGTCATCCCGTGATCTCCTCATGACCCCATGCCGTAACCGCCACGTTGTTCCACAGCCAAGAGCACCTGGGCGAGGCCATGCAATGTGATTCAAAAAGCAATCGTGGGTGGGCCAGCATCCCTGATCGCATAGCCTGTGACTAGAGCGGGACATATTCCCCGGACGCCTGCTTTGCGTAGGCCGAGTTCCACAACTTTGGAATGGTGTATTGGTTGAATTGAGGGTGGGATACCTTGACGCGCCATTCAGTTTCTGTGGGGAGGCATTTTTCATATTCGAGCTCCTTGGTGTCTTGGGTCTTGAGTTTCTTGTGCACCCTCAAATCTTATTCCCACTCGCCATCGATGCGGGTAAATCGATGATGGGACGCTTGATGGTGGAGGGCACCCCTGGGGCGCTAAGGGACTCACTACATAACACCTATTATGACATGCATAATATGACGCATTCGTGTTCCGATCGGTGGGTTTTTGTCATTGCCTTCAGCCTCGAGCGGTCGTGATACCAAAAGTCGTATTGTTCCTTTGGAAGAGCCGCCGGCATGCTTGTTGCGACCAAAGCCGTCGCCAAAATAAGCCATCTCTACGGATCTGGTGTCTCTCAATGACTGATGTGCACTGTAAATATAGGCCATCCTGTGCAACGAGGAAGTCTCAAGACGTCGAGCAGGCAATTCCACGCCCACGCGAGATTGTCTCTCCACGTTGTTGTGCGAGCACACACAGACCATTAATTCAGAACCAGCCCCCACATGGGGTGACCCTCCATTGTTGTACAAAGTCCCTGATCTAGAATCCAAAGTCGATGTATTTTGATGAAACAGGATACGAATGAGGAAGGGCCTGTCCAGGTTTGGCAGGGGCTAGGACTAAAACGATCGTATATAGATAGATGGAGTACATGGTAATGGGGAAGGCATTAATTTCCTTGTGCACGATCAAGCATACCTTTTGTGTAACAATCCTAGATTGTCAGAGACCGGTAATGTCGTGCCACGAATTGTTTCCCAAAGTGACTCAGGGTGAGATGGACGATTCTGAATGCTTTGCATAAACAGGCGAGTGACCAGATGTACACTCTGTGAACCGATCCCCAAAACGACGCCAATGGTGTCTTAAGATGACTTAGTCGTTAGTGCAAGACATACATGGAGTATAGGTTGCTAGCCTGGATGTAACGGTCACTCGTACGCCTGTTGGCGTGGGATTCTGAACTTGGCGAGCTGGGAGTTGCAAGCCTCGACCCTACGCCTCGGGATGACGCTATGGATCTCCCACTGCAGAAGCAAGCATTTCGTGATTGTAAGCAAGCTAAAGAGAGTTATGCACCGCGATAGGTATAGCTTCACCCGAGTTAACAACATGCATGCCAACAGCATCGCTAAGTGCATTTCTGCAGTGGTTACTAGATCGAAAGAGGACCAAGGACTGCGTCTATTGAAGTCGAATTGTTAGACCAAGCGTCATGCTCACACCTTTTCAGTGCTTGCTCAGAGAGATGCACGGCTGACAAGATTCACCGTTCAGACTGTGTGGCATGGGGTGGAGCTAGCATCTCAGAAATTAGGTTTACCGGGATTGTAGAGGCCGACATTCGCTTTTCGAAGTCGCGAGCTCGTGTATGCAGGCACGTAGGATGCGCGGAATACCATGACTGCAGTTCGAGGCTGGCCGACTTTCGGAAAGCTGTCTGTATCTCCGTGCAAGTGTGACTGCTTACGGGCAATGGCAACCACCTATTGCAAGGATTGCTCAGGGATCGTCAAAATGTCCGCCTCAGAGCATTCGATTGACTTTGGCGTACACGCTGGAAACGACTCGAGGGACTCGAACAAGACCATGTGTCATTCATTAGCAACAAGAGCGCACATGCCGCGGGCTCGACAGGCCAGCAGCTTGGCGACTTGCTCGCCGTGTGCTTACGTGCGAATGTGGGGAGGGTAGGGACCAGGTGTTCACTTAATTCATCCGCTAATGTGGAGCAGGACCAAGCCTTTCACCTCGACACTGGAGTGGACGACCCGTAGCTCTGGGGAAGAGGGGACCAGGGGATATGGCCTCGCGTCGGAACCAGCAGAGAGACCCTTGCTCGTGGAGTGTCCGGGGCGGAGCCAGAGGATTGATCGACTGGAAAGTGCCAGTGACTCTCGTTGGCGCGGGAGGTGTATGACATTGAGGGAGAGGAAGGGCGGCTGGATTGCAGGTGACTAATGACCGTATAGCTTGGTCGCTAGGGTCCTTTCTTAACGGTACCAGTACCGTACACTTGGCCACTTTTGGGAACGCTAGTGATGCGATGTTATATACGTCTCGTCATCTGGCTTCGGCGGTCCGACAGAGGTTGGTGTGGAGCCAGGGGCTGCTGAGTCGGCGTCGCGCCCCTCGTCCCTCTTCCCCCACTCTATGAAACGACTGCCCTCAGGCAGATACGCATCCATTGAACCTTCTCCAGCATGGTTTACTCGCTCTCCTCGTTCTCTTTACTCGCCTCGACTCCAGCGTGGTCCCTATGAAGCCTGGGACGGAGAAGGCACAGTGAGCAAGGACTCGAAGTGTCAACCTTTAGCGGCAAACCCGGCTGTCGTCGAAGCAGACCGCAGGGTTGCCTTGCGTAAGGTTTGCCGTGATTGACGAGAGCAAGTGGACGCGAAGGGCCATGTGATGCCCTGGGTGAACATGTCCGGGGAATTGAACTCCTTCAATTGAAAACAGAGCTGTTCCAACCCGTGGCTCGTTTGACTCCGTCCGAGGCCCTGCCTGGGACGTCTGACAACGCTGAGTCGTACCACAAGCTGCGTCGCCGATCAATGGGGGGAAGGACGATGCTGATCTTTAAATTTCAAGTTGATGAAAAGTCCCATCATCGTCATCGGTTTGATGGTTAAACCGAATGCCATTCTCAATACGCCGTCCATGATCCCCATTGTCGCCTATCTTTTACTATGCCGAACTACCATGACCGGGCGCAACATCATTTTGAAGAACATCTTCAGGCCTTACGAGACCAAGCTCTGTACACGTCAATGAGCATACAACCACATGAAGGGAACACGGACCCTACACAACCATATGTGAAATATTTGAGGGCGGACGTCAAACGCCACCAGGTACTGCATGAGAGTTGATGTCGCGAAAATGTGAGGGAAGAAATCTTTGCGCAAAATCTGGCAGAGGACTTGTGTAGTTGTAAAGAACGTGAGACATATGTGACAGTGACACTCGGGAGATAGTAAGCAAAGCTCGAAGACGTGCCACCCAAACTTTTATGTCTCGTTATGTCGCCTTATGCTCAGCATTATGTCGAACGGGAATGACAAAATCTGCCCCAAGACTACCAGGTTGGTTGGGTGACGTGGTGGAGGAGGATCAATATTGAAACACGCACAAACGATCAATAGTATGTTCTATACCTCAATCCATGCCGGGCCGATAACATCTGTATCAATTCAGAAGGCGTCTCCTGAAGGGGGCCAAGACAGCGGTGAATTCTTTTATCAGTTATGCTTCTGCTGTTCTCAAGTTTCAGACAAGGTCGAGCTCCTTCCTTCACGGTATGTTGCTGCAGCAAGTTCAATTAGCCGCTGCGGTGAAAAGCCCGTGAATACTGCCGCCATTGCTTCATTGCTCGTTCTCTTATCTCATGCCATCATCCTGAGAAGCAAGGCAACTCCTAGACTAGGTTTTGGGCGTAATAATATGGCCGGCTAATGAAGACCTACGTCGACCGCGACGGTGTGTCGGTAGACGACCCTGGATCCTCCAAGGTTGATGAAAATTTTTCTCTCAGAGTCCGGTCCAGAAAAAGGGAGAGCCTCCTACGTGGGACAATATACCCAGTCGAATGTCAATGTCACTCGTTGTACTTCCATATTAGGAACCCCTGTATCTTATAGCCGGAATGATGCACGCCGACAAAAAGAAGCGACGCCATGGTTCGTAATCCAAAATCGCCATCTCAGAACCCATGGGGACCATATCATGCCAATGCGCTGCCGGATCAATTGGTAGCTCGCTCCGTACTGGTGGAGAATGCAATTGCTCCATTGAAGATGGTGGGCTTGGGTCTACCTGGTCAACGAGGCTTGCTGCTGGATCCTAGGCAAAAGGTGATGAGGGTGTGAAGGGAGAAGGCCAGGAGATGGTGATGGTGGTGGAGGCAGGGGATGAGAGGAGAAGAGAGCCTCTGTCAAGTGTACAAGTGTACAATCTGCAGCCATTGAATTATGGCGGGACCCAATGAATTGGTATTTGATGATGGTGGTGCTGCCCACCGTGCCCCTTTCTTGAGCCGAGCCGCAGCCTCCAGCAACCCAGACAGTGGGGAAAGGATTTCAGGGGAGCGGTGCGGTGCGGGTGTGACTACGTGTGCGTACATAGCTATGCGTGCTCCGCCGTAGGCTTTTCATGTATGTCCACATGGGGAAACGTGAGAGTTCATTGCTTGCAGCGCGGAAGCGGGATCAGTCTTCCGCTTGGGCCCTCCCGGTGTTGACAGAGGGCTGGTGGCCAGGGTTCGGGCGGGTATGACGCAAGACACATCTCAGATTCCAGACGACATGCCATCGTCATTTCAAGATTTGGTCTCAAGAAATCCAGTTGTTGTTTGTCCTCAGCCATCTTTGATGTCTAATATCGCGGTAAGCGTGGCCGTAGTGGTACCAGAGGCTGCCTCTGACTAACCAATTGTGACGGTAATCTTTCACGCGTAAATTAACCGCAACCACCCAACCATCTTGACACACAGCTCTGGACAAGACACAGGACAGTCGACTGTTTTTTCCCACTTGCGCGACACCCTCGACGTCTCAAGGAAAAATAAAAGACAAAATTCATGCAGCGGAGCTCGATGGATGCAGCTCAATTCCGGCAGACCATTTCGATGGCTCGCATTTGGTGGCAATCAATCAGATGCTATCTCTCTACCCCATGCACGAGCAGGCCTCGACATGTCTCGACATGCGTCGACATGCGTCGACATGCCTCAAAACACGGCCATTGGTCGGGGAAGAGCATCCCCGAAGCCGTCGCTTCTCTGATCTGCAAGAGCAAGGTATGTACATGTGCCCCCGGTTTGTGCAGACTACTTGAGCTGGAATTAGTATTGCTGGCAGACGCAGGCCATGTTCTCTTCAGCCGATGCCAGGTACATCGCCAGCCATCCCCCTTCAGTTGTCCCTCGTTGGCTCCAGAGATATTGAATCCCGTCAATCCAGATGTACAACGGCAGCGTCTTGCTCAAGACAGCAGCCCGGAGCAGACTTGCCTGGCGGCTGCATCTGGCAATGTGTCCGACGAGTGCAGATGCTGCTGCTGCTACGGCTCGCTCGTCTACATGTACGCGCGAGCCCAGAGGTCCACCGGCATCAGCCCGCATGCCCTGTCAAAACACACATGGCGCTGGGCTTGCTTGACACCTGCGCAATCGTGGTTCGCGGCGTGGGGAGACCTTGGGGGAGGGGACACGGCTGTGTGTCAAGGTCGCCGCGGTGGTCGAGCAGGCTCTCGCGAGCTAGAGCCAGGCTCATCTCATGCCACCCCGCGACGAGCTGTTCTGCGGCGCTGGAAAAATTTCCCGTTGGCCAGCTTTCGTTAAAGGAAAGGGACATTGCAGCCGTGCTGCGATTGGAGAGAGATTGTCTTTGTGGTGCGTTGAATATGCCATGGCCTGGAGGGAGATAATTATCGTGGTATTAGCCGACGGCACGGCACTACGACCAGGCGAGATAGCATCAAGGGAAGTCAAGGGGACCTGCTGCGGCCTCTCTCCAGCCCTGCCGTGAGCGCGTCCAGTCCAAAAGCACTGAGCGCTGGGGGAGCGAGGGCGAAGCGCCTATCGGCCATTACGCCACGGGTCCCCTTGCCGTCCGGACGCTGCTCGAGCACGCTTGCAGCGGCTAGTGCATGGCACTCTAAGAGCAGTGCGCAATTGGGGCCTAGAGCCACTGATCTGAGATGCGGATTGACGCGCCAGAGTGCCAAGGGAGGGAGGGGAGGTGATATATTGGCCCTCGATCATCAGCCGCATCGTGAGCAGCGCCGGCTCCAGCGACCACGCGCGGCACGCCAGTGGGAATTGGAGGCAACGAGGGGGGGCGAATTGGCTCACCGGACGCACGTCTGATGATGGTGCTGATGGTGCTGATGATTGAATAGAATGGCGCCATGATTCGACCAAGCCGGGGGAGGTATAGAGGGAGGGAGGAAGAGTCTCGTGCCCGGGTGGTGGTGGTGGTAGCATCATGAGAAATGAAATGAGTGAATGGGTGAGGGGACATTTGGCATGGATGGGCAGAAGGACGGACAGACGTACATGAACGAGCCGTCATACATGTTCTGCATTCTGCAGTCTTCCAGGTCCGGCAAAGCCATAAACAGACAAGAGTAGCTGTAGAGCGTGGGCGGGAGAGTTTAGAGCAGGCAAGCAATCAAGCCAGCAAGCAAGCAAGCAGAGTTGGAATGGGATGGCATGGGATGCAATGGGGGACGGCGAACGGGAGAGTGACGACCACCAGCACCATGACCTCCTCCACTACGATTTACCAGTCCACTCCACTCCATTATCCTGTCTCCACTACAAGGCGCTTCGCACTCCACCAACTAGAGGGTCAAACCATGAGTTGACTAGGGGGGTGCAACAGGGCGGGCTGCTCGGACCTGGTGGTGGTTGCTTGTTCTACCTGCTCTTTTCAACATTATGGCTTGTTTCTGTCATTTGCAGCTTTGGTCGATGATGATGATGATGATGATGAATGATGCTGCTGCTGCTGCTGCTGCTGCTGCTGGTGGACTGAAACTACCTACCTGCCTACGCACATAACTACCTACCTGGACCGTCAAGCCCCGGTCCTGCCTTGCCTGCATCTGCACACGGCTGCACCTCGACGTCCGGCTGGTCGACGACATTTTGTTCGTTCGATGCAGGACGATCCCTGAGCGCAAGAGTAGAGCGGCGCGCAGAGGGCAGCGCGCGCGCACAGCCTAGGGTGGCCCGAAATATGCGAGTGCTCAACGGCTTGCGGGATCCAAGCATGACGCTTGACGCTCAGTCCCTCAGTCCCCCAGTCCCCCCCCCCTCCCCCCCCCCCCCCCCTCCCCCCCCAAGTCTGCAGTCCCAGTCCCAGTCCACAATCCACAGGTCCCAGTCCTATTAGTCCCCCAGTCCTAGTCCTAGTCCTAGTCGTCCTTCTCGCTCCCCCTCCAAGTGTGCAAGACTGCAGATGTGGGCGCCTCTGCGGTCCTCTCTAGGGCCCTGCACAGTCTGCAGGCCATACTAGCCCCGAATCGGTGGCCGCCCGCAGCACCCATGTTGCCTCCCTCTGGGAATTTTGCAACTACCTCATGCTCCAGCCATCTTAACACTACCCCAAACTCTGCTAAGAGAAGTGCTCCTGCAGCTTAAACAGCGCCGGGAAGCGAGACATCACATCGCCCGCTCGGGCCCGCAAACATGTGGCTTGAATATTTAGTCCCTCGCACACCCACCGGGGAACCATCGGATTCTTCCCTCCATCGATGTGATCTTCGTCCTCGTTTCAACTCCGTAGTTCCCATTTCTTGTCACGTTCGTTGGTCGTTACAATGTTTCCCTTTTCATTCTGGACTATTCCCAATTGGAGTTGGTTTTGGATTTTTGTGGCGCTCTTGTATGTTCACCATTGCTTGCTTTTTCCTACGGAAGGGCAACTTTCTATCCAACATTCACACTGACACTCTCCCCCCCACCCTCCCAATGCCATTTCCGCGTCCAATTGCTACCGTCTCCCCCGTCAATGTATTGCACACGCTCTAACTCGCCATTGCAGTCTGTTTCGCTATGTCAGACTATGGGTCAACCTGGCCGCAAACTGGCTATACACACCCATGATGCCCGTCGACGAACCAACCATTACGTCGAAGGACATGACCGTCATCATCCCGACGGTTGCCGAGGACATCCAACAGCTGAAAGAGACTGTTCAAACAGCATACCGACTAGAACCGTACGAACTCCTCCTGGTCACGCCCGACGCCCGAGTCAAGCGGCTGTATCAGATGGTCGAAGAGATGGGTTGTCCCAAGCGCATCCAGGTCCTGTCCGTGAGCCAGGCCAACAAGCGCCGACAGCTGTCCCGAGCCATTCCTGAGGTGCACACCAAGATCACATTGCTGCTCGACGACGACGTCTGGCTACCAGAGAAGTTCACAAAGTGGGTTTTGGCCCCATTTGAAGACCCGAGGGTCGGCGGCGTGGGCACAAACCAGATGCTCCGCCGGAATGACCGGTCGAATATCTGGGAGTTCCTGGGAGCAATCTACCTGGTGCGAAGGAACTTTGACTGCACTGCATGCAACTGGATCGACGGAGGCCTGCCGTGTCTCTCTGGCCGGGCGGTGGCGTACCGCTCAGAGATCTTGCAGGACCCCAATTTTACGTACGGCTTCACGCATGAGACGTGGGGAAGCGACCACTTCCTTAACGCGGACGACGACAACTTCATCACCCGATGGCTTTTCTCACATGACTGGAAGATCCAGATCCAGAACCACCGCGAGTGTGAGGTGGAGACTACTCTGGAGAATGACGGGAAATACCTGCGCCAATGCCTGCGATGGGTGCGCAGCAATTGGCGAAGCAACCTGACCAGTCTGAGCGAGTTGCATATGTGGATGTAAGTAGCCAAGTGTTCTGTCTGAAGGGGGAGGAGAGGTTTGGTGTCGTTGAGGGTGCCAAGCCCCAATTGCCCTCTGCCCCTCCTCTCTTGTCTCTCTTCCCTCTCTCTCTCTCTCTCTCTCTCTGTCTCTTGTCTATCTTGTCTCTCTCTCTCTTCGGCCCAATATCCCGCTCTCGCTCTCTCCCCTCCCGCCTTTGCCCTCTGTGTTTTTCTATCAAGAGACACGGATCGGTTTACTTTCCTCTGCCCTTTCTCCATTGCTGCAACCACAGTGCAGTGCAGTGCAGTGCAGTGCAGTGCATCCTTCCCTCCCCCCCTCCACACCCATCAAACCCCCAACACACCCTTGACCTGACTTGACTTGCATTGCCTTGCCCTGCCTTCCCCTCCCCCTCTTCCCAATTTCCACCTCCGTTCCCCCTTCTCCAATCCTCTTCCATTCTCCGCCCCTACTGGTCCTATATGTGTTTCTGAGCTAGCCCGTGCCCGCAACCCGCTAACTTCTGGGCCCTGCCCGCCACAGGAACTATCCTTGGTCTCTGTATGCTGTCTTCCAGACAACCATTACGCAATGGGCATTTCTGTTCGACTGCCTGATGTTCGGCTTCTTCTATCTCGCTCTCGCTGAGGCTGGATGTGAAGGCGGCCGACGCATGCTGTCCTGGGCCATGTTTACCGGCCACTACGCCTTCTCCAAGACGATCAAGCTTGTGCCGTATTTGTTAAGAAACCCGGGCGATGTACGCTTCGTGCCCGTGTCTGTGCTGTTTGGTTACTTTCACAACCTCATCAAGCTCTACGGCTGCATTACCGTCACAGAGGTACGTCAGCCCCGCTTTCGCATTCGCTCGCCCGCTTGCGCCATTTGCAATCCGCTCCCCCTTGCCCCGTCCTATCCTGTATCCTGCCCTGCCCTGCCTTGTCAAACCCCCCCCCGTCCTATATGGCGCTTTCTGATTGAGCAATTGCTGACGAGCGTTCTTACTGCAGACTACATGGGGTACTCGTGAAGGCGCAGATGCCGATGACAACATCAGGATGATTCCGATCCCCCCGATGGCTGCCATTACTCCTCCGCTAACTCCTCCTCCACAGGGACGGATGCTGCGCGAGCGAGGCGCCATGATTCCCACGGCTGCTGTGAGTTGAGAGAAGAGTAGCCGCTTCGGTCATCAGACCCCCGGTTTGGCGCGCCTTATTTACGCGCCGTATGACCAGTAATAATTTAGACATTCGAAGATCCGCACACGATGGCCTCGTCCCAGAGGGATCGATAGAGTCAAGAGTGCGAAATGATTCTCATAATCGTCATCATCATGTTATCGACCAATCATCATAATCATACCACACCAAGTATGAAAGGGTTTTTATTTCCACGGCACCCCCGGCTGGCAACAGAGATGGACACGGGGGGCCAACTAAAAGGACGGGTCGGGTACACGGCGTTCAAAGGTCCACGGTCATTGTTAATTCAAAATTGAAGCGTTCCTGATCTCAGTCATGGTTAAGAGATCACGCCCATGTAGTCTATGCAAAAGTCATTTCGCCCTAGTGCAACTTTGGTGGCGCCCTGCCTCGTTCTCCGCGCGTATGCTTGTCCAACCCACTGTCTGCTCCCCCGTCCCAAGATGGTACAGTCTGACTCTATTTGAATAGCCCAGTATTACCCCAATGGGCAATCAGGACGAGGTGCATTGGCTTCGTACGCCGATACACGAGCAGTGAGCACAGGAGCAGCAGGCAAGGCCCGGCTGTGCCTCGGGCAGACTGGTACATCCGGGGAGGTTGTGCACCCAGCCAACATAAACTTAATTCAGACCTCAGGGCGATCGAGCTTGTCCGCATTAGGGTGGGGGAGACGATGACTTTTTTTGGGGAACGAGACGATAACGGATACTAGGCACGCACGGGGCATGAGCACGAGCATGAGCACGAGCACCAGCCCCAACCAGCAACCAGCTCCAGCACGACGAACTTGGTGCGCGATGATGATGATGATGATGATGGTGATGATGATAATGATGACCCCTCTATACTCTTCTCTATCCTTTCACCTCCGTCACTTCTCATCCGTCTCTCCAGTAGTGCACACCCGCACTTACAATCATAAGCAGACAGACAGAGAGATACCAGTCACAGCCAAAACCAAAGCCAAAAGCCAAAGCCAGAACCAACGCCAACGCCAACGCCAACAGGTCCCAGTTCCAGTGCCATGCCATGCCACTCCCCACCCCATCCATCCATCCCTCCCCCCAAATCTGCGCTACCGTTTAGCGTTGACCTCAGCCTGCACGGGCTTAGCAGCGCTGCGTAGCGTGAACCATTTCCCGTGGTCCTTCGCCGGAGCCCTTGGATGCTTGCTGCGACTTGCGACTTGGAACGTTGACCTTCCAGGCGTGGGCAGGGACGGGGGGCGGAACTGAACTCAACTGAACTGAACTGAATTGAAATATGCAAAGGCAGATGCAGATGCAACTGCATAAAAACACAGCCATAGTCATGGCCCCATCAAGCCAAAGCCATCTATGAGTCGCCCTAGTACCTCGTAGTCGGCTCCGCGCAAGGCATGTTTGTATGTACGTACCTGGGTACCAAGTACGTACCTAGGTACTCCTCCCTGCGGGCCTGGGCGCCCTGCTCGCTGCCGTCAAATTCCCTCCGAGGCCATTCGAGGACAGGCAGGTGGGCTGACTGAACGACTGGCCGACTTCCTTTCCTACCTCGACCGATGCGTACTCGATACAGGACGATGTACATTACAGTATGCGGCACACATACGTCCGAGGTACGAAGTACATGGAGTGATGAGTGATGGGCTGGGCTGTTTTCCAGGTTGGGAAACCACACAAGCCATTCGATGCCCACACCACTCCACACCACACCAAACACATCATACGGCGCACACATAACACAAGAACTTTGTATGCCTCCATACCTATACATTCACCAACCCCCAACACACACATACACACACCCACCCACCCACTCAACCCCCCGGGCCCGTCTCCACTCTCGGCCAGCGCCCGCATCGGCCGGTGGATGGATGGCGGAGACGTCCCAAGTAAGGCCGTGCCAGTAGCGGCTCACCATTCATGACGCCCTGGACGCCGACAGCGCCTGCGGTGTTTTCCCTCCTTGGCCGCTTTGGGAAGAGGGCGTGCAATGGCGCATCCGTCGACTGCTGCTAGCACGATGCCGACCGATGGCGTTTGAGGGGTCAAGAGCTAATATGATTATGAGCTCCCAGAGGCCGTTCCCTTCCAACCACGAACCTCTCGTCCCCCAGCCTTCCCAGGCAGTTTTCCCAGCTTCCAGCCCGCACACGCAGCACGGCGGGTCCTATAGCTGGGATCTCTGGGACCTCAAAAGCTCAAGGAAAATCCCGGCCGCCAGCACTCAACGACAAGCATCCAAAGCAACAGTTTCGTATCACCTACAGCAATGTGCGTTGCGGAACCTTTCTCCCGCCCATATTTCCCAGGCACGGGCGCGGAAGGTTGCAGGTGGACTCGGCCTCGTGTCGTACTCAGTAGTCATCTCCAAAGGACTAGACCTGCTTATCTCGAGCGATTTCCTCTTTTCCTGTCGCTCGCTGGCCGGTTGGCAGCCCGCGGGAGCCAGGTGCCCCGGATTCTACGCGAAATGAGACAAATGGGGAGACCCTTTGTGCAAACCTTATGTCTGTCATCTCCCGCTCCCGCAGGCCAGCTTGTGCGCGCCGGACTGACACCGGACACGGCGCGACACCAGCTCCAACTGTCAACAAATTCAAAAGGGCACCAAAAGGGCACCAGGGCTTTTCCCTAGATTTTCGTCATAGCCGGCCCGTTGCTTGCGCAACCATGGCAGGGCTCATACATTGTGGCGGCCGAAGATGCATCATTGCACATTGCACATTGCATTGTCTGGTCCGATATTCTGATGGCCATGACTGCATACTGTGCACACACTGCACAGGATACAGGCATGGCTTACCCCGGACCTTCCGAGCCTTCAAATTTGCGCCCCATCTGATGCGGACCGTCGTGGAAAAAGTACATATTATTGCCTGCCGCTGGGACAGGGTCCACACTAGGATGGCCACAGATGCTGTACAAGTCTATTGGTACCTGGCCATTTCCCATCGCGGCCAGAAAAGCTCAATGCGTTCAGTTGCAGAGAAGGCTGGCGCCACACTCAGGCCATGTACCTGTGGGGTCTGGGGGTTATCAAGTTCGACGACAACTCCTGTTGGTCGACATGGCTCACACATATCCGGGCGTGGGACGCAGTACATATGTATGTAACTCCGATGTCACTTCAGTTTCTGTCGACATCCATCGACATCGACATCGACATTGACATCGGCCAATATGGCCAGTCCCATCATCGGGAACCCCGTCCTCGCGTGCCGCCATCAACCACAAACATCTATCCCCGGCCTGGTCAACTCCTCAATGGATGCCGGATTGCTGGGACCATATGCAGCATATGTTGAATGCCTACGATTCGCTAGAGGAGGCCCGGTTCCCACCTTCGCACGACCCGCCTGCACCCACAGAGCATAATTCACTCGGCAAATTGACAGCTTGAGGAAACGTTGACCTCACCGTTCGTCGTCATTGAGTTTGATTTTACATGGCCCCGATCCACTTGCGTATATGCTAACTCATCACTGTGCGTAAGTCGAAACATGCAATATGTGCCTGGCGGCGTCCTTCCTTCCTTGCATCCGCCAAGGACGATCCTGCCGTTTCATAGCTCCGATTGTTACATACCTATTGTTTTGTGCTTAATCGAGGCTTCCATCATTGCCGGGTCTTACTAATTCAGACATTACAGCAACAGTCACTACACTCAATAGTCACCGGATTGAAGTTTTGTTTTGCTCCTTCGGCTGCTAACGTTGGCACGAGGAATCTTTGCAAGGACATAGCTGTTCTTGCCCGCGGTAAGATACGGAGTCTCCCGCCTAGCCTATCGACTTGCAAAAGCCAGACTTTCTCTTCGCTCAAGACAGGCTGACAAGACGGCTACGGACGGGGCTGGCCACTTTGTTTTCGAGGAAGATCCTCGACCCTAAACAAATAGCTTGGTGCTTTCATGCAAACTACTGTATTACGCCTGCCACTACGGCTCGCGAAAGAAGTGACGGACATTGACTACTACTAGACCACTAGAAGCAGCACTTGACGCAAGCTTCTTGGGGCGAAGTAAAAGATCTCGCGATGAGAAGGTCATGCGAAGTGCAGTGTGCCTTGCATTGTCAGCTCCTCACCGGTCATGGCCATCTGGTGCTGCACAAGACGATGCTCGCCCTCGGGTAGAACAAGTCGGAAGCATTCCGAGTTCCGCAACTGTGTCGGTTATCGAAAATCTCTTCCCAGTAGTCGACCAAGATACGAGCCGAGAGCCGGAACGACCCTTCGCGGAGACGTTTTCCACCCAACTAAAAGCGGAGCACAAACCAGGTGCTTCATGGCCCAAAATACTTTGTCCTTTCATGAGAACAAGCGGCGAGGCTCAGAAATCGTTCCTCAGCAGATCATGCCCACGTGATGCACTAGCTGCGTGGCAACAAGACGGTTAGGGACTCAACCAATAGAGGACATGGTTTTTTGTGCACAGTTACAATCTGGCCATGTTCAACACCTTCACGAGCGCATCTATGCGCGGAGTTGCCTAGGTTCACACGGCTATTGCTGTTCAGCAGGCCGAACGCGCAATCTACTAAACCGCAGACTATCTAGCGCTGAGGCCGACAGATTCCGAGCTTCTCGCGTTCACACCCAGTCCTCCCGTCTCTCCTCCTAGAGCCGATGTCCTCTGGCGGACTCCAGCCACATCTTCAATATCACGTCACCTTGGGGTACCGGTACGAGGGAAACCACGCAAAGTTACATGGCCATAAAGTACCACTGCTTTTGCCACCATGTTGTGTTTCTCGCACTGTTGAGACAGTCGGCGCAGCTGCTTATGCCATCCGCCCACAATGCACTGCAGCTAGCAACGACAAACAGCGCCTCGCGCCTCTGTGTGAAGGTTCGATGAAACTAGGAAGATCCGAGATTCGGACAGACATGTACAGGGTCGTCGAGATCAGCAAAGGCCATCGAATCGCTTGTTCTACCATCCCCAGATTTGCAGGCCCAGCCCACACGACAGCGTAAGAAGCTCTGACCGGAATCTGCCCTGCTTTTGCTTCTTGAACACATGAACGCGGGTCACTGCTGACCTGACCTGGCCTTGTAAGCAAGGCAGGCAGACGAGCAACGCAGAGCACGTACGATGATCGTCGCCGCCGCCCCGGACCCTCTGCTCCTTTGACGCCGTGCGGGCCATGTCTTCTTTGGCCATTCCAAGCCAAGTTAAGAGTGGGTATCTATTGCTCTCCAAGTGGGGGGCTCTTGGTTCGTTTTGCGTTAGCCTTAGTCATAGTGCATACATCAAGGTGCCAGTCTGCGCAGCAACGCAGTATCCATCACGTTAGCCAGACCGTGGAGCTTGCCATGCCCCTGCCATTTCATGCCTTTCCCCCCAGCCCATCTATCCCATCCCATCCATTCGGCTTCGAGTCGAGCTATTTCCGGCCAAGCAGGCAGGATTTTCCCGTTTGGGGGTGGAAGAAGAATGCAACTGCAAGGCATAATGATGTAGAAAGCCTTTTTCTTTGCGTTTTTACGAAATCAGTAAACGCCGCGAACGGCGTATAGGCTTCTAATCTTCGACTTCCTGCTAGTTCCTGCCTGTTTACGTGTTGTATGTGGGGGTTTTCTCCCGTTTTTTTTTCCACTCTCTGTTTCCGGCGGACTGGCTCTGCTCGGGTTTCCTTCTATGTACAAACACGCAGCAAGCAAGCAAGCAGCTAGGACGAATTAACGGTTGGGATTATTTTTCTTTTCTGCCGATGCTTATGCTTGTGGATCGTCATCGTCGTCGTCATCATCATCACCCTGTTCTACCATCTCCTGTTCATTCTTCTTCGTTCTCCCATTTTCGATAAAGTGCGTTCTTATCATTACCAATTTTATGAACGCTTTTGATTCCATAGTCATGCATGATTAGTTAGCATGACTATCATTCAGCTATCTGTGGAACTTGGCCTGAATAGGAGAAAAGCTAGCTTTAGCTGGGTTAAGTTACGCCTCTTCGCTTCATGGGTTCATCTCGGATTCTCTTTCATTCACTTTTTTTTGAGCGATACAGCCTACACCCGTGGATGGACCGGACGGGAAGCACACGGGATCCTTGGCATGGGCGGAAACGCTCACACCACACACTTTCATAATTCGTATTATATCATGTATGAAATGGGCACGCACGCAAGCAAGCCTACTTTAGCCCACTCAAGTCGCCATCGTTGCGTAGTTTCCGCGTTTACGATACGATACGAGGTGTGTTTGGTCTGGACCGCGTTCCGTTTTGTTGTTGGCCTCTTCCGTTGGTTTCCCATCCTATCGCTGAATGGTTTTCGCACTTGGGAGGGGCGAGGGGGGAGGGGCAGAGGTACCACCTACCTGTTCGCTTGCTACTTACCTACCTAGACGGTGGACATGTTCCGATGATCGTTATCTCCATGGGACAGACCGATGGACAGATAGGTAGATAGATATGCAAGTTACGCACGTCATGTTCAATTCACAACAACTCTGAACCCACGGGGCTAGCTACATAGCCTATCTAGAAGCCAAAGCACCAAAACTAACTCACTGAAATCATGCATAAAACCCAAAAATTTGTGCTTGGGTGCTTCGGTAGGTAGGTTGGATTGCGGGAGGGAGGCGAAGGGGGAGGCGAATGCGAGTACGAGGCCATGGGATTTGGGATTTTTCGGCCATGTGCGATACCGATTCGGATGCACATGGCACACATAGTTTTTACCTAGGTAGCGGGTGGGATGGATAGAGTTTCGCTTCTTTTTTTTTTGGTGCAGAAGGTTACATAACGCTTAGTTTGATCTTCGGTCAATTGGTTGGTTGGYTGTCACGTGAATAGAGTAGCTGGAAGGGAGTTTTGTATGTCCGTGGAGCGGAAGGTAGCGGCTATGGTTCTAGGGCATGGTGTGGTAAGTGTTTTGCATTGCACATACACTGACATTTACACACGTATTGATGATGAATATGATTATGGATATTTACATCCATACCTCGGGTCCAATTGCACCGAATACTGGACCCCTCGTTGGTGCTACTGACGGCATGGGAGGAGCGAGAAAGTCTGGCTTACCCCGCTCTAGAACACAGGCGTTTGCGCGTGTTGGTTTTGTGCTATCTTTACCCTTTGATGTTCATTGTCTTGGAGCAAGTTTCAGGCGTGCTGCCAGTCCGAAGTCTTTTTATCTTTTTTTTTTTTTGATCTAGAGGCCTTTTTTGGTAGAAAGAAAAAAAAATACTGACTTCGTCTCCAAATTTATCAATGTTTTTGAGGTTTGAGAGGACTTGGGTAGTGATATTTATCTTTCTCTGCGCAAAAAATCTCGCTGTAAGTCATTCTCGTTGCATCTGTGGAAATGAAAGCACACATTAATGTTTTCATACTTGTCGTTAGGATTTCGACGAATTGACTCGTGAGGACTAGTGTCAGATCGACCAATCACACTACTCTACATATTTGTCCTATACACAACTATCCAATCGCCTCTTAGTTGGTCACTGGTCTTTGATATCGTCCGGCCAGGAGCTTCGATGCATTCTGCTCAAACATTAGGCTTTTGTCCGGTATCTAGGAGATCATCCCTGACTACTTCCATCGGCAAGCTATAAAACGTTTGACTGGATCTTCAAAATATTTGGTTGAGTGTTTGATGACTTCCTGGACTCATTAACATCTCTGACAACATCCGACCACCCCGACATTGATCTCTCTAAACCAAAATTCAAATAAAAATACCTCCAAGAACTAGCCTCCTCATCCACTGCCCCCTTCATACCCACCAAACCAAACCCAAAAATGACCTCTCCAGACCAAAAACTCCTCGACACACACATCCACCTCTGGCCCTCAACCGCCACAACACCCCAAGACCACCCCTGGATGACACCAAACCACTTCCTAGCCAAAGGCCACGGGATATCAGACTACGACGCCGTAACCTCCTCTTCTACAACCCCCCCATCAACTCCCCACCACCCCTTCATATACATAGAAACAGACCGCTACCTCCCGACCCCAAGCCCACCCATCCCCATTCATGGAAATGCCCCTTCAAATCTCGAAACCCTTAAAACATGGGCCGCAGCACCCCTCTCCGAACTCTCCTTCCTCCGACGAATAATCGACAACACCCCCTCTAGTGGGGACCACTTCACAGCTTCTCAAAACTCCGGAGATAGGATGAAAGGCATTGTGATTTGGGCACCGTTCCACCTACCCCCGGACGTTTTTGATGCGTATTTGGGACTTGCGAGGGGGGCTTTGGGGGATGTGGGGTGGGGTAGGGTTAAGGGGTTTCGGTGGTTGTTGCAGGGGATTGGAAATGAGGGGGAGATGAGGAGGGTTGTTTTTGGGGGTGGGGATGGGGATGGGGAGGAGGATGCGTTTTTTGTTAGGAATCTTGTTAGTTTGGGGAAGGGGGCGGATGGGTTGGTGTTTGATGCTGGTGTTGATGCGCATTCGGGTGGTATTTGGCAGATGGGTGTTTTTTCTGAACTTGTTGAGAGGGTTAGAGAGGTGGAGAGACGGGGGGATGGAAAGGGGGTGGTGAGGTTTGTTTTGAGTAAGTGGCTTTTCTATTCCATTCTTCCCTTTGTATAGACTATGCGATACTGGCTATTCAGCTAATACAAAACCACTAGATCACCTCTGCAAACCAAACCTCTCCCATTCCCCCTCGCCATTATGGCCAGATTTCGAATCCTGGAAATCGCACCTCGCAACGTTAGCCCAGGATCCGCACATCACCATGAAACTCTCCGGAGCGTTCAACGAGTTCGCGCCCTTATCCACTCCTGAATCGGCACCAGAGTTTGTGGCGGTTCTTAAACCTTTCACTGACCATATATTTGATGTTTTTGGGAGTCAGAGAGTCATGTTTGGAAGTGATTGGCCTGTTTGCAATGTTGGTGGACCGAAGGGGGAAAAGGGGAATTGGAGTTTTTGGAGGGAGGTCGTAGAGGGTGTTTTGCGGGAGAGGGGGCTAACGGAGGAAGAGAGGGAGGATGTTTGGTGGCGGGCTGGAGCGCGGGCTTATAGGGTTGAGGTGTGAGTGTTTTTCTTGAAGTTTCTTGCTATCTATATATCTATGTTTAGTACGGCAATGTATGTGGAATAGGAAAGAAATTGAGAATGATGGGTGGTAATTGGTCACTCCAAATGAATATGTCCATGTGGACATATATCTAGGAACAATGTTTTAACAGAGTGCAGTGGGATCGGATTAAGGATAGGGTATGATTGGTAGTGCAAGAGCGAAAATTAAATTGAGAAGGGTAGTCATATAGATCGCGTTGAGAATATGCAATGAAGGCCATTTGAAGCTTTCAGTGTAAAGATTCGGTATGAAAGCTAGCCATTTGCGCAATTATGAGCTTGAAACGATTGTACATATGTGATTCTGATGTATACCATTGTAGCTGTATACCAAAGGTCCCTATAAATCCTTCATAAAACGTATGCATTTTATCATCTCTCTACTATACTATCAACCACCCGACCTCACTGCAAATTCACAAACAACCCCCCATCAACCAACAACTGCGCCCCCGTAACATACCCACTCAACTCCTCACAACCTAAAAACACCGCCGGCCCAGCCAAATCCTTCGTAACCCCTGTCCTACCCAACGGAATCCTGCCCTCCATATACTTCCTCTTCGTCTCATCCTCTAGATCCTTATCGTTCAACTGCGTCTTGATAGTCCCCGGTAAAATCGCATTACATCTTATGTTGTATTTTCCGAGGGCGCAGGCGCAGGATTGCATGAGCGAGAGGATGCCGGCTTTTGTAGGCGTGTAGTGGGCTTGTTGGGCGCCGCCTACGAGGGCGGAGATGGAGGAAATACCGATTATGGAACCGCCTTGTGGGGATTGAGTGGACATTTGTTGAGCGGCGGGTTGGATGGTGTTGAAGGCGCCGGTGAGATTTGTGGAGAGCGTGTTTGTCCAGACGTCGGGGGTGATTCTGTGGGGGAGGAGAATTAGCAGATAAATCATAAGACGTGCTTTATACTTCTAGAATAGGTATTGTTGTGTAATTCGAGGGGAGAAGGGAGAAGGGCTTACTCAAGAAACTCCTTGAACTCGCAAATCCCCGCATTACTTATGAATACATCCAATCTCCCCCACCTCTGCACCACGGCGTCCACCAACCGCCTCCCTGTAGCAGTTTCCGCAACACTCCCAGGCACCTCTACCAACCTTTTTTCTGCTTCCTCCTTGCCCCCTATACTCTGTCCAGCCTCCTCAACCAAGCTCTGGAATTGCTCGCTAGATTTGGCGTCTCCTAGGTGGTTTACCGCAACATGCGCTCCCTGCGCAATGTATCCCAAGACTATTGCTCGTCCAATCCCTGTAACACCGCCCGTTATTGCCATGGTCTTGCCTTCGAGGAGCTTCGACATGTTGAAATAGGTTCAAAGGATTTCGCGATTGAGGGGCTATGCGTGTTGATAAGATCGCGTCGACTGTACGAGAGATATGAAGGTAATTCACGTCGGCGTTCTGAATGTTAGCAGCTGAATATAAATGTGTGAGCTTCTGATCAAAACCACAGAATGTGGTGGAGATGCCATTTTGTTATTTGTGTACTAAAGATGGAGGTGTGGTTCAGCGAAGGGATAGATTGATGCTTGGCACACGCGGGAAACCAAATTCGGGGTAAAAGATGCCGAAGGCAGATGGAGCACTTGCTTTCCACTAAAATTTGTTGCTCTTTACAAAAAACATTTTCTAAACATATTCGCTGATATAAAACAAATTATAATTCTCAGGATTAGAGATAAAAGTTTATTCTGGTTGAGATCTCTGAACCTATCACTCTTGCGACATTGCAAGGAGGACCACGAAAGTCGCCTTGCCTCCCGCGACATGCTCCAAATATGCAGCCAGCTCATCCTCATCATCAATTGCAATCATAATCTCTCTGTCCGGATGGCCGTGCATCTTGTGAACTACTAGTCCCTCAAGTTTTACCACCACCGTGCCCGGATGCTCTCTCATTGCAAGAGTCTTGATCTCGGATACTGTCCCAGCCTGCAAGATGCCTAGCCATACAGTCTTATTTGGTATGCTAGTATTTGAGTGCGGATGAAGGCGGAAGTAAATGGGCAGAGGATTATTGAAAAACTGTGGAGCCAGAACGTACGGATCATGATGATGAAGAACCTGATGCCCGGCATTATTGTGCGTAAGGTCTGAGATCATTGATGGATCACTTGCGGCAAGGAGCAAGGACGGATCAATTTGTAGGTCGGTAGAGGTGGAGACCTGCGGTATTTCATTCGCTTGCTGAGCTGTAATTGCATCAACAGCCCTTCGTTGGTTCTTTCGATGTGTATTCGAGGCATGAGGATTCACCGAGGGAGGAGCTGGGCCTGGGCCAGGCCCTAGATTAATCTGCTTCTTCCGAGATGGGTCTTCTTTAGATCTTTCGGCTCGTAGTCGCTTCATGACATCCCTGGCCATGACCTCTACAGCCTTGACCTTCTCTGCGTGTTGCGGATCGGCTTCGCCAGGAGCAAGTATCGCGGTAAGGTGCGGGGATTCTTGGACCCAGGCCTCTTTAATTGTATTCCAATGTTCATCTCCAGCCTCTAGTTTGTTGGTGAAGTGGTTTTCCTTTAACTTGGTGAGCAGAGCGCTTCTAATCCGGCGTGCTTGCTCAGGATTGAGATTAAGAAGGTTCTTGGCTTCTGGGATTCCCATCCTACTTTCCATCGTTCGCAAGCGTTTCGTGACATCTGTGCATATCACATCAAGCGACAGTGCCTTGAAATTGCTAGGTGTCGTCATAGTTCCGCTTTGTTGTCTCGCTTCCGGATCTTGCTGGAAGATTTGAGACAAGTGTGAATTCTGCTCTATCAACCGGTCTTTGATCCTGCCCCATTTCTCTGGCCCTGCGATTGTCTTCTTAATGACGCCCTCTTCTCGGCAGATGGCTTGGAACTCGTCTCGTAATCCACGATATAGTGTATTGTCGAGGCCAAGATACGCCTTACTCTCGTCAAGCGTAGTCTCTGAGGGAAATCTTGGAGGCTCGCCAGGGGCATCCGCTGGCAAGCCAGCCCATCCTCTTGTACGGCGGCGGCGCTTTCTAGTCCGCCATTTCTCATCGCTGTCGATCCGCAACTGCTCAAGCCGTATCTGCCTCCGCAGCGCTTCCTCGGGATCCAACGGTGTATTATCGGCGGTACTGGGCTCAGAAGATCCTCCAATTGCAATATGGTCAGAAATCTCTTGAATATCGTTTGGATCTTCATCCTCTTCACTGGAACTTTCATCTTCCAGTATTGAGGTTGCGAGTTGGTCTATTAACTCCCCACCATTTCGTTTGGTTTTCTTGTTCCGTCGCTTCTGAGCCTCGGGAGAGTCGGTGTTGGCTTTGCGCTTGTTCCTTTTTGCTCTACTTTCACGAAGCAGTAATTGAAACTTCAATCGGACCCTTACGAGCTCACGGTCGTTTATTTGGAAGCCTTCGTTTTGGAGGATCTCTAGCATATCCTTCTGCATCGTATTTTGCTCCCATAGTTCCTTGACGCGCGCGGTGAGCGCTGGATTTCTGTATGCTGGATTCTGCTTGCTGGGAAATTCCCACCGCTAGTATAGAGTATTAGCATCGCTGGGGACGTATTGACATTGAATTGTAAGGCTAGACAAAGGTAATTTGGGAAGAAGGGAGTGTCATACCTTGAATTGGGTCTGGAAAGCTCGTTTACTGTGGAACAATCATTAGCACCTGCATCATGAAACATATCTCGAGAATCATCGAATCGATGCTGATCAGGGTTAAACACGAAGAAGGTTTAATATGTACGGTGACCTGTAGGCGCATAAACGCGCAGATGCAGCATTCACACATACCTTGGTGTAAAACCTCGCTCTTCCCAATACGAGACGACTTCATCGAGGCTTTTTCTCTCTTCCACATATAGCCTATAGCACTCGGCTTCTTTCCCATCCCAATTATACACCATTTTGCATGAGGTGGCGTTTTGGCAGAATGTCGTGTTTCTGCACACCTGGTTGCTGGATGTTTCGCGATTGCGTAAATTCCCCGCCGTTGCCAAGACCCGACCGCCACACTATCGGCCTCACGGGTAACGTGACGTGACCCTATAGACTGCAGTCAACTTTGGAACAAAGCCCTGCCAAATGAAGTTCGTGATGCCTAGAAATGGTCCGTTAATAACAATTCGTATTGATTTTGGTGAATAATAATTGCATTTTTGTTCATTCCAAACATCTCTATATCGTACAATTCCTACAATGTACACTGTGCACCAGATTCCTAGTCTTCGCCCAATGCAGTATAATCATGGGTATGTAAATCGTCATATGATGGTGTCTATCCTGGAACCATCGTTTACCTCAAGGAACTCCTGTTTTGTAGACGGAAAACATCCGCCAGGATAGTCCCATCCGATTTCCCGCTTTTCTTGAACAAGGTCGTGACGAAAACGCCGTGAATGAAGTCAAAATGTAGTTTTGGAAACGCCGCCACACCGTGCTAGTGCCTGTGGCATCCCGCTCAAGTTTGAGCTCTCGATGCACTTCTATATCTATGAGAAACATGTTGCCGGTACTCAAATATTTAACGCTCGTCATTAATATCAGTGGGTTGTTGGAGGAACGACTAGAGCCAATGGATCGACCATGGGCGTATCGGGATATCTTGATGCAAGCTCTTCGATCTTAGGTATCAACTCTACGATGCGGAAGGGCTTTGAAACAACGTCATCCTTTTAAAAGTTAGCAGAGTTTGGATACGTAGTGTTAGAAGACGTACCATGCCAGCCTCAAGTAATGTCGCTATCTGCTCACTGCGAGCATTCGCGGTAACTGCAATAATGGGGACATGACGGACAAACATGCCTTGTTTCTCGTATTCGCGTATTTGACTTGTACATTGTAGTCCATCCATGACACTAAAGCAGTCAGAATCCGATCTGATGACCGACATATGAAAAACTTACGGCATTTCTTTGTCCATAAGGACAACTCCTAGTTCTAAAGCGTCCGGACCGCTATCTTTCCAATAGTTTGACTTTCGAAGCTGATCAAGTGCCTCTCCACCATGGTTTGCGACGTATGTAGTGATCCCTTGGTTGCGAAGCTGCCTTTGAAGGACCTTCTGATTGACTGAAACAAATTAGTACGTAGATGACAATGCTGCAATAGAAGATCTACCTAGATTATCCTCCACAATCAAAACCTTCAAATGCGCTTTTTTGGATTTGATGTCCTCAACAACAGCCTCTTTTGGCACAGACGCAAAGTCTTTAATTTTGGGTGCCTTGGCTTTCGCGCCTTCTTTGGCATTGGATAGTTGGCGCGCCAAGGAGATGGGTAAGCTTTCGGTCGTATGCTTTGGCTCAGACGTTCTACGACATTTGACGTAGAATGCAAAAGTACTTCCCTTGCCAGCTTCGGAAGAAACACCAATTTCGCCACCCTGGAGCTCGGTCAATTCGCGCGAGATAAAGAGACCCAGTCCAGAGCCACCGTATTGTACATGTGTACGAGGGCTGGCCTGAGAGAAGCGCTGGAACAACATCTTCTTCTCCTCATCATTGAGCCCACGTCCAGTGTCAAGTACTGCGAACTCAAGATAAATTTCCTCTCCGTCGCCCCAGTCGGATCCTAAAGTCTGATCCACGCGCTTCGAGCGGAACGGGAAGAAGCGCACGGTCGGGGTTTTGCTTGCCGAGGGTCGTTCGCGAGAAGCAGAAAGTGTGACCTTGATAGTCCGGCTTGACTCCGATGTTGTAAATTTGATAGCGTTCGTCGTGAGGTTGATTAGGACCTGCAGTACTCTGGATGGATCTAGCTTGACCCAATCAATATTCAAATCCCTGTAGGATTGATTCACAACGAAGTCCATTTGGATGCCCGCCGTTTGGACTTCGCCCTCAAACATCTTGAGCGCACGCTGTACGACTTGCATCGGCTGCGTGTCGACCGGCGTCACCTAAACATGTGATTAGAATCGGGAAATTTTGAATTGTTATTAATTGAAGCCATACCATAAGCATTGCACTATCCAGCTTGGAAAGCGTCAACACGTCATCGACGATTCTTTTCTGGTGCTGAGCGCATAACGCAATCGTCTGCGCGGCATCAATGCTGTCCGTTATAACACCTGGAGCAACGCCGTTGGCGCCTGACGTTTTGAAATCGCTCAAAATTGTGGAAATTTCCTCGGCGCACTGCAAGATGGCACCTGTAGCCGGTCAGCATATTTTGGGTAGAAACTCGCTAGGGAAGGTACGACATACTCAGTGGGTTCCTCATTTCATGACTAGTGATATCGATGAAGTTCTCTTGTTGGCGCTTCAGCTCCACAGCCTCCTCCATTTTGCGCTTTTGGAAGCCTTCGGCCCACTTCTGTGGGCTTATGTTGGTGATGCTCCCAAAGATGCTCTTCAGCATGCCATCCTCGTATCGTTCAGGGAAGGCGGAGAAGAGGACCCAAGTGTCCCCTTTATTACCACTCCGATCTTCCCAAGGTGTCTTGAATCTGAACTCAACGTTGATCGCAGCGGCATTCTCAACCAGCTTTTTCCAGTGCTCTCGAATGATGTATTGGTCTTCTTCCTTGACATAGTCCGTCCACCGGTCCGTCTTGTGCGGCTCCTTCGGCACCCTTGTGATTTCGTACCATGTGTCGTTGCAATATGTGATCCGCCCTGCGTGATCAGCAATGAAGAGACCTGCTGGGGAGTATTCAGCCATTCTTGTAAATCTCGTCTCGCTGTCCCTGGCTTCTTGTGTACGAGCAGCTAGTTGTTCTGAAAGATTGAAACGATCTTCTGCGGCCAATTTCGCCGCCTTCCGACCTCTTCGAATCTCCTCTTCGAAGAGCACTACAGAAGCCAGGGAAGTCGCTAGCTGTCGGCTAAGCAGTTGAATGAAGAGATTGTAATCGTCATCAAATGGACGACGGGGGTTCACGCCGACAACCAGGAAGCCCAGAATCGCCTCTCCGGTAGTGGGGTGAATTGGACAAACGACAACGTCACGACAAGGATCTCCGAAACCTCGCCATTGGAGCCCATCCATCATTGATAGAGGAAGATCTCCAGAGCCTATGCCAAGAACAACGGGCTTGTCGGTCTTCATCACCTCCCGGAACACGGGTCCAAAGCCCTCATTGCCCTCCTTCAGGTCAATCTGCTCGGGGGCAGATGGGTGATGAACAGGCACACCAAGGGAGCCTTCCAAATAGCAATGTCTCGTACCTACAACGCTGCTCGAATGTAATGAGGAAGCATCGCTATCGTTGTCGTCCGACACTGAATATAAAAGAGTGAACGGAGTGTCGAATTCGTTTTCGGTGAGTGCGGCTAAGACCTGTTCCCAGAATCCTTTCACATCCCGAGCAGTCGCAGTTCGCTCGCCCACCTCCCTCAATGTTAGCATTCGGCGCTCTGCGATCTTCCTTCTGGTTTTCTCGAATGCGGGATTGTATAAGCCCATGACCGTGCCATCTTCGCCAACCATCGGGATGATTGACCAAGAAAAATACGTCTCTTCGAGGAAGCCAGCCCGCTTCATGAATAAGCAATCATCGTCCTAGTTGTATAAGCATTCACACAATGTAATCGTCGTTCATCTAGACTAACCTTCATTGTGGCTTGTCCAGTGGTGCGTGCGTTTGCAAAGACGTCTTTAACATCATCCCAAATCTCGGCCCAAGCTTCTTTATAACTTTGGCCCATGAGCTTTGGATGTTTCTGACCGGCAAGTCCTGCCTCCTTCGTTAGCAAACTACAGGTTATAGACATCAAGATACATACCGATGTACGCCTCGTTATAAATTGCCACTAGTTCGTCTCCCCAGTACATGGCAGCAGGGTGAGGACTCGCCCTTTTCAAATTAGTGACACAACACCAGATTGACGTCAAACCGAAAACTCGCTCACATGATTAGATTGCACATGGCTCGCAGGTCATTAGACCAGTACTCAATAGGGCCCAAAGGAGTAGATGCCCAATCCACCGAGCGGGCAAATTGAATATGTCTGGGAAGTGATGGTGATAAAGATAACCTCGTCCAGTCGAAAAACCCAACGTCGTGGTCGTGCGGGGGACTGGGTTCTCTATGAAAAGCGTCAACATCTCCCGCAGTGTGAGCCCGGAGTACGCACTCGTTGCCGAATGACGGGTGGCCGTCGAACGTCGGCAATTTTAACTTATCTGGCCGTTGCCAGGAATTCGGCGACGGATTGAGGGTTTCAGTTTCGATGCTACCGCGAGCAGTTTGAGTCTTTACAATTGCGGGGATTGGTTCCACTTGCTCTTCCTCGACTGTGGGGATTGAGCTACCGAAATAATCCTGCGGCTCGGACTGCTGACCAGACGATAATCTATCTAACCCGCTGCTTGCGGTGACGGCAGCAGAAGAGGACGGTGGTATGGCGAACTCATTCGAAGTGCTTGTGGAGGGGATGCTAGATGCTACAGGGGAAGTGACAGCACCAGATACTACACGTAAACGTTTCCTCAGCGTATAGCAGGACCATATTATGCCACCATGTTCAACTGGTGAAGGGTTGACGTCCAGATTCTCCCCTTGTACGACGGTACTTAATAGCCATCCCTTGAACTGTGCCGATGCGTGTGATGTGGGGTCATCAGTTGACGGTTCGGGTGATCTTACAGATACCAGCTCCCACATAGAAGGGCTGCTCCTTAAGGCATTATTTGCAAACAAAATCATTAGAGAAGCCGAACCAGGGGTGTAATTTGCGGCATCTCCAATATCTACAATGAAGGTAGGGCGCGTGTCCTGCTCCAGTAGCTCAACAATGCCAATTGAGCCTAGCAATTTCAGAGGGTCACTCTTGTCACGTCCATCGGGCGATGCGGTCCTGGGAGGGAGACTCGAGCGCTCAGAGCTCCTGCCGCTCGGTATGCTTGTCGGGCCAGGAGGGCTAAGTCCACTGAAAGTGCCACGAGCAAGTGTAACCGTCTTGATGCCACCCTCTTCTCCCCGCGTCTTACTGAGCATCCTCGCTGCAGCCTCAGAGCTCGAGAAACGAGCAGGGAGGCGCGGCCGGACTCGGCGAGAGTGCGAGAAGAAGAGTGGCGAGGGTGGCTGGCGACCGTCCTTGAGATTGGCCTTTGGGAAATTGAAATGATCGAGGGTATGTCTAGATCTTGTGGGTATTCGACGTCGCTTGAGCAATGGTTCGCCTGTGGACTCGGGGGGTTTATCTGCGTGTTTGGAATCGTCTGGTCTCGCAGCGCGCTTGATGCCCGCAACAGCTGGCGGCGCCTTGACGGATTCAGGCCGTCTTGAGGCTCCGGCGCCTGCCAATGAAGCGGACACAGACGGGCGTCGAGGTCGGGACTGCTCAGTTGGTGGATTGGGGTTCCATTTGGACGATTTGGGAGTGGGAGGCTTCTCGAGTGGGGTGGGAGGCTTTGGTGCCTCTGCTCGCTGGGAGAGGGATTCTTGATACTCGGGGGTACTCAGGCGTCTGTTGTCGGGATTGGGCGAGTCTGGGGCGGGGGCGCTGTTTCCTGTGAAGATGGATCTTGTAGGGTTCATGAAGAATGGCGCGCACTACAGCGAGGTTGGGTGCAGTAGTCGGCAATGGAAGGTGAATGCCGGTTTCTGTGGCCCCCCGTCAGAGCAGCGGAAGGCCAGACACAGGTCGAGGGGCGAACGAGTCCAGCTCCAGGTGGTCGGCGCGCGGAGATGGTGAAAGGGAAAAACGGGCTTGCGGAGGGCTCTGGGATAGGACAGAAGGTAGACAGCAAGCGGCGGTGCTGCTCGTGCTTGTGCTGGAGCTGGAGCTGTCGCTGTCGCTGGGCTCTGGGGGTCCAGGTTCGTGTTGGACAGCCGTCACCGTCACCGTCACTCGTCACTCGTCACGCTAGCAGTCTTGCAGCAAAAGCCGATGGCGCTATGCTCTTTGGGGCGAACAGGCATATGTGGATGAGATCAAATCCAGACAAAATCAATATACAGCGGCTAGGCGGGCAGCGCGGACTACACAGCTACTTTGCATGGCAGAGGGCGAAGGGCTAGAATGGAGATGGAGACAATGACGACGGGCGGGGGATTAGAAGAGAGGAAAAGTCGCGGCGGAGAGGTGGCCGTTTGGATGGCAGCAGCGATGGGCAACTAAATGGCGACACAACTGGCAGGCAGAATCCCACACCAGACTGCATCGAGTCGCGCATCGAAGAGGCTAGCTAAGCGGAACGAGCATCTCTGCGGCCAGGTTGGCGGCGATCAATTCTGTCATATGTGTACACTATAGCAGAGAGCGTGTCATGCCTTCATCCCTTGCCCAGTCCTGTCCTTGGGCTCACCAGGGCTATACTGTTCTGTGGGGTAGTTTGCCCTGACCACTTTGTCTATATTGGCCGTTTACCTTGTCCATGTGCCTGTACCTGTTCTTGTTCTTGGACCCTTCTTTTCTCGCTACTGACACCTCAGGCTCTTGTCCCTGCTCAACTCCGTAGTCTTTTGAACTCCCGGTCCCCATTTCAGCAAGCTACCTGCGCTTGCCATTGAAGATGAAGAAGCCGAAGACGCAAGAGACTAGACTCGAACTCGTCAAGCTCGGATGCGGTGGAGCTTCGATGCGATGATGCTGGCTACGTCATATGCATCGAGATAGCGGCGGCAAGTTAAGGCGCCGCGGACGCACGAACCCCCCGTGGTCCCCAGTGGTCCCCAGTAGCTCCCAGTGCCAGTGTGCCAGTGCAGGACGGCAGGGCGGGTAATAACTCACCACTCACCACTCACTACTGTGTAGGTACGACCTCCCTCTCACCCTCTCACCCTCTCTCCAGAGAAGGCCACTTCCGACCAAGCACCACCACCTCACACAACACAACGCACAGCATCAGCACAGCATCACTATCATCAGCATCATCCCATATGCAATATCCTCTCTTCACTAACCACGCATATAACCATCGTCATTCTGTCTTGCCCCTCGGTGCTACCAACCGACCCCCCTTTTCCCACATCCGCAATAATTATACTTTCCTCCCACGCCTTATCTCCTACATGTCTCTACTATCTACCCTTGCAGCTCTCTCGCATTCGCTTTCTCGTCCTGGTTGGACCGTTCCATTCGCATCACCACCTTCCTACAGATGATGATCTCTTGCGGTTCAAAAGACCCGTGACCAAGTCAATACTTCGTACCCATCAAAGCGCTCGGTCAGTGAAAGAATTCACCACACAACCTCGTGCTGGTTTATTCTCGATACCAGTTACCCTGCTGGCTAAGTATCAATTTCCGGGAACCTCTCATTGGGATCCTTCGTTCTGTGGATTGTGGTTCTTGTTTCCGACGATCCGCTACCCACGAGGGAGACTCCGCCAGTTCTACTTGGAATAACGCCTCACATCTCGGGCGTGCCACAGACAAAGTAGGTCTTCTCTTCCGTTTTCAATTGTCTCTCCTCATCCATGGTGTTGCTCTCGCAAAACACCCGTCTCACATCTCGTCCCTCCCCCACACCTGCACTACCCTCAGCCCTCCATGCGAGTGCCCCTCCAGCACTGGCCATGAGCGGCCTGACCCGCATTTGCCTGCATAGGCCCCCTAATAGGCATTTCTTTACTCGTCTGGCCCAGTCCCGCATCGTCAATTCCTACTCCAGCGGGGCATCAGATTCGGCCTTTCGTCACCATGGCTCCACTCTCTTTCTTACATCCCGCTGCTCTTCGTTTGTTTTCGTCCTTTAGGCAGCCTGCAAACACCATTCCATTGCTCAAGCTCGGCGAGGCTTGTTCACACCCCAGGATGCTGTGGTCTGGCTAGGGCCGAGTCGAGGCCTTGCGTTATTGCTTGGCCCTGACGGTACATCGTCACATTTCTCGAGTTCCGAAGACGCGCTCAGACGCGCTCAGACTTGTCGACGCAGTATCACGCCCCATGATCACAGGAGATGAGCCCTCAGGCGACATCATTCCTCGTTAAGGCTTCGCCAAAGATAGGCACGCAATCAAAAATTTCGTCGTCGTCTGTGGAACATGCGTGGTATGCGCCATTTTCGCCAGCCTCGCAGCTAAGCCTCACACACAGCCACCTTGACCACCTTCACCCGGCCGTCGCAAATTATGTACCAGACGAAACGTCTCCCATAACCCACATCCTCCGCAATAGACGCAGCTTACTCAACCACGCATTTTTCAAAACTCCTTTCCTTTCCCGGATCTGCTTACCCCCCATTGGATCTTTCGCCGGCGTGCCGGTATCGTCGAGCCCCAATCATCGGAAAAGTAGGGCTAATCTTATACAGAACGATCCGTCCCGAACCCGTATAGTGACGGACACCAATAGACCCTCTACGCCAAGGGCTGCTAATGTCTTTCCCATATCGATTGAAGCTCGTCCTAACCGCCAGTATCTTCCACCCCTCCTGACCCCACTTTTTCCCAACATTCCCCCCTTAACTTGTGTCCTTGTGTCCTTGTGCTCTTCAAACACCCTGCTCGAATGCTCCTCTGGCATACGTGATACCTAATCTCGCTAGCTGCATGCAATATGCCTAGCCCTGCTCAGCTGAGTTGCGGGATATGTGGCTCCGGCTGTTGTTTCTTCGAGAAATCCGGAGACTAACGCCGCAATGCATGTGTAGTTTGCTTTAAATACGCCCCCATACCCCTCGTGCAGCTCGATCAACGTGTCAAGCTTCTTCTCACTTTTTGCTCATCGCCTGGCTCTTACCCGCAGCACACCGTATCAGTCTCTGTCAGACTCGGTCTTTTACCCCACCACTCATCATGGATTTTTTAAAAAAGAAAATGAAGGAGCTTATGGACGATGATGACAAGCCTAAGAAGCATGATGGTATTCTCAGCTCTAGATTTCACAAGTGACCTGCTTCCTAACTTTTTGAAGAGCATCCTCCCGAGCACGGTGAACGCTCTTATGATAGCGACCCACACGGAGGAGGATATCCCCCGCAGCAACATCAGCAATATCCACCGCAAGGTGGCTACCCGCCCCAAGGCTACCCGCAGCAGGGCTACCCACCTCAGGGCTACCCACCCCAGCAAGGCTATCCTCCTCAGCAACAATATGGCGGCCAGGGCCCACCGCCTCAGGGACCTCCCGCACCTTTTGGAGCTCCACCTCCAATGCCCCCGGGCTGGATTTCCCAATGGGACCAGAGTTCGCAAAGGTGAATTGATTCTGATAGTAAATGACCTTTTGGCATACTAATGAGCCATATCTAGGTGGTACTATGTAGAGCAAGCGACTGGGCGCACCCAGTGGGACCCACCAGCAGGTTCACCGGCACCACAGGGCCCGTATGCTCCTCCACCTCCTGGGGCCTATGGTGCGCCTCCGCCTGGACACCCAGGTGAAAATGAGCGCGGTCTTTTTGGAGACAGCCATGGAGGACATGGGGGTCACGGAGGCTATGGAGGTTATGGTCATGGTGATTCTCATGGCGGATATGGAGGCGGCTATGGCCATGGAGATTCTCACGGATACGGCCACGGCGATTCCCACGGTGATCACGGTGATCACAAGAAGGAAAAGAAGGGTCACTCGACCGCTATGCTTGCTGCGGCCGGTGTTGGTGGTGTAGCTGCTGGAGCTTTGATCGGCCACTCCCTAGGTATGCTTGCGGAGCTCGATTGATTTGGGGCAATTGGTTCACTCTAACACCTTTATAGCCGACGATTCCGATGACGAGACTAAGGTTGTCTATGCTCAACCTCCTCCACCCGCTGCAGCCCCACCGCCTGCAGACCCTGGCTTCCAGGAACCACCTCCAGTCCCGACACATGACGCAGATGGTGATTCCATTTCAAGTAGTGACAGAGAATCTCTCGAAGAAGCGAGAGAAGAGGCGATTGAAGCCCAGCAAGAGTATGAAGAAGAGCTCGAAGAGGCGTACGATGACTGAGACTAGCGGTCCCGTTTCACGTACTTGCTGGAATCGGGACCTCCCTCGCTCACGTTTTGTTCATTCGTCCGAACAAAATGATCTTTAACGGCCGATTTGATCCTTTCATTTAGCGCAGCGCATTTCAGAGGAAAAGAGGAGTTGCAACCAAATTTTGAGATTGACCTCAGCGAGATTCAATCACTTTTTGTCATGATTTTTTTTTTTCATCTTTCTCGATACAGAAACAGAAAATTGAAATATTTTCTCCATAAATCTTGGAGAGAGAGAGGAATCCTTTGGACCTTGTCCAACTCAAGGAACTTCAAAGAAAAAAAAGAAAGACCCGCATCCCTGCATACTATGAAATGAGATTTGATTGTGCAATGTGTGAATTCAGCTCTCCATCACTCTATTCCACTTCGCTCCAGTTTGTTGTTCTGCATTGTTTCCATTCCTTTGTCATATCCTATGGAATTCTTCCCCGTTCATAGTCCTGTAATCCCCCATGACTCCTTGTATCGTACTCATTCTCCATATTCCTCTCCGAGTGCCAAAGTAGCCTCAGGCTCTCCAACTGCACGAACTCGATCTCTCAGCCAAGTCGCACCGACATGAACAAAACCCCTGAGGCTAAGTTTTCCCATCCGCGGAGCCAGATAGAGCAACTAGGCACGCTTTATAAAGTAGGAAGAGGAGCTTTAAAAGCAGCAGTCCAGGCAATCAAGACAGCATTCGCAGGTCTCGCCGCAGAGCCAGCAGCAGCATAGTGTCGCCAAGCTATATCATTTCTGTTAGCAGTTTGTCTCTCGGTAATGTCATATTGTATTCTCCATCATCATCATCGTTGTGATGCCAAGGTGTGATGATAAAGCAAGGTGAAGATGAAGGTGAAGGTATGCGATACGTAGGTAGGGGGAATCGATCAAAATACAAAGAATCCAAGGTTGGGTTCGGAAAGATAATGGGAATGGTAAGGGGACGTACCAGGTGACGAGACATCCGCGGTCTTTCTTCTCTTCTTGCGGTGGTGGTGGGGCTTGTTGTGGGTTCGGCGCGTAGTACATCTATTTATCCCCAAGACGAGGGATTAATGTCAGCGATTTGGTGTTTATGTTTGGTGACAGGAGATGGGTGCGACTTGATTCGTGAGTGAGGAGAGTAGAGGAGGGAAAAGGTGTGTGAATTTGCGAAATGCGAATTGGGAGGCGGCCTTTTTTTTTTGTTCACGAACCTGTTGCTGAGGAGGGGGATAATTGCCATATTGTTGGTTTGGCGGCGGTGGGCCGTAATAGCCCTGATTCTGTGGCGGGTAGGGTTGCGACATTGTTGTTGTTGGGTTGGATTATTTGCGATTAGGATTCTGTGGCGTAGACTGTACTTGTCGTTTAATCGACTAAATGTGTATGAATGCAAAGATAGTTTCAAAAAGGAAAATGCGAGGGAGTGGCTGGTGCAAAGCTCGAGGAGAGGCGGTGGTGTGGCAGAAGGTAAGGCAGGGCAGGGCAGGGTCGAGTATTATGGTTTGGCAGCGGGCGCCGTTTCACTTTAAACCGACCAGCACCGCCGGCCCTTTTGACCCATGACTGGGTGACTGGGACCTTTCAAGGATCCGAGCAGGGCCAAACACCGAAAAACCAGAGCGCCCATTGAAGAAAAGATTGGGATTGGGGGATGTGGGTTTTTTTGGTTAGATCAGCACACATCACACTTTCACAGGTGTAATTAGACTATTTTTCTTGGGGGAGTCGTGGTGGACGGATTGGCCGCCTGTAAGCCCAGCGAGCCCAGCCCACTGTTGCTGTCCTATCCATGTGCTGAGTGATGAGTGACCTATTCCGGGTCTCACGCGCGCAGTGCACGCAGACACCAAGATATGCGGTGTCGAATCAGCATAATGCAATTGAGAGTTCGGCGGCTTGGTGAGCCCTGGACAGACTCCTCAGCGGAACGCGAAGGTATTGCGGCGGTAAGTAAAATGGGGAGCTTTTGTCTCATGGAAAACATTCACAGTGGTAGGCTACGGCCCGGTGGCTACTTCTTGCGCTTGTGTGCAGCCACCATGAGTCTTGCTCCCAAGCCACTATTGTTACACTGGGCTGCGAGACGCGTCACGGTTTGGGCTTGGGCGGGGAGGGATGCTCGATAGGCGCATGATTGCAATGCTCGTTCGCCGTTCGGCTTCATGTGTTGTCCTCTGTTGGAAGATGGACAGGAGGTTGCTGCGGAGGGCGTTTCAGGCTCGTTGGGAATTTTTGAAAAGAATCGATGGCTTTGACTGATGCTCACGGGGCATATCCAGTGTAATACTCGGTGTTCTGCCCTCTGTGGGCGTTGCAATCCCTGATTGTTCTCCGTGCGGGTGTTGGTGTGAGGTGCAAGCAAGGTGTGCCGGACTTCCGATCCCATGTGGGGGCATGAATAATCCCTGTCTATGAACAGACCGCTGGCAGGTTTAAGCGGGCGCGCTATTGATGCTGCATGGGAGGATGCAGGTGGCTCTGATGATTGCAAACATGTGGCGTGTCCTCGAGTTTCCTGGATTCATGCGATTTGGAATTGATTTTTGGTCGTGAACACCTTGGGAACCATGGTCCAAAATTGCGAATGCAAAAGTGCATGGTAGCGCCAGGAGCTCGTATAGATCCACACTTGTGGATGACTATGCATATGAGATGACTGACCAATTCACAAGAAAAATACATGTCGTACATGTGGGCCAGGGAACGGGCGGAAGCAAGTGGGGTCCTCAATTACCTAGCCACGTGTGGTGTATGTGGCTGTGGCAGATTCCACTATCAAGTGTTTTTCGCCGAGGCGAGCAGAACACGATGGAGAAAGGCATGCTATCGAAACTGACAGTGATAAACAGTATACGACACGAAAGCGATTATTGATTGCGTTCGAGGTTGGCCTTTTCGGATTTAAGGGGATGTGACTTTGCGTAGGTCTAAGTCGGCGTAAGCATCCAAAGTGCTTTCATGTACCCTATGTTAGTGTCATCCTATGCCATATTACCGTAAGAACAGAATGCAATGGCGATTCTTGCCCATTCCTTCGTCTCTTTCTGACTAACAATGACGGCCCGTGCAGTGTGGGCTACTTTCCATCGTTAATTTGACTGCTGCTTTTGCTCGTACACAGTTGCTCACTTCCGTTCACTTCTAAACAAACACTTCTAACCAAGGCAGTACTTTTGCCAGTTCAAAGGTAGGGGAATAGTCTTAATTTAAAACTTTTTCGCTGGGTCATTAATAGTCGAGAGTTCCCTCAAAAGGTATGCCACGTTCGAATCCCGTGCTCACGCATCTAAAGACACTTCAACTTGCAAGATTTGTCCAGCGAAGACGAGTTCCCGAACTTTGCTCAGGCCACCGTGCCAGAGTTACTCAAAAGCAAAGCGAAAGTCTGTCCCATTCTGGGGTCGATGCACGTCGATTCGTCAATGTCATCTTCCAATACTATAGAGTAGCATTTGACCCAGTGTCCGACATAGAGCATAGACTGACAACTTAATTCGGAGACTAGTCAATAGCAGTCAACTCGGGTCAAGAAAGCTCCAGTTCTCATTGATCGTCCTAAGTATTGCCCTACTATTTAAGCTTGTCAGTAACAACCTCGCCCTTGCTAGCGGTGGTGGTCGTAGCGGCTCTTTCAATTACGCATGTGAACGTCTTGGCCTGATAGCTCCCCAAATTACAATTTCAGAGAGAAGGGGCAGCGTTTCACCGTCTGTTATGGCCTGCAGAGCCGAATCAGAGAAAGAGGGTTCTCCAAAAAAAGCCCAATAGGCGTCCTGTGTCTCGTCAGCGTCGACACCTAGGGAACTTCCAGACTTGGAATGAGGTCGACTTACTTTCGTTTCTGGGCCTGGCCGAAACGGTCCAAACAATCAAGAAGATGATAGATTATTAGTGACGGAGAACGCGGTGGCAGATAATTCTCGAGTGTGGACTACTACTGACGTCTTCAACAAGCTTAGGAAAAGTTGGTGACAATATATGAAGTTCATTTTTCGGGGTGTTAAAACCTATAGATCTAGTAAACATTGTCGGCAGGATGTCGTTTAACTGTATTCAAGCAAGATAGATCTTAGTCAGGGACATCAGGACGTAGCCAGTAGGGTTATAAATGTCAATCCCTAGCTGTGGGAAGTATGTACGGGAGCGCAGCAGTTGGGAAAGCGTGCAAAATATAAGACCATATCACTCGATCCATAGGAACTTGGGTCGTATTTCGTTATCTGAATGTCACCAGAATCGATGTCAGAAGTAGAGTCGTGGTATCAATCCTAGGTTTCTCCACCATCAAGCAATCTCGGGGTAAAGCCTCTTTCTGCCCTCCTCTTTTGCACCCATTCTCCAAAAGGTTTCCAAATTGCCTCCTTCTCAGCAGGCTTCAGGCTAGCTGCTAATCCACTAGTAGAGGTCGTCACGAATACTCTCGAGCCTCTCCAGATATTCCCATTATCATCCAAGACCTCTCCCTCGCTTTGGCCCATATTATGCTTCTCGTCTTGCCATCCGTATTTGAACTCGGACTTTGTGGGATTCTTCCCATATCGATACCTCCATATTGCTTCCCAGATCCCTTTGCCGACTATGCATACAGCTTCCGGTTTGTATCTGAGAAATTTCGCGTCCAAATTTGCTGTGCCGGCTGCCATCTCCTCTTTTGATAACTCTGCCGCGTCCTTTGAAGGGCGATCGACAATGTTGGTGTTGCCCATACAGTATAGAGCAGGTAAAGATCTATCTTCTTCGGGCTTTAGTCGGCGGTCAGTGAGTCCTGAAGAGTGCAGAAGCTTCCAAAAGTGGTTAGAGGGGTGAGCGTAAGCGTGGCCTGCTGTTGCCGTCTGTACGCCTGGATTTGTACCAACGAAGACGCAGATAAGATTGGGTTCCAGGATATCTACCAAAGGCGATAGGTGTGCATATTTGGATGGGGCGGCATAGCTGCTAGGTTTCCGCTTCTTCTTGGGCTGAGGTGTTGATGTCGCTTCTGTGGTACCTTTAAGGTCCAAAATTGATCTGACCCGTTTGGCTGATTTTTGAGGAGCAGGACTGGCGTCTCGCGGGGTTTCAGACTCAGAACCATACTTGAACTTAGTCAATTGGCCCTTGAAAGATGGTGTCGGGGGAGGGGTAGTGTCAGATAGTTGGTTGTCGACGATTGCTCCCAACTGCTTGGACAACCGCGCACTGCGCGTTCGTGCCATTGCGACCGAGGCGGTGATGAACCAAAGGCTGTTATCTCGATTCTCAAAGAATCTGAGATTGTGCGATATGATGCGTATTTAAGGTAAACACATCGGTGCCCAAGTGCTCATGACTGAGTGATACGAAATACGAAACGCCACGTGAGGCCGTGTCCCATTCGCGAAGCCTCCAGGTCGAAAAAGGAAAAGCCTGGCTGCGGTTCCTGGCCTCCTTCCCTAACGTCATCTCGTTGTTATCGAAATTCATCATCTCGTTCCCCGAAAGCTCAAGGGCTTCGGTACATACGTCTTCATCGAGTAACAGACTCAAATCGGGGAATATTTGTATAGATGATGTTAGGATGACCACTGTGTGGTGCATCGAAATGACGTAGGGCGGGGTGGAAGTCCTTACACGTCGCAAAAGTTCAACCCCCAACAAAACGAACATCAACAAATAAATCACAACATAACTTCTTCTAAGTACTTTTAAAGCATTTAAATACATTATAAATATTACCTATGACTTTTAAAATAAGTATTTAGACCTTTTAAATGCTGCCCATTGGCGCCGGTATGCCGACCTTTTAGCGTGGTCGAATAGCGTGCGGTGTCGGCTTCGCTGCGGAAAACTCACGGCGACAACCGGGCAGGTCTCGAATACAAAAATACAAGGATTCCAACATCCAGCCCACCACCATCATAAGTATTCGCCATGTCATCTACCCAGAAAACCCTCCTTGAACGTGTCTTTGCCGCCAAATCCACCGAAGAGTCTCGCCAACTCTACGATGAATGGGCAACCACATACGATTCCGAAATGGCCGAGCACGAATTTACGGCCCCTCGACTTGTAGCAGAGGGCGTAGCCCGCACTCTCGTGCCCGATTCTACTTCTTCCTCGCCCTTGAAAGATATTAGGATCGTTGACGCAGGATGTGGCACTGGCCTTGTCGGCGTTGAACTGGCCAAGCTTGGAGCAAGAGTTATCGATGGCCTAGACCTGAGTCAAAAGATGCTGGACGTCGCTCGCAAAACTGGCGCATATGGCAAATTGGAGATTACAGACCTCACCAAGCCCCTGCAATTTCAGGATGGCACATACGATGCATTGACCTGCTGCGGCACTTTTACGCACGGTCATCTCGGACCAGAGCCTTTGGCAGAGATGGTTCGCATTGTAAGGCCTGGTGGCGTGGCTGTTGTTACCGTACTCGACTCATTCTGGATCGAGAAGGGATTCGAGGCCGAAGTCGATAGATTGGCCAGGGAGGGCAAGGTCGATATCGTAGAGAAGGATAGTCATGCGTATCGTAAGGACGCCGGTGGTGGTAGGGTGTTGATCCTAAAGAAACTGTAAACATCTGTTCTAGTCCTGAAAATTAGTACTGATGACCAGGATATAAATTAAAACAGCCCAAATGCAACCATGAACCTCGCGGATGGGCAGTCTCATCCATGAAGTGTCCTTGTCATGCGGTTGTGCCCGTGGTTGTTCTGTGACCTTGTGAGGATGTTCGAAAGGCCGACCCAATCCGACTCCGTTGCGTCCAATGAAGATAGAACGTGTCGCGCTTAACTATTGATGTGTCTGTCTGTGAGACGGTTATGAACATACAGAACCACTGTGCGGCAAGGCTTGAGATAACCTTTCGAGTCGAGTGGAGCATTAATACTAGCCAAGCCTTGCTCTTCGAGCTTGGATATGGACCACGTAACATTCCCCATTCTGCTAGAATATCCTAAGGGTATGATGCCTTATTTCTAACGGATGGAGACTTTAAGCTGATGACTTTCCAGGATATTAACGGTCCTAGGGACCATGACAAGCAGTGAAGAAAGCAATAATTCCAATGCACTTTCCATCGTCGCCTTGTGGAAGTATCAGAAGGCAATGCTACATGCGAACTTCCGCTTGTTGCTCAAAGTAGGAGGCTTAAGCACATCAATGTCGTCTTGTCAAATATTGTGCTGATTTTTGAAATGGAACAGCGCTGGTATAACAACAACATCAAATAGCAATGCTTCGATGACATCCAAGGGCATCAATAATTAGTACCGTTCTTTTATAATTGATCTCATTTCGTACCAACGACTATGAAAAATCTCGTCGATCCTTCGCTGCCAATTTTTTTTTTGGCGTGGCCCATTTCCGGCTTGGGAAACCGACCAGAACAAAATAGTACTGCATTCATGCGGAAGAATGGAGGAGTATTGCACGTAAACAGCAGCCCCGTACGCATTGTTTTGCGTTCACCTTGGTGACGAGGCAATGAAAGCGTCGCAGTCTTGCGCGTTACCCCTGTTGCCACAGTGAGCGCGCACCGTTTCCACATTGTCACCGAGAGGTGAACAGGCGCACCAACAGCAAACCAATCACGTGTTCTTTCCTCGGGCTGACTCTGTACGCCTATAAAATCCTCTACTTGCTCACATCCCCAGCCCGTCTTGCACACCCCGTCTTGCACTCCCAGCATGGATGAACCACTCGACGTGCCCGATCCCCTATCTTCACTCGAACTCGAACCCACCTCCTATCGCTCTGTCAGTATGAATGAAACAATCGATTCGCCGGGTGAAAAGGCAGGCCAGCCATCAAAGTGGAACACCCTTGCCGACGAACTTGTGCTTCGTATCGCGGAAGTATTTGCTGTTCAACATAGTGGAGCTCAGAATCCCACTCAGGATCTCCGCAATTTCACACTTGTGAACGAGTCCTTCCGACGATGCGGTCAGGAAATATTGTTTCGAAATTGTGTGCTTACCTTGGTCCCTGACCCTTATTCACAAAACTACCGCCTGCGCCGGCATGGCCTCATGCGAACCTTTCAGCTCATCCGGGCCATAATGGACAAGCCAGCCCTCGCCAATCACATCAAGTCCCTGACATTGTACAGGAAAATGGGCTGCTTTCACCCGTCCTACAACCCAAACGATTTCGAACCACCCATTGGCAACGAACGAGAGCTGATACGACGTGGATCCAAAGACCTTCTGATCCCTCTGATTGAGAAAATTGAGCATCTTGGCACATCCGCACAATCTCGACGCCTCTGGATCCACAGGCTGGAACAATTTGATCAAGATGCGTGGTATGCAATCATATTCGTACTGGCAAAGAAGCTCATCAACATTGAGTTTTATGGTGGCCTTAGGACGCGATATCCTTACGACCCTGAATATCCGACCTACTCCATGGATTTGGACTTCATTATGACACTGGCAAATCAGCCTTCTCACCCAATGTTACAGAGCTTGAGGTCCATATGCATGAAGACGAATTCCTATGGATTCTTACCATACCAGCTAAGCGGACACTTCGTTCCTACCAGTTTCAAATGGTTTGAACTGGTATACAACGGCTTCGATTACCAGCATGTGATCGATATGCCTTGCAGGGGCAATTATCCTTCACGATTCCACATGGAGCTTGGTGCACCCATCCCGCGGGTATTCGAATTGACAGACGTCTATCTTGAAAAGTGGATGAGGGAGTCTGATTTGGTCTGTTGCATCAGGGAACTCAGATTTTCCGGCAACCTCACATACCGAGCTTTTGGTGATGCTAGGCCTCCTATCGATTTCCAGGATCACGTCTCTAACATACTAAAAGGTCTGAGGACACTATATACAAGCTTCGGGAAAGTGTCTCTCCAGTATCCTATACGGGACGGGCGGAAGTGGCTCTTCCTCTTTCCAGATGATGACCCTAACCCCTTCCATGACCTAAGCGTTGTCGAGCTTGAGATCGTTGGAGCTATTTGGCCCGTAGACAGGTGTTTCGGGCGAAAACATAGGCTCTCGAGCACCTTGAGGCACTTAACGCTTGCCATCGATCGCGAAACAATGGAGCAGAATTACTCAGAACAAGATCTGTCGGATGGAGTGGTCGGCGCCTTACGACCCCTGTTGGAATTTCCTCGAGTTTCAATGCCACGGTTGGAGACCATCACGTTTGGGAGGTATACTTTGTCCGAAGCTCAGTTCAAGGCAGTCAAGGATCACATGGCAAAGGAGGGGATTGAAGTGAAGAAGATGGGCCCTGCCGTAGAAGACCACATGATGGAATCGCTAGGACTACCCTATGGTGACTGACGAATTCCATTGGTTGCACTTCAAATGAAGGCGGGGCAGTTGCAGTTTCCTGAACTTGGCCTTCGTAGCCAGAATGTCAAGTTCCTGTAGCTAAGGTATGAGATGGATCACTGCGATGGCTTTTCTGCGATGGCTTTTCTGCGATGGCTTTTCTGCGATGGCTTTTCTGCGCTGGCTTCTGCATTGACTTCCTGCATTGAATTTTGCGAGCATTGTGGCTCTTACACTTTGCACACGTGGAGATGGTCCCGGTAATACAGCTATAGAGTATTTTCCTCGCACCAACTTTGATTGGTATAGAGATGAGTCAATAGATCTTAATTCTCGAATAAAATGCTATCACAAAGTCTCAATTCCTTGCAAGTGTTAGTCTTAAGCACTAATGTCGGTACAGCGATTCACAGATTACTCTGTCAGAAAACAGTTCGGTCATCGTGATCGCATTTAAACTTCTTGTCATACAACTACTCAGGTCATCACCAAGACACACCACTTCATACTTTTAAAATGGTTAGGTGGTTACGTTGAGAAAAGAGACACTTTGACATATTCGTTTATGGTGAGACGCGATTTACATTTTTCAAGAGAGGCGCCATGCGCTTTGCCGAAACTGTAACGTGCTGAATAGCGATGGCATCACTGACGCACACGACACATTCCAGCCGAGTATTCAGAGTAAGATTTGGGAGGCAGGAAGCCTTTCGATTGAACTCTGTAGATTAGTAGACTGCATTTCGTGGCGAGATACTTGTTGGTGACAGGCTGTGTATATGGTGGCGATTATTTGAGGGCGCAAAATGATCATTTGGCTCATGTAGAGAACGAAACGATAGTTGCATAATTTGCTAACAGAAACTTCAATAAACTTTATACACCTTTAGCATTTAGTTCGGATTCCGAGGACCTCGACACGTTCCTGATTGCAGGATAGTGATTGTCATGTTGACTAGGGTAGTGGAAATTTGTGATAAACACTATTTGACTACTAATCCAAACTCCTTAGAGGAAATATTTTGTATGTATCAGGCTATAGATGCATTTCGAGTTTGGTGGCAATACGCGGTTGGATGTTTCTGCTATGATACGTCACAGTCTCTCACTCAGCATAGCAGGCGATGAAAGTTGCTCGCATCCAGATAACGTAGAGCACGTGATAACGCGGCGAGCACTATTTTGGCCACTCGGTTTGGTAGAAACTTGCTCTTGTCCTCTCCAGTCTCTCTCGTGCACTTCCACCTACTTGACACCAACATGTCATCCGGTTGCGAACGACCAGCGGACGGAGAACTCGACGATCCCTACCTCCCCGATGAGATCGTCTCTCAGATCGCGCGAGACCTTAGTCAAAACGTCGCTGATGGAGAGAGCGAGAGTACGCAACAGAATCTCTGCAACTTCGTTCGTGTCTGCAAACAATACCATCGTTGCGGCGAAGAATTCCTCTATAAACATTGCGATCTGAGCGGAGAACGTACTCGGAGACTTGCCTCATCGGGAGCCATACCCTTAAACGAGGTGAATCGATATACAATCCCACGAATGTTCCAATTCATTTGGACTTTGCTCGAGCGTCCGGAGCTTGCTCGCAGTGTAACGTCCTTGGAGGTCATCACGGAGCCTGGAGCGTACGAAACAGATATACGGCCACGGAACAGAGCAATCAGTGCTCTCGATTGCGAATTTCTGAGGGCCTTGCTTCCTATCCTGCATGATTTGATCGCGCAACTTCGCCTTCATTGGCGTTACTCGACCGAGTGGACAGATGGACTCGACGTGCTTGACCAAATACCTTGGTTTGCTGTTGTTTTCCTTCTGTTGCCGAATCTTCGGCACATCCAAGTGCATTCTATTCAAGAAGACTCACACTTTCTAGAGGAATTCATTCCATTCATACCCCTACAGACACTACGAAACCTTGAGAGCCTTACGTTCAGGAAGGCTCCAGGTGTAACCTGGGCGTCACTAGAATTGCCTAGTCAGGGACCAGACTTCAGAGTGATCTGGTGGAGAAGCAACGACCCTTCTCATACCGAACGCGGGCCCACTTGGAAAGACTTCATGGGCTCATCTGAAAGCAATTCGAGAGAGGGACAATATGACATGGCAAACCGGATCGCCAAGAGGGGAGTTGGGAGGTTACATAGGGGTCGAGTGGTATAGGCTTGGAACAATGCAGTCAATGAGATCAATGTGAATACTTGGCAGCTTTACACATAGTGACATTGTCACGGATGGGATTAAGCCTCCCTTGTGGCGTCGGCACGACTGTTGAAATCTTACCAACCAGTCATTTGCCTGTGCACATGCAACAATTCTTTCAACGAACAAAGACACAGATGGTTTCGAATAATCACTTGGGAATCGAGAGTGATTTATCTCTCGCAGCTCTCCGCTCGAACACATAGACTATCTTATGCAAGATTCTCTTCTTCCATAGCTATCTACTTGTTAGCCGGAGAATCACAAGAATCAACCATCCTTTTCATATCATGGACCGCTCAATAATTTGCCTAGAATTGTGTCATGCATTCCTCGCACCCGGCTCTTTGTTGCATGTAAATGCCTGGTACAACCTGTGACCACATGTTCAAATTAGTAGCAATCCTCATAGCCAATATTCTAGCTTAGGATATCAATGATACTAGGTATAGGTCTTCGTGACTCGCGTAGACAGTTCGCCCTTCGCGGGGATTCGATATCAAGAACAAATATCACCCATTATCACTAAAATCCCTGCACTAGATCAAACCAGCAAATGAAGTGTTCCGGTCAAGGAGGATCAAACCCAAAGTTCTTGCACCATATTTGCCTCGTTATTACTGGTAAATTATGTTAGTTGTATTTGGAAATGTATTGATTATTCAATAGGTTGTATGAGTTAGCACTCTCCAGTTTTGTACATAGTTTCGCTTGGAGATCATGACGTTTATGGATTGGGCATTTATTTCAGACTAAAGAGGTATCTACACATAATGAATCTATCATATACCTCTATTCCACAGGGACCGTGATCGAATGACGCACGGGTATGTAGTCTGTTCGAGTGAATTTTCTACCATCTCAGTGATCTGCCAAACGGCCTCTTCGTCGACTTGCAACTGCTTCCTGTAGTATTCATCGGTCTCTTCATCCCATTTAGAGACCCGAACATCTTGAAGCTCCATCCTGGATTGGTAGTCTTGGAACTCTGTCTCGGAAAGGGTGTATCTACCGAAAGTGATACTTTTCAAGGACGGCATGGCTTGCTTGATATTTCCTAGAAGATGTGGGACGTGAGCAACAAGTCCCGTATCATGCCCAGGAAACCATCCATCGACCTTCTGGGCTATGAGATCGTGTGAGATAGCGAGTGTCAGGTGTTCCAGGCTTACACTAAAGACATCGTAATGATCCTTAGAATCCGAAGGCCAGAATGATCCAATGATTTCGAGTTTCTTTAAGCGCGTGTACCCGACAAGCTCGTTGAGCCCCTTTGGCCTGAATCGACGTCCACAGCGTGGATGTGATGGAAATTGTAGGCTGATATGTTCCACATCTGGTACAAACTCTAGCACTCCCCGCAAAGCCTGCCAACCATTGATGCGAAGTCCCGCATCATAGTAGAATTCGGTGAACCAATGGAGCGGCCGGTATGTGAAGGAATATAGTGCTTGTTGGTGGAGCTCGCCCAGCACCTCCCCTTTAGATGCCTCATCAGGCCCGTAAAAAGTAACTGCGCGGATGCTAGATTGGCGATTGACGCCGGGCTCAGTGAATCCTCCATTGGGTCTGTGAATTATTTCTGCCAGCCGCCTACGGGTAGAATCATTCATTAGCCTCCCATTCTTTATGATACGGAACGTCTTCAGCTTTCGAGCTATATCTGAAGCTGGAGCTCGAAATTTCCAATGATCGAAGAGGCTACAGAGCTCATATATACTACTATACCCATAATCATAAGGGCAGGTGTGCGTTTGGATATATTCAACGTTCTTGGTAAGCATGACTATGAAAACGAGCCAAGCTGTGTAATCCCTCCTTGATATTTCATGGGATAGTCGGATCTCAGAGCCCAATAATTGGTCTGAGCCAGACGAACGCAGGCACCGAACAACCTCTTTTTGTAGCTTGTAGAGTTCTGATTCGCTTGTACTACAATTCTCAAATAAAAAGTAGCATGGGACCCTTTCCCAAAAATATAGAGACTTGACAAAGTCTGCCAATTCCCGCCTCTCCATGAGTGTTCGAATGAAGAGCACAATCTTTGGGGTCAGATGGGGGAGCGAAGGACCTCGAACGTCATCCTTAACATATCGATGTCGCTCTCCAGTCAGATCACAATCTTGATATAGAGCTTCCTCTCCACAACGTCGGAACTGTTTGCATGCTAGAATAAAGTTGCAAAGGTCCGTGTAAGACCGGGGCTCCGGCTCGATTCCATTCGGGTTTTCATTAGGATGCACAAGCTCCTTTGCTATTTGAAGTATCAATTCGTCAGGAAACTTAGCCTCAACATCCGGTGAAGACGGATTACTTGAGGAGTTCGAGCCTGCATTCGGCAAATCGAGTGGTGGCGTTGGTGGCATGTTCCCGCGGTCAGTCATATTGTGGGTGGATGTTTGGCGTGGGAAAGTTGGATGTGGAAAAGTTGGGAGTGGAAAAGTTGAGCTTGGGTAAGTAGAAGGGATGAGTATTCTTGTGGGAAGATTATGAACAAGTGGTTCTATAAGAAAATATATAGCCAGTCAGCCAATGGCATGGGTGCGTACATAAATTTACATTGTCGTAGGTGCTTCTTTCACTGTAAGTGATTATCAAGAACATTGTGGGTCAAGGAGCCCGCACATTAGACTACAATGTCATTAAATACATAGTCAAATTTTTGACAACATTGTATATAGAAAGGACCGCTAATCCAGAAGCAGTCTTTTCAATGGTTATCTCGAGCGCATGACTATGAAAATTCCCAATTGATGTTAAATATATGTAAAGACAGACCAAATCGTACAATGTACAGCATAACAGCATCCCAATATCTACACGTAGGTGTGACCGAGCAATGATTTGGACGCGCTGACTTATGTACTGATATAATCCTAGAGAGTAAAGCCTTACCACTCTGTCCTTGTCTAGCCTCTCAAGACGGTAGTAATCCATGCGAACACATAGACAGCATACAACCCTTTCTACAACAACCCAACCGTACTTCCACAACTGACGGTACAATCCCTGCCCTCCTCCCGCGCCATTCACTATCAAACCCCACCAAACGCCTCTGCGCACTAAGCACTGGACACAACATATAATACACTAACACCAACCCTCTCCTCCCTACCAACCTACGTCCAAGTTCCAATGCAAAGGACATTTATGAAAGGTTCCTGCAGGGTTTGAAGATGTGATATGGTAGACAGATCCACAGGAACGGAGAGCTATGAACCGGTTACTGGGGTTATATCGGGGATTATTCTGCTATTCCGGGTTAGCAAATAACCTTGATTCTACCGTTGCGTGGATGAGTTAGCAGGTAGCTATTGATGCTAGTTGTAAACACCATGGCTGTTGATTTGAATATCAATTGTTCCCACTACAGCGAAGCCGGGTTCCTAAGGAGCCTGAGTCTTGGATACCTCCTCCTCCTATGTAAACCTTGATTTACAAACAGTCAAGTTCAACATAAACCCTCCCACACCAAGTAGCCAAAGGAAAAATCTACAACCCATCGCCCCTCCACGAGGCGTAACTTTAGCAGTTATTACACTAATACCTGTCGAACTTCCCGTTAGACATTTTTTCGACTATTCATTTTAGTTTGTCTTTCTAAAATCGAGAATTGGAGATTGGTTCCATGGAAGATGAGAGATGCGGGATGGAGACTTCGACATTCGAGAGATCGCCGAGAGGGCTTATACAGAAGCGTGGAATCGTGGACTTGGATACTTAGACAATACGAAGGCTCTATAAGGTAGACAGTTGGTATCATATATGATACCTAGTTGTCCAATTCATTTTTCAATTTCCGGGTGACACGACACAATATTGACTCCAAGAACTCTGCACCACAAGAGTCACGCTTTGAAGACAGCGCCGAACTAAACATCGATTCGCGAGGCACAAGTAACATCTCACGAAGAGAAAAGGCTTAAAGCATCACTTTTTCTAATATCCTCACGGAACTGTGGGATTGGATTATATATGCATTTATTTTCTGTTATTCCTGCTATTTGGTATTTTGGTTCTTTCGATTTGAGGTACGTTCAATTGTCGGCACATCTATCGTAGAACGTCACGTAATGCAAGATCGGCCTTGCAAGTAGTTCTGCTGGCATCGTGCAATTGCTTCTACGGAGGAACTCTAGCCGACCATGAAGGGTTTGTCTTTCTCAGCTCACCCTTATTGACATGTGCTTCTGGAATTCATCTCGTAAGATGTGTACTTCTCAGTCTAATCTCAAGACTTTTCTGATGTGGTACTAAGCGCTGCTCTTCATCTATTAAACTCTGCTGCTTAGTCTACTTCGATCAGGACCCTGGGCTTCTTCCTTTCTGCATGACTGTCGACAATATTTGTCTGGGCGAGAATATCCTCTTCGCCGCTACTATCATCGATGGCTTTCGCCCTCTTTCGGATGTCTATCGGTGCAGTGTGAGCTCCCGCCCAAAATAAACTGCTGATGCTATTGTGCTGCTCGCCAGACTCTTGGATCTCATCAAGTTCCTGGCTTTGGTCTCTACTTGGCGCACTTTGCGTCCCTGGGGCCATGAAGCTCCTCAGACTCGGTATACCACCTGGGCCGTCATGGCGCGATGAATCCTGATGTTGCTCAATGGCTGCATTTTCCATGGCTTTGATCTGCCTTCTCCACTCTTTCGGATCTCTATCCACATCCCATTTCCCAACCTCGAGTCCGTTAATAGTGCGCAGATCCAGAGCTTCTGCTCTTGAATCTCCCCAAAACCAGGTGGACCCGAAAGAATTGACAATGCGGTTGTCATTTCCTGTTGCCCAAGCTCTCGCTGTGCGCAGGCCTTCGCGGCCCCGGTCCAGATCAGGTGGAAGGAACTCCTTGCCTTGTGACCGCAACGGGAACCAAAGCATCATGGCGTCGTATTCGAATAGACGGCCTAACACGCGGCTGAATGGAATTTGCATTTCTTTATTTGGTGGATGGAGTGGGTGCCAGAGATCATACCCCTGCATCACGCTGGGTACCTCCGTGTCGTCCATGGAAAGCCACTCTTTGCTAGACCGTAATTGGTCATTTGTGTATCCGCGTCCAAAGATGTACACGGTAGAGTTGTATGGTCGACCTTCATCGTAGTCATTACCGGATGCAAGATCGAGGTTTGATAATTTTAGACGGATCGACTTGATCTTTAGAATATCCGTGCTAGTAGAACAGCCAGACTTGGGAAGAAGACGTACGACGTCCCCCACGGCAAGCATTTCTGACCCAATATAGATGCCATGACAATAGATCCACGCCTCCGGCCAGCTGCCTCTAAAACGATGTTTCCCAATCAATGAGAAAGACGACATAGCTGATAGTGCATTGTCTATGCTACAGTCACGATTATCTTGCGAAGTTCCATGGAGAAATTCTTTCCAAAACACAAATGGCCGAGTGTGATGCAACGGAACGTACGTGTACCTCTTTGAAAGAGATTTGTCCGTATCATTGGGATCAGGAATGGGCTCAATCCGAACCCCGGAGTATGCAACATTCATTTCTTTTCCCTGTTCCACGACGAGGTCGTCAATGTCGATTGACTCCAGTGGTGTCTGACCTACGAGCCCAGCTTCCCAATATGGATACCCGTGGAAGTTCTTTTCGTTTGTATCGTAGACTTTGTATTGGCGCGATTTTGGTTCGAGGACCACCTCGGTGCCTTCACGCAACGCCCTCACGAACAGAACAATATCACCTGCGCGTGGAAGCCACTGTGGATCTCGCTCAAGCGATTCTTGCAGCCTGGGAATAATTTCCTGTTCTGCGCGCCAGTCAAGACTCATTGGTTCCATAATGGCTTCGTCTAAGCTCCCATTCTTCTTGAGCTTGTCGATCAAATTGCGGTAAACATCTGGGGTTCCTTCTTCATCCACTCGACTGGTGTCCATACCGGTAGTGACCAGTTTTGGCCTGCTTTTAATCTGTGTGGCCTTGCCACCCCGACTTGGAACCAACCGGCTGGGACCAGTGTGGTGCGAGGCTCTACCGGCGGTTATGGTTCCCATTTGCCCACCTTTTATATTACAAACGGTGCAAGGACAGCCCATGTTGTCACCTCCATTGTCCATCAAATGCTGGAAATGTGGGAAGAAGCGGTTGGGGGAGTCGAAGAATTTATGGCTTGGATGCCCAAAGAGCCATTTGTCGACATGTTTGGGATTTGAAGGGCGGGGGCGCTCGTAGAGTGTATATCCAGCTGGAAGGCGCTCAAGAACATAATCGATTCCTGGTAAGGCCTCGCCGCGGGACTCCATCCATTGTAAGCCTATCTTCTCTAGATAGACGGTTGGAGGATTGACTTCCTTGCAGTCGGTTGACTTTGGTCGGTGGGTTGCATCACCATCCGATCCCGGGCGCAGCGGGACAACGACCCTGCCCGCGGACATGGGGGTGCTATCACAGAGGCCTTGGACAAGGTGGTGTGTGTGCAAGGCCAGGACTCATGTGCTTTGCTCGGAATGGGTGACGTTATGGTTGGACCTAATGTGGAAGCAATCACCTACGAGCTCCGGCAAGGCCACACCAGCCAGCAACGAGGTGTGCGAAATGTGGAGACCCCAAGCAAGTTTGAGAGAAGCTTGAAACGCTGTCACACGTGGGATCAACGGTGATCAACACGATCAGGAAAAAAGAAGTGGTTAGTCGCAGACGGGGCTGAGTAAGAGTGATATTTGAAACCGCGCGTGGTGGAAGCGGGGAGAAGAGCTGGAGGGTTGAAGGCTGGATCAGATTACAGACGCGCAATTGGGTGCCACTCGCGTGGTACGTTGCGCAATGTTTTTCATCTTCACTGGTGAAAGTGACCTTGCAGTGAATGTCGAGGCACGTGGTTTGTTTGCGCCACCTCCAGCTGCAGGCTGGCCGTGGATGAGATGAGACACGAATGACAGAAGACGTTTCGAACTTTGAAGTTTGGAGACGGGAGGCGGGCCTTGGCGGTCGCGTCGGCTTCGAAGTTTGAGGGCAAGCAGGCAAGCAACAACGACCAGCAAGGGACAGGACAGGTTAGAGCTGAGTGATCTCGGATCTCTGACAGGGCTTACTTGCGAGCATACTTCGTAAGCTTCTGAAGGGCCGGTCTGGTCCTGTCTTTTGTCCCCACCACCATCCCCAACCTCTTCCACCACTCCCATGACTTTCTCGCAGTTGTCCCTGCCCTTGCCCCCTTGTGTCATCATCCTTGATTTCTTGGCCCGCCGTGGGTCTCATCTGCAGGAACAATCCGGGGTCAAAATCCAAAAATGAATCAAGACCGCACCCCCTGGCTGCTGCTATCTCTCTCAGCCTCAGGCACACCCAACACACACAACAACAACAAGAGCAAGCTTCTAATAATCAACGCTTTTTGCTTCTTTCCATGTGCAAGAGTCCAAGTGTTTCACATTTTAATCACTTTCCAGCCACATCCGAGTGATCGGCCATGTCTGGAAGCTGTTTCTAGCCGCGGGCGTAGAAATCCAATCTCTCCCGCGGCCAGCTCCTTTCGTTTACGCTTTCAGGCGCCACGGCTTTTTACCAACCTCGAAGAGCATCGCTCCAGTCTCGATCTGCGCTTTAGGAATCTTCTCAGCCCCGTTTTGGCGTCGTGCATTTCCCCTATCACCACAAACACCGTAGCGATTGGCTCTCGTACCCACTCCTCTCCCGCTTCTCTGTATCCCTAGGCCTCAACGGGAGATGGCGACACCATATCGCTCGTCCATGCTCACGCCATGACCCTGTGCAAGCCCCCCACGTGCATTCGCTCTTATTGTCTAACCTGTGAACATGTTCTTCTGAACCGTGCCCTTTCTACTTTGTTCCCGTCCTTCCCGCTGTCTGTCTTAGTCTGTCGCTGCTGAACCTTCGACTTCACTCAACCTTCACCATCACCAGATGCGATATGCTGAGCTAGACTGCTGACTGGAACGTAATTGCGCATCTCGAATACGCGAGATCATCGCCTCGGAGCATGCGAGAGGGCTGGGACTGAGGAGATCCCCATTACCACCGGCGCGGCACGGTATCGAAGAGAAGCAAGTCCGACACCAAATCCACAGCCATGGCCATCTGGGATCGAGTAGACAAGCATCAACAACTCGAAGAGCCACCAGACAAACGCATATCAACACCGGCTGGACAACGTCTATCCGTCATCCTCGAGAATGGCGACTCCCACAAGACACGTGACGCTCATCGAGCATCAGTCCGGAAGAGTGGACTGCCTACAATCCTAGGGGATGCGCCGCGAGAGAGCAGTGAAGACCAATCTCACGACTCGTCAGGGTATTCCTACAGCATATGGTCGGACAAGGAGAAGTTCTCGGCTATTCGAAACCACAAGCAGATTGCCAAAAGAGGAGGATGGAAGAGGGTGCTCCTCATCGTAGCCCTCATCATAGCTGCTATAATAGCGCTGGCCGTTGGTCTCGCTGTGGGCCTGAAAAAGAAGAGCAATAAGTGAGACGACCGACAATCTACAACACCATCGACACAAACTAACATTATCTAGGGACGCGGATAGCGAGAGCCCAGCCGCAGCTGCAGCCTCAGAATCGGCCAATCCAGCATCACCGACCACCATTGCACCAAGCTCACTCCCATCCAACTTTCCTGAAGGCTCCTACTCCATGGTGACCTTCCTCGACACCGTTCAAACAGATTGCACATCCAACCCTTCGACCTGGACGTGCTATCCCTACACAATCTTCAATTCGGATCCCGTGAAGGCTGTGGCGACATTTAACTGGATAATCAGTTCGCCTGAAGAAGGCAAGTATCAGGTATCCAGCACGGAGAATCCGTTCGATATCTCCATCACGAATGCGGATTTGGAATTGCTCGACGAAGGCAAGGACACTGAACGCTATCGCTTCCAATTGACGCAGACGAAGACAGTGTCACCATCAGAGAAGCTGACGGAGGATAATGCGGCTGTTTCGTGCGATTTCGAAGGCACATCGCTGCAGGCTAATCTATACACCAAAATGGAGCGGTCTTACCCAAACACTGAGAAGGGGGAACCGGAGGGCGACCCGAGTTTCCCCGTATGGCCATTCGGTATGTACTTCTGATTATACGGCATTGACGTTTCTTTGTCATATATTGTATCTCTACCCAAACAAGCCACTGACTGAATTAAAAGCCGTACGTGTCGAACAAGCAGCTTCTGGCGGCGAAGGCGTACCAGCGTGCCGCAGACTTGAAAATGGGGAGCCAGTAGGCGAACCCATCACTGAGGGAATAGAGTTTCAAGATCAAGGAGTATTGTGTTCTTGTCTGTATAAGAATTGGAGGACGCCTACTTCCTAGGCGGATAACGATCTCCTCCCATCTATTTGCTGACGGACGAGGGAGGGAAAATGTCGGGAGAACACATGCGGAGAACATCAGAAAGGAGACGTCCTTTTCTAACATAAGCTCCATCACCATCTCCATTACCATTATCGCCGTCGTCCTCACATCCATCGTCACCACCACCGCCGCCGCCGCAATCCACATATCAACCTGTCTATACCATGTAGCAGTACGTTTCTACCATCACCACGATCATCCAACATTATCATCATACATCCATTCCAAATCTAGCGCGGAGTTCAGTTACAGTCTATGCATCATCCATCCATCCATCCACCCATCCATCCACATCATAGGGTCCCCATTTCCAAATTTTCAGGAAGGGAAGAGACCGGCGTTACCTCGACCTCTCGAATATCCTCAAATATCCCATCCCATCCCCATCCCCATACCAAACCATCCCGATCCAAATATCCAATGTTTTTTAATCGCCTTTTGTCTATTCATCAACGAATAAATAACCCTCTGTTTAAGTTTTATCACAAACCCAACCCTACGTAGCGTGTATGTAGTCCCTTTTTTACCCATGCATTTCTACCGTCCACTGTCCACCACCACTCCCACTCCCACTCCCACCATCATCATCATTGTTATCAGTATCACGCTCGCTGCCCTGCTTTACCGGGTTTTGGCTATCTTTTTATAGAAAAGAACGAGTTTTTTTTTGATATTTTCTTGGGAAAGGTGGGGATGTATGTGTATGTGAAGTATATACATATGGGGAGTTTTTTACTACTTATGTAGCTATATTTCAAGCTTCGGGAAAGCAGGGAGGAAGGGAGGGAGGGAGGGATGAAAGGAAGGGAAGAGAATATAATGATTAATCACCACATCTACGTCCCTTTTTGCACGTGTAATCGTATTGTATAGGTACCCTTGGAAATGTCCATGCCGCATAGCATAGCATTGCATAGCATTGCAGCGCGGCGCATTACATATAAGTATTTTATCATGACTAGACCGCGTGATTTGTACCAAGCTCGAGAGGAGCATTTATCTATGTAGCCTCTTCACCCTATTCATTTGTCCAGGAACGCCTTCATCCACGCCTGCGCCCACGCCCATCGCCTAAGAAAGAGAGATATCTCCACGTTGGGAATTGTACCACTGAAATCCAAATCAAGTCATGTCAAGCGAGGCCGAAATCTAACGATTGCACCATTGGAAGAAACTGAAAACGCCTTCTTGGGAGACGATGCCTGGAAGATTATGTTGTTGGAGCAAGCTGACCCTTGAGAACTAATCTGTCTCGCTCTTCATCTCCTCATCCGCGTCCTTTTCCGCTTCCTTCTCTTTGTCCTGTTCCTGTTCCTGTTCCTGTTGCTTGTCCTCAGCTTGAGTTCCCGGGTCCTTGGCTTCGTCTCCCCCATCTTTCATCTCCTCATCCTCATCTACATTCCCCTCCTTTTCTTTACTATCCTCGTCTGGCTGAGGTCCAGGGCTCTTGCTTGAGCGCTCTATACTCGGCCTTCCTACCGCGCCCTCAATGTCCAATGCTGCCCCACCAACCTTTTGAGGCCCAGTGTCCTCCATGCCGATGAGTTCAGGCCCCCGAGCATGCGGCGCCTCTTCCTCGCCTTCAACAGTCTCGACAATGGTCGGACCACCTTCAACCTCGCCGACTGTAGTGCGGTTAGGTTGGATCGAGTGGGGATTTGAGAGAACAACACCGGCTTCTTGTTCTTGACGAATGATTTCGCCCTGGGTGACTGGACCTGTGGAGGGGAGGGTCTCACCTTCTGGGTGGGAGGAGGCGATCTGTGACTGGTCGCGAGTAGATGCTAGCGTGGGTGTTGCCGGAGCCGTGGCTGTTACTGGCATTCCGTTCATGACAGATACAGTCTCAATCCTGCCCGCGCCATTGGGTCCTTCAACCATTTCCGTCGATTCTGATATCAACTCGCTCTGCGACCCGCGGTTGTGTAGCCATGGGATTGGAGTGAGGAGGGCGCCACCAAGCGATTCGTCGGAGCCCAAATTGCTAGAAGGGGAAGAAGTCGTGCCATTGAGGAGACCGCCCGCGTTGGGGAGGACAGCTTGCGGGAGTGGGAAGATGGTAGTCGGGGAGGAGACTGAAATGACGCGATCGAGAGCGCGCAGGTAGGATGGGAGATACCTGTAGCGAAGCTTGGGTTCGAGGATGAGCTCTGCTAGGCGCTGTATGGTGTGTGGTGGGTTCTTGGGGAAATTCTTGGAAAGAGTGTTTCGTATTGTTGAGTAGAAATTCACCGTTTCCTGAGGAAGGCCTTGCGACTCGGAGGCGAAGGAGGGGACAGGAGGTCGAGGAGGGGTGGCGGGCGGCGCATTCTCTTTGTCTGCTGTCTGAGACTCTTGACTTGAGACAAAGTTGTTGACGCGCGAGGGGGTGTTTGCATTTGAAGTGGAGGAGAGGGGGTCGGATGTTTGAGCGGTGGGTTTTGGAAAGTCGTTTATGATCTGGAGATATAGCGTTAGGCGACAGGGTCTACAGGAGTTACAGCTCGTCCATGGCGGGATAATCACCTGGTCTAAGCGATCCAGTATATACTGAAGGGTCTTGGGCCAATCCTCGCTGCAATTGGAGATCAGCGCAAAGCACAGTTGGTGTTGGAGGGGTACTCACCTCTCGAGGGTGCCATCTTCAGCCGCCCTCTGGAGTATCGCGTCCGCTACAAGGGATAGGTCAGCATGTGACTTGGACGAGGGAGCATGAAGCGGGGGAGGCTGATTACGTACCGGAGGTCATGTTTGCTGTGGCAGCGGTGGTGCTGGCTGGTGACGCTCGGCGGGCGCAGAGAGGTGAAAGGATGCGGCCAGGAAATGGAGCTAGGGAGACGGAATGTTTCAATGAGAAGGCCTGCGCCACAAAGCCACTGCTAGTGTGTGGCAGGGCAGGGAGCGCGGAGAAGGGAAACTTTTCGGCGGGCTTCCTCTCTGTGGCGGTCTCCGGGGGCAAGATGATTTCCTTGTAGCCAGTGAGAATGAAGCTGGCGGCCAAGGCCAGTGTTCTTTATTAGGACAAAAAAAGACAAGCAGCGGGCTTGGGCTGAGGCTTGGAGTTGCTGCGGCTGTGCAAGTGTGCAAGTCGCGATACGAACGACACCATGCCTCTTGGAGGGCGGCCAAGCAGCGTCTAAGGCCTGACGTTCGCTGGCTGGCTGCGCGTGAGGACTTTCTTCTTCCTGCCTCTCGCATTATCATTTGCACAAGACTTGCATCTCTGCAATCCATCCCTCCTAGCTCCAAGTGCGCCGAGCCGTGACCCATCCCATCAAAAGGAGACCCCCTTGCCTCTTAATCAGTTGTTCAGCTCTCGCAGGATCTCCCAGCGTGCAGATTCTCTCTCTTGCCTTTCGTCACCTCACGTCACCGGGTTTTTCCCATCCCAGCACGTCGCCCGCCCCCAATTGTTATTTTGGCCTCAACCATCTTCTGCGCTCTGTGCTCGAGTATACCGTTGAGCTTGCACACATACTAGCATTCGAACTCGAACTCGAACTCGGACTCGAACTCCAACGCAAAGACGAGCACCTATACTCGGGTAGACTGGCGGCCAGTCCACTGACAGTCGACCGGTAGCGCCCTTTCCCCGGGGAAGAAAAGGCAGCGCAAGCCGGCGGATCCTTGAGAAGCACAGAACTTAGAAGCAGAGCGAAGGGTACCCACCTGGCCTAGCCCTGCCCTGTTCTCTCTCTCTCTGCCCAGTGTGCTGCTCGCTCAGCAGGCTTTGCTCCACTCTTTTCCTCAGCCCAACAGCGGACTCGTAGTGCCAGCCCATCAGCCAGCGGAGCGCACCGACTCCCCCATCGCAAAACCACCGCCTCCGCTAGACTACCAAACCCTTTCGCACACACACCCTCTTCTCACCCTCACCCATTCTCTTACTCTCTCCATCTGCATCTCCTTTTCATCTCTATCACCATCGACATTCGCTCACTCCCTCGCATCAACCGCCCATTCTTCGCATTTTCCCTCCTCGCTCCCTCCAATCGCTTGCTCCACCCCCCGGTCCTCTTGCTGGCTGCCAACTTCCACTCCTCAACACAGCCAAGCCCTCCCAGTTTCAGAACCGCGCGAGCACCCCAAAGCATTACCTCCTGCTTCCAGATCAAGACGACTCTTCTGGTTTCAGCGTCCCGCTAAATCGTCCGACTTTCCATTCGCTGCCACCGCTCTCGCGCACCAACGACAACACAAGCACAAGTCAAGTGCCTCACTCAGGTCTCAGTTGTGCTTCTGAACCTCCCTCGATCCAGCCCGACGCCAGTTCCCCACCCACTTCCTCAAGCACCTCCCCCAGTATCGCCGCACTCAAGACTACCCGCCGACTCGCCTCTCTTTTTGTCTCTCTCATAAGCCGCCCTTTACAGCCGCCATCTCGCGGCTGACGATTCTGCCAAAATTCCTCCTCACGAGGCACGAACATCCCTCCTCGGAGGCCAACCTCTCGACAGGAACTTCCAGCCCTACAGTTACCAACCCTACGGAGCACAGCCCTACGCCGCCTCCCCTGGTGGTTATCACCATCGCGAAGGTTTCCCCACCCAGCTCCCGCCGCCCGTTCGACGAACACCCAGAATGTACATCCCAAACACAAAATGGACGTGGTCCTTTATGATCACGGCCATTATCCAGGCCATCATCGCCCTGGCCCTCGAAGCGTATGTTGCTACCCTTGTGTCCCATTGCGTGTTCCCCGTTCGCTAATTTATATTCCTCCAGTTATGTCTTTGGCAGGTTCCAGACCAGTTTGAAAGCCAACGTCGGCGATCACCACAACGAGACCCGCACCATCCCAACATACCTTGCAGTGTTCATGTTCGGATACATCTACCAACTACTTCTTGTATATGATGGCTTGCGCATGAAGAACACCATTCAGATTATCGGACTTGTCATATACAATATCGGTATTCTCATCTACGCCGCGATCCAGTTCGACCAGATCAGGGATGCCGTGGCGGTCCTCGACCAGGGAGACTTCATCGTTGACCATTTCTGGCCACAAGTGAAGCCCATGCTGATCGCCTTGCCCATTCTCATGGCTGTCGGGACCGTAATATTCGCCCTGATTGCCTGGAAGCTATATGACGAATTCGCATGGACCATCTACAAACATATTAGCGCCGATCTGCGCTTGAAGAGGAGGTATCTGACTTATCAGGTAGGTCGACATCCGTGGACGATTATGTTTTATCATACTGACATGGTTAGATTTACATTGCCCTCTTGAAGTTTGACTTCTTCTTTTTCCTTGCCTTTACTGTTCAATTCCTTGTCGCGGTAGAGAATACCTCGACCTTCGAATTGGTCCTCACCTCGGCAGCGCTCGTCATCACCTTCATCCTCCTCTTCCTCGCTGCCTTTTGGGTACGCCGTGAATCGGTTGTCGGCATGATTGTCATCATCATTGTGTACTTTGTCGCGCTTGCCTACTTCCTTTGGAAGCTCGTGCGTATGTATGCTGCCGACGAAGCCCGTCTCGACGACTACAGACCAGCTCGAAAATCGCTTACCAGCTTTGCCGTCCTCACCATTCTGCTACTCCTCGTAACCATTATCGTCGCATGCATGTGCACCCACAATTTCAACAAGGGACTTAAGCCCCATGTTAGTGGAAAGAAGGTGGATGACAAGCAAGCTAATGGGATGGAGATGCCCTACGTCAGTGGACCACAACCATCAGCGCGGATGGAAATTGATTAACAAATCACCTCCGAATATGTTTTCACTTCAAAATATTGAGACGAATTTTTGGTTTGCGTTTTGCGTGCATAGCTCTGGTCGGTCGGAACAGACAGGATCTAGCCAGAGTGACTTGGGCGTTTGGAGCAGCATTTTGGGTTTTGGTTTCTTTTTGAATGGACTCTGGCGACGGGACAGGATCGGCTCATGGGTCGATGAATGGTCACTGGAGACCGGCTTTTTGGAAATCAACCCAACTTTATACCACCCCACAAGTCATGGGCTGACGCATTTTTTTACTTCATCTGAGTCTGTATTTTTCTGTCATGACGGCCGTTGTACAACTGTCAATCCTTTGATATCCATCTTATGTTATTTGTTTTGGTTCATTTTAGATTTGCACTAAAGCATCTGAACCATGGAATTGTCTTCGTGTCGAAAGGGGAGGCCAAGTAGGCGTGGTAGGGTGATACAAATAAGCATGCAAGTGGGTGGCTGGGGATGTTAGCACCGTCGGTCAATCAAATCTCTGATCGCAGCCGTAGTGGCACAAAAAATATCCTAGTCTTTACACCACAAACGAGAAGAATCCTGACGAATACGACCACCATGACAAGAGTGAAGACATATCAACGAGGTTCACATACAAGGGGCATCGTATCATGGGATCCCATGACATCGGCAAGAATACCGATTGCACAAGTCCAATAATGTCACGGCAATTCGCGGTAAAGTGGGTCCAAGATGCCTCGTGCAACGTGCCAGGGTACGTGCGAGCCAAACGACATCATAGCTCGCACCCCAATTGTGGGCTCCTCCCGTCTCATATCTAACAGCTTTTTTTTAACAACGTCAACACAACCTCTTCGAACCCCAGGCTTCAGAACACCAGTATCAGATTGAAGGGTCTGCGAGCTTGACTTAAAGAGATTTTTTTTATTAAGCTAAGAATTGTGGTTGATCACATACAACCATGGTGTTAAGGTGGTACGTAGTGATAGCTCGTATGCGGTGGGATCAGATGAGAGATGCTAATGCGATAGATAGGTACCAGGCGAAGCTGAAGTCAGCGCCGCTGTTGACGCAGAGTATTACCACGGCTGTATGTTCTTTCCCTACAATTCGCGCATCCTCAATTGCTTGGTCGATGGCCTGGGCATGGGTAGCTCGAGCCTCGACGTCACTTCTCGAGACGCACACTTTGTACATGCTTTGATATGGGATGAGGGTTGGATTGAGGAACCAGAGGCTGACGATGAGGTAAATAGGTACTCTTCGCGACTGGCGATATCATGGCACAACAAGGAGTCGAAAAGGTCGGATTGAACCAACACAACTATGCAAGGACAGGAAGAATGTTTGCATACGGCGGCCGTGAGTCCCACCCCCTAAACCCTCTTCTCTCCATCCGAACCTGCTAACCACTTCTCACCTTTATTAGTCGTCTTCGGCCCCGCAGCAACAACCTGGTACGGCTTCCTCCAACGCCGCGTAGCCCTCGCCGGCACCACATCCACAATCCTCGCCCGCGTAACCTGCGATCAATTCATCTTTGCGCCGATAAACATGGGTGTTTTCTTATCATCAATGGCCTATCTCGAGGGTTCCTCGCCAACGGAGAAATTGAAGAAGGCTTACGTACCTGGCATGACGAATAACTTCTTGCTCTGGCCATGGGTCCAGTTTTTGAACTTTAGATTCGTGCCCTTGGAGCAGAGGGTGCTGGTTGTCAATTTTGTGGCGCTGGGTTGGAATTGTTATCTCAGTTATCTGAACAGTGGGGGTGGGACTGGAGGGGATGGGAAGGATGCTGGGGGAAAGAACTTGGGGGTCAAGGAAGAGGTTGAGCGGGCTGTAGGGAAGAAGGGAGGTATTGCTGGGTCTGGAGAGAAGGAGTTGCCTCCCTCGTAATTCGGTGGTTGTGGAGGTAATGTGGCATTCAAGTCGTCACAGGGGAAAGTGCCTGGGTCGGTGTGAGAGCAAGCAAGCTGTGCTTACTTCCTAGGGCTCCGTTCGATCATTTAGTGAAGGCCGAGTGGATCGAAGAGGGGAGTATGCACAAAGGCGAATTGAGATCGGACAATGCCATCTCTGACAGCAGTACTGTAAATAGATTTCTACACGTACACATACATATAACGAAATCAATGCCCCCTAACACATAGAACCACCAATCTCCAACAATCAAACCCCGCCCCCTCCCACCTCGAAGTAAAGCAAGTAAACTATCAACCGCTCACCACTATCCATCCCTTAAACGCATATTCCCCCAACCGGTTGAACCTTGCAAGCATTCCCACATATCACACACATAATTATCACGCATACCTACCCCAAACGCGGACATCACAAGTACAGGCATCTAAATACCCAGGAAATAATTCTCAATACATGCATCCATTCACATATTCTTCTCCCTTTCCTCCCCATTCCCGAAATTCTAAACAACACACACATGGTCATATTCACTCTCCGCCTCCCAGCTCTTCTCTCATCACCTCGAACCCCTTGCTCAAGATCACAAAAAAAAAAAAAGATATCTTACACCCCTCCCAAACCATCCAGCCTAATCCTCACAAACCCAGACCGATTTCCCTTCCTTGTCGTTCGTAGCCCATCTATCATACTCACTCACTTACTTACTGCTTACCCCCTCTCCCTTCCAAAAACATAATCTTCGCACAACGTTGAATCTATTAGAAACCAAAGCTACACATCCACATCCATGAACCCCTACCTACCTACCTACCTAACTACCTATGCATCCATGCACTCCCACCAAACACCCCCTAACAAAACCCCCCCCCCCAAAAAAAAAACCAAAAAAAAAACCAAAGACGATTCAGATTTTAGAATCGAAAAAATCATATCAAAAATGTTACCACCCAATCTAATACCGATACGTTTCAGCCAAAAAGCAATTTCATCCCGTTCTAAGAGAGCCACAAAATATTGGATAATGCAATGATGCTGTCCATATCGATACACCTCTGCAAGGATCCACATGAAACAGAAAGGAAGGGATGGAAAGGCGTACATCATACACATATCCTCACACACATCCAAAGCACCCAAGACACGACAAACAGAGTAAAGAAAAGGAAAAGGAAGACGGTATCAGGTTGTGAGTGTGGGGGGAATAAGATTAAAACTAATCGACATTACTTTCTCCATCTCCTCTCTCCCTTCTCCCTTCTCTCTCTTTCACTAACTCACTCAAAACAAAACCCTTCCCTTCCCTTCCATTCCATCCAGTTCTCCCACTTCCATTCCCACTCCCAAAATATTAAGTATTTGGGGGAAAGGGGGAAGGAATCCACATGCGGCTTCAGCGTACAAAAATAAAAGGAGAAAGACCCAAGCACACACATAAGGTGTAGTGTGGCTGGCTGGAGAGACAAAAATACTAGAATCCCGCCCATTGACCCCCATTTGCCTGGACCTTGCATTTGCCAAATGAAAAGAAAAAGAAAAGAAGTTCCAAAACACATTTCGCGGACAAGAACACCCCATTGGTGGCAGGCGCCGCTACATAGAGCGAGTCAAATTCCACACCAAAAACGTCCCTGAAGAACAAAACGCCCGCTGATGCAAAACATGATTCTCGATCCTACTCGCTCAATCGCTCGCTCGCTTCATGGTTGATGATTCGCTTCTGTTCCAAATAAATTGGCATCGTGCTCAAATTCGACTGGCCTCTCTCATTCGCTCGCTATGTTTATCCTTCACTAAGCTCCCTTCCCGTCTAATGATGAGAAAGATGCAAACTGCAATAAAATGTGAACCTCTAGTGATCACGTCACCGGTCCTCCTTTCCTCGCTGCCGACCTATCCTTCTAAATAGATCCATGACACGCTTCGCCGACCCAGAGCTTCCGGCGTGATGTCCTTGCTTTGGGTCTTCATATGCATCTGCAAACTTCCGGCTTTTCTGTAGTACATTGGCTCTCTGTTGAGGAGGAGCTTCATTGCTATTGAAGCCGGGTGGGTATTGGCTTCTTTGCTCCTTGGGAGCCACTGGCTCCGATGTTTCCGAGTCATTGGGATGACGATATGCCCTGTTCTCGCGATATGCCTGTGACGAGGGATGGGGCTGAGTTGGTCCGGGGAATTTCTCATCGCCAATTGGAGGAGGGTAATCAAATCGAGTCTGCTGCGCTGGTGCCGAAGAGGGTGCTGCCCTGATGCGCGAGCTGCTGTCATGGGTACCGTCATAGAATCCAGGGACATTGCTTCCCGTGGTGCTTTGGCTGGGTGAACGACTCTCCCCACGACCAATGCCCATACCAGGCCGTGTTTGACCCCGGCTTCGCGGAGCTTGTGCGGCCGAACCTCGTCGATCAGTGGTAGAGTGGGAAGTGGGAGGAGGCATGCTCTCCCTATGACTCGAGAAAGTTTTTGAGAGAGACGAAGGTAGGAGAGAGAATCGCCTCGTAGACTTGTTTTCCCCGGACTGACTGGTATTTTTCCGGCTGAAGCTAAACGATGTTCGACGCGAGGATTCGTTCGACTGTCGCGGGCCCTCATCGTTAGTAATTGGACCAGGCATACTTGTGGGAGGATATGACTTTTGGATCTTGTTTGGAGTGTGCCCGGGAGAGTGAGAGGGTTCTTGGGGTTGACGGCTACTGAACATGGACGTCACCCTCCCAAGGGTTTCACTAACCGTGTTCGATCGCCTGTGTCCCTTTTGATTTGCAGGTTGTTTCTCTGCTTGCTTCGGTGGCACTTGCTGCGTGCTCAGTTGTCCAATCGAAGGCTCACCCATTGGAGCTTCGGGCTGGGAGATTGGGGCTGAAATCGAGTACTGCTTTCCTTTTGGTTGTGAGAAGCGTCCTTCTACATTCGTTGGCGCAACAGTAGCTGCTGCAGGCTGTCCATACGAATTCCCTCTAGAAGGCAGTCGAGACCCACCACCAAGAGTTCCTCCAGTCGAAGGACGGTTAACCGATGTCGAAGGACCTGCACCAAACGCGGTGTAATCTGATACTGACCTCTGAGTCTCCCTTGCTGGCCGTGTTGCTCCGGCATTTGTTGCAGTGGGGCGATTCTGTCGCGCTGCGCCGGTTGAGGATTGATAACCATCAGTCCTCGGAACTTCAACTGGGCCGGTCTCCTTGACTCGTGTCTTGGATGTTGCTCCTGCTGCGGGTGGCGATGCTTCCCCGCGGGCAGTTTGTGACTGAGGCGCCACGTATTCGACCTGAACGGTTCGACGCTTATTATCTCGGGGAGGCTTGGCCTTTTCACTCTGCTGGTTGATCTGTTCGCGTTTAGCGGTAAGCCCCCCGACGGGCGAAACGGCAGTATGTGGTTTCCCTGGTTCGCGAACAGATGCGCTTCGCGCCAGCATCGGCGCATCGAATGGGTCTTCTGGTAAATAATCAGTAGGTGAGCTAGGAGGCGCAAGAAACGGCATACTGGAGAAGACTGTTGTCTTCGAGATATCGTTCGAAGTCGTAGTACTCGAGGTTATGAAGCTGACGACGTGGGCGTAATCGCTGAGCCAGCTATGTCGAGCTACTTCGAACAGGTCTGCGCGCTTTCGAGGATCAGGAACGAGGATTCGTTTGAGAAGGTCCCTTGCGTGGGGGGTCACGTATTCTGGGAATGTGAGCGGGGTCGACACTATGTACTTGTACAAAAGGTTAATGTTATCGCCCTCAGGGTTGGCTGGATCATCGTCAAAGGGCAGGTACCCGGCCAGCATGGCATACTACAAATTCGTCAGTTGATATTCGAGAGGTGGGTCTGGATCCACTTACCAAAATCACACCGCAACTCCATACGTCGACTTTTCGTCCAGTGTACAGAGAATCGCTCACAACCAGCTCGGGAGCAGCATAGCATGGGCTACCACAGCTGGTTTGCATGAGATCTCCTCGCCGAGCGCCGTCCGTACCTTCCAAGCCCATTGATCGTACAAATTCCTTATTTCCTAGATTGAACTCGATCTCTTCTCCGAGTTCATCGTTCGGGTCGAATGTATTGGCGAAGCCAAAATCTGTGATTATGATGTTGCGATTGCGGTCAAGCAACAAGTTCTCCAACTTCAAGTCACGATGCACTATGCCCTTTTTATGCAAATAGCCAACACCAGAGATCAATTGGGCGAATAGTCTTCGTGCTGCGTGGTCTTTAAGATAGCGGTGGTTAAGGATGTAATCGAACAGCTCTCCGCCGGAAGCATACTCTAATATTATGCCAATATGTCGTTCAGTTTCTACCATCTCATGTAGCCGGACAATATTTGGGTGCTCGAGTCCTCGAAGGATGTGGATTTCGCGGTAGATCTTTTGTAGTCGATTTTGGTTTGAGCCCAATGTTTCTCGCCTAATCAGCTTGATGGCAACCTCTACGCTGCTATCTTTCTTCCAGCCCATCTTGACTTTTCCAAATTCACCCTCTCCTAATGTTTGTCCCAGGATATAATTGCCAAATCTTGACCGCTTTCCCGAGCTTTCAGATTTCGAATGATCTTGCCGGCTCTTACCAGCACCTCGGCCACCATCGTCAACACCTTCGCTGCCGACTAGACCAAGTCCAGTTATGGGAGTGATATCAGTCCCTGCAGCTGCAGGCCTTGCTTCGGCCTGCCTCGCTTCTTCGCGAGCAATGTCTTCTTGAGGATCTGCGACGACTATGCGGTTGATAACGGTGCTTTCCTCGCGAGGGAGGGTCGTGCCTGTTGGTGGCTGACCAACGGCTGTAGCGGAGCGGCTATGGGTAGGCTGCCCAGGAGATTGTTTAGATCTGCTAGAGCTACCGCCGTGACGGGGGCTGTCTTTTCCTTTTCTTCGAGATGAACTATCATCGCGCGCTCCGGCACTAGCATATGATGATGAGTGTTGTGCCCGAGAAGTCACGGGGCTATTGTTTCCAGATGTAGCGGTAGAGTTCTGATTGCGATGCGACGACGTTCGCGGCGGTGGCATAGGGGCTCCGGCGGCCATGGCGGTGGGCGCTGCGGTCGTTACGGGCGAAGAATGGGTGGACGGTGGAAGAGGTTGCGCGCGAGGAGTGTTTAGTGACATGGCTGGAGAGTTGTGAGTCTGCGGTGTAGTGGGAGTATTTGGCGACGCGCCATTTCCACCAGGTCGCTGCGAAGGTCTTCTGGAGGAGGCCGGGGACGCGGCTACGGGGGATTGTTGCGAGTAGTACTGTTCTCGTCCATGTGAAGATTGTTGTTGTGGGTAGGACCTGTTTGATATGGCTGGACCGCTGGCCTGCACAGCGGCCGAAGACATCGTCTCAGCCGCGGACAGCGAGGGCGGTCGAGGAATCGGTAGACGGACTGAGGGGACAGACAGCCGTACCGCAGAAGGAGCAGAGCAATTCAATCGAGTACCTCTATGTAGATGTTGAGAGGGTGAGGAGAGGAGTCTGGAGCGGCAGACGCATCAGGGCCTCTGGCGGCGCAAAGTGGGCTACGTGACGTGCAGCAGCGCAGAGTGTAGCTTGCTCGGCGGGAGGCTCCCTTTTTGTTATCTGGGGCTGGCAACGCGGATGCAGCAATTGCCGGGGTTGGCAGGGCAGGGCAGCAAGCCGGAGCTGTCGCGGCGGTCGAGGGAGGGTCGATGAGGAGCGAGGTCGAGGACACAAGACGATGGATGGGAGGGCGGTGATGTTGATGGCGGTTTGGGGGGTGCGGAATGGCTCGAGAGGGTCTGGTGCTGCTAAGGTCAGGTCGGGAGTAGTGTGGTGTAGCAAGTAGTGTGTAGCACTGAGAGCCCCTTCACATGCAGCGCGCGCCGAGCGGGAAAGGATGGCGCTGGGCGTTGAAGCGAGCGAGCAAGCGTGTTGGACTGGGCCGAAGCGTGTCAATGTCCTGTCAGCCTCAGGCCGAGGGGGGGAGGGGGGCGAGCTGGCAGCGAGTGGGCAGCTGTCTGGCGCGGATAACTCTCACAACGGCGGCGGATGCGACGTTTGGAGGAGAGAGGGAGAGGAGTCGGGGGGGGGATTGTTGGAAGCTTGAGCAAGCAGCTTGACGTGAGTGGAGAGGTGGAAAGTGACGGCGGCTGAGGTTCGAGTAAAGCGAAGGGGAGGGAAAGTGCTAATCTCGCTTTGGGGGTGAGCGGGTGGCTTTTTGGGAAAGAAAGGGGCAGCCACCGCTACTGACGAGAGAGCTTGCGGGTGTTAGAGTGAGAATGGGAATGGGAGTGTGTGCGAGTGAGAGAGCAAAGAGGGAGCAGCAGCACTAAACAACATCAAGGACACAGCACAAGCACAGCACAGCACAGCACAACACAACGGCGGCACTAATTACTTTTACTTTTCGTTCTGCAGTATACCACTTCCTGACCACTGCCTTTGATATTATTTTACTCCTCCGTATACACTCACACTCACACTCACACTCACACCCACATCCTCATCCACTTCCAAACCCACTATCACTCTCTATCACGCCCATGCCCACGCCCACTTCTGATCCCTCCCTTCTGCTACTTCTACTGACCACAGACTCGCCCGCAACACGCACAAGGCACGCCCGTCATCTCCACCTGCATTTCCCTCACTCGCACACTTTGCGCGCACAGCGCTCCTCACTCCTGGCATTGGGACACAAGACACAGGATAATTAGACCTAGAGTCCACCTACCGGGGATTCCCCAGCCAAAGGGAGGGGAAGAGGCACGTTGGCCCTGTGGCACAACGACGCGCTCCCCGGAGAGAGAGAGAGAGAGGGAGGGAGGGAGGGGATGTGGCCCAGTCAGCTGCGTGGTGGGTGGGCGAGTTGATGAGATCGCAATCGCCATACCCACCGACATCGCCATCGCCAACACCGCACGACTTCTACCAACCCTACAAAACAACCTCTCTCCGTACCTCCCTCCCAAGGGCGAGCAGTTTAGCTACGCTAACAACAGCACCACTCCCATACTCGCGCCGAGCTCCGTGGCATCCCTCCATGCCAGCCACAAGCATCAGCGGGCGCTATGCTGCACTCAGAAAGGGAGATGGGGCCTAGCATCAAGTAGTCCGTTTCAACCCTTCACACCCACACTACTTGGCCTTGGACTTGCGCGCGCCCGCCCGCCATCTGCCAAAATCTGCTAACGCTGTGAGACCTGGGGGTTTCCTAGCCCTGGCTCTACCGCCTGGTGCTTGACCTGTCCTGGTGCTGCTCTGTTTTGCTTGCTTGCTTGCGCGCGCTGGGCCCGCTTTCGCGCTGGGATTGCGCAAATTGCTATTTATGCCAGGCGCTGCTTCAACTTGATGCAACACCCGCATCACGCCCGTCATTATTGCTGTTAATAACACCAGTCGTGACGCCTCCTGTTGCCCTCGAGCCCTATAGTACCGAGAGAACACGCGCTGCTATGCCACCCAGGATGGGATGCGGCCACGACGCCGCGAGCCTGCTCCCATATGTCTCATCTATCCAACATCTTGGTCTCCCTCGAGAGACGGCGGCGGCGCCGAAAAAGCCCTCGGTGAAGATTGGGACAGGCTGATGTTGTTCAATCTGGATCAAAGCGCTTCCGCTCTTACTCAGAGCCCCTTAAATGGCCTAATGACCGACCCAGCACCATTCAGACGTCCACGAGCGCATTAAAGATTGCCCGCGTATCATGGGTGGATGACAACAATCGCTACCAAAACACACCCGGGCAGGCCCTCGACACCGCGTCCAGATGATAAACAGTGCCGTCATGGGGACCGTGTACGTGCTGGACTTTACTGCCCAGGTTTGTAGGTTCCTGGTCGCTCCTCGTGAATCGCCCTGGCAGGCTCACCTGTGTGTATCAATCCTACATGGCGTGTGGCGCTCCACAACACCCCATGCAAACAATAAACATGCACACCACATCCACATCCACCTCCACCATCGGAAAGCCCACCGAAGAGCCCAAGGATCTCTAGTCACATGATCAATCAACCCTACCTACCAACATCCCGAGGTCCAGATTTGGGTATGCGCACTCCCGTACCCGCATACAACATCAGAAGAGACGCAGCAAATAATTGACTCTTCAAACCCAATCATAAAATTACAAGCCGAAATATGAAGAGGATGACCCCTGTAACTCGCAATTCCCGCCCTACCATCAGCGGGCCCTGAATCGCCGACCTTGCTTTTCCATTGCTCGGCCACGCCTCGGAACCACTCAGCCCCCCAGCGGCCACACCCCTCGTCCCGACCTGCCCACAGCCCGCCGTTCCTGACTATGAAGATCTCCAGCCCGAAACTAATCGCGTAGTGCACCAAAGAACTTGATATAGGACTTCTAGCATCACCCCAGCGGGCTACCATCCGAAATCTTTACTCCGTATATTCACTACTCTTCATATGCTGTCCTGTAATTTCGAATTTATGCTCTGGGGTAAAGGGCAAGGTACGTACTGTGTACGTCAGGGTAAGGCCAAGGTAAGTGCGTAGTACATATCTTGATAATTAACAGCCACGCTACGAATTCCCACGGTTACATAAACCGTTGGGTGGACGAAACACTCGCACGTATTCGGCAGTCAAAAGGCACGGTACATGTATAGGCATGCACGCCATCCATATCGGAGATTAAAAAAAAGTGCGCCAAAAGGCCACCACCATGTGATACGATGCGCTGCGATGCGCTGCTGCTTTAGCCATACGTACCTGCCTACACACACATAAATCCACACAGTACTTCGTACATGTTCCCGTAGTTATGCTCTGCGTGCGCTCATGACTCATTCGTGATCAAGGCCTACCTAGGTTAAAATAAAGTGAGAAGGACCTAAAGAACTACCCGCCCTACCTAATCAACGGTTCCCCCGTTCTAAAAAATCTCGAACGCTGATCCTTGTTTATTTTTCTTTTCTTTTCTTGTTTATATTTTTTCCCGTTTTCTGGGGAGGTTTTCTTTTAATTTTTTTTTTTTTTTTTTTTTTTTTTTGAAATTTGAGAGATGAACCGGTAGGAAATAGGGTGTATGGAGTATTGAGTATTGAGACTCATCTTATTCATCCAAGTAACACAGCTGGTTATGAGACCCACGATGGCGAGAAAGTGGAACAGGTGCCAGTGCTTTTCTTCTCTTTTCTTTTCTTTTTCTTCCCCCTTAAACTGCATTTGCCACCATTCACTAGGAGATGCGCAGGGTACTCCGTAGAAAGACAGTTCACGCCATGTGACGTTGGAGGCGCTGCTGCCCGAGCGATCGTTTTTTTTTTCACCCCATGGATGGTCTGATTTATGTTCTGTCCTGTTCCTAACTGTGCGCGCCCGAATGCACATGCACATGCACATGTGGGACTCGAGCGAGGCTGGGCTGGGATATCCCATGTTCGAGAAGAAGGAAAAAGAAATGTGATAGAGGAGATTTGGCAGATTTGGGTTTTGCTTCTCCCGCGTTCTAGAAGATTTGTTGCGTGATGGGGCCCTACGTCATTTGGGGATGGGAGCGGATGGGTAGCTGGGTAGGCTTGGATTGCTAATTACTGTACTGTGTACTTTACATACCCAGTCCCGGTGCTCTGCAATTTCCTACCTCCTATTGTGTCCGACCCAATCGGACGACCGTGTTTTTTGATTTTTTGTTTTGGTTATCGTTACTAGCCCGGCTGTGATGTGTAGATTGTGTACTCCAGAAACACCATTTCGCTCCATGCCAGATGCCTACATACTGGTTGGGTTCCACTTCTACTTCACATCTTGACTCCCGGGGGCAGATCAATCGATAGAATATCGATTCCCTTCTGGAGCTCAGACTTGCTCGGCATTTTTGCCCTCCTCATCAATTCCGCCGTCTGCATCACATACGGATCCTTGCCCATGGATGTGGCTGCCACCACTGTCTCTCCCTTTGTGTAATAGGCAATAAACGCAGGTTTCTCCGGCTCCCCCTGGAGAACAACGTCGTCGTACCCACTGACTGTGTTACCACAATACCGCAGCTGGGATCCTAGCGCTGACCAGAAAATCGGGATGAATGGCTTGGCCTTGGCTCCTGGGTTGTTGATCGAGTTGGCGACGGAACGACCTGCGTTCTGGGCGACGTTCCAGTGCTCGATGCGGGTGGGAGCCCCGTTGCCTCCGGGGCCGTGGTATGGGTATGTTGCTATGTCGCCGATGGCATAGACGTCGGATAATCCTTGGACCTCGAAAAGTTCGTTTGTTCTGAGCGACCCATCCTTTTCTAATGTGACCTCTCCAGATTCTTTCAGATACTCCGTGGCTGGGGCTACACCGACACCTTCGATGACTAGGTCTGCTTCTAGGACCGTTCCATCCTTCAGATGAACTGCCCCGACTTTGGAAGAATCATCCTTGGATGGTGTTGCTTTGTCGACGCTCGCACCCATGTAGAATTTGACACCATTCTTCTCCAAAAGACCACGGAATACCTTTCCAACCTTAGCTCCCATGACGCGCTCCATCGGCTCTATAGGACTTTAGTACGAGGGTTGCTAAGAATGAGGTGCTAGATATACCTTGCTCCATGCCAATGACCGTCACGTCATTCTTCATACCAGCCAAGCAGTTGCCTACCTCCATGCCGATGAAGGAGCTTCCAACAACGACAATCTTCTTGCCATTATCTCCAACAGCCTTGACAATATTCTGTGCATCAGGCAGAGAGCGCAGGATGAAGACGTTACCCAGTTCTCCTTCCTTCAGGCCGGGCAATGGTAACCACCTAGGGGTACCACCGGTTGCCAGGACAAGCTTGGTGTAGTCGTACGTCTTGCCAGACTTGGTGGATACTTTCTTCCCTTTGAAGTCGACGCTTTTCACCTCATCTTCCTGGATATCAATTGATGCGTCTTTGTAGAATTCCGGGGCTCTCCAAGCGGCCTTGGAAATATCTGCAAGTAAAGCCTTTGACAGCTTCGTACGGTCAATGGGCCGATAGCCTTCTTTAGAGAGAACAGTAATTTGGCCCTTGTAGCCTCCGCCTCGCAGACCTTCAATTGCACCGAGGGTTCCACTTCCACTAAGTTGTGTGAATTAGGGGGGTGGTGTGATACCAAAACTTTGAGGCTGACTTACCCTCCGACAACAAGAACTTTCTCGTTGCTTACCGACGAACATTTCAGATTCAAGAACCTCCTGTTCGTCTTGATTGTGTCTTCATCGGATTTGACGTAGACTGCTCCATCTCTCTCAACAAGCTCATACTTGGTCAAAGGGTCTAGAGCTGGTGCATTTTCGATCTCCCCAGTTGCGACGGAGAAACAAGCTGCCAGTTGTCAACTGTGGACACCGAATGCACGCGGTCGGAAGATGCTTACCGCCATGCCAGGGACACGTCAGCCTGCCATCGCCAGTGACCACGCCATTCTTCAATGGAGCTCCGTAGTGTGTGCAATTGGCGGAAGTTGCGTGGACTTGGTCTTGAGTCTTTATGAGAAGTACCTTTCCTCCCTCGATGCCGTCGACTTCGACCTCTTGCTTGTCTCCGTTTTTCAAATTTAGGGATGTTACGCCCTTGAGCTTGAACTCTTGAGCCATGATTCGTGCACTGACACCAAAAGCTCTCCGATACAAGAAGGGGATGAAAGGGGGGTGCAGAGAAGACCTCAAAAGTCGTGGAGGAAGCGAGGAAAAGGGAGAAGCGAGCATTAACAGCGAGGTTTCTGAAATAATGGCATACGCATGCGTTTGTCAGACAGGGCACCAGAAATGTTGTGAGGACGCAAGCTCCCCCGCATCAGCCAATTTACACGCATCCTGATTCGTCGCGCAATCATGACGACATGGACATTGGATTCCGAATTGCGAGCTTTACCTGGGGCTTATCGATAAGTGACGCGGATTCCTCCCCACCCGCACCTTGTGCACCTCCGACTCCGCGGCAGTTGGGACATTGTTTACTTAATCATTGCCCTCCCTTTATGTTGGTGATGTCTTGCGTCTAGAGCGTCTGTTTAGCTTTGACTCAGCGATGGAGAGTTGACGGATACTGACGGCTTCGAGCTACCCCAGATTGAAGTCTTTCTTCTTGCATTAACTTCTATAAATGTGCCTCCTTACCCCCACCTATGGTACGGATTGCGAGACTCGTGACACAACTCACTGCTCCCAAGGTACCATCTTCCAGCCTTCAACGACCTCGTAGATTCGGCATGGCGCAACAATTCCGTCAGTCTTTCCCGTCTTTGGACGTTACTTACTTCACCACTCACTAACTTGGTATTAGACACAACTTTCCCTTCTGACTTGCCCGTGCCCAAAGATGACGGGGCATGTTCTCACTTGACAGGCCTTCAATTGCCCTCAGTCACTCTCCCTTCAACCTCTGGGGAAAATGTAGATCTCTCAGGGCTCCGAGGCTTGACCGTTGTGTTCTGCTATCCTCGCACCGCTGCACCAGGAGAGACTGTACCAGATGACTGGAATGCTATTCCTGGCGCACGAGGTTGTACACCTCAGGCCTGCAGCTTCCGTGACGAGACCCAGAAACTCACCAGTCTCGGTGTGAAGGGCTTATTCGGATTGTCTGTCCAGAACACGCCTTATCAGCAGGAGGTAAAGGAACGTATCCATCTCCCCTACGATCTACTGTCGGATGAGAAACTGGAGTTTGCTTCGGCACTCAAGTTACCATTTTTCGAGTGGCAAGGCAAGAAGTTGATCAAGAGGCTCACATTAGCTGTAGAAGATGGCAACATTGTAAAGGTTTGGTATCCTGTATTTCCGCCTGACAGCAATGCGAAGCAGGTTGTTGAATGGTTGGACTCCAGGAAGTGATTTGTCTGCGCACTGTCCATTGGGGGAAGAGTTAATCAGGAATGAAAGGCCTTCAGGAATAATACACCACTCTCATAGTAACTGCCGTCGGGAACAGAATCTATTCAGAGAGAACAGAGACATTTTACATGCAAGTAACGCCAAAACCCTTGCTGGGCTCGAAGGATACATAGCGTATCTAAATTTGGCATGAGATCCCGTGTGGAAACGTGCAGTTTACAAGTTACCATGACGGCCACAAAGAGACATTCGTGCCACGGATTAAGTAAAGTAAATAGCGTGGGAGTAACAAGTACCTGGAAATCAAACACTTTGTTGGACTTGCATCATCCAATAAGCCAAGTCTTTCGTCGACATGAAGCAATCCACATGGGGTACCTTAGTCCGGACGGCACATAAATGAGCGTCAAACGCGGCACAGCCTCAACATGAGCAAATTGGGTGGATTGAACAGGAAGTGCGAAGCCGTCTGATGTTGCAGCCGTGTGGTGTTGGAGATGGTATCACAGTGACTTGGTCAACGGTGAGCCTCTGTTGGGTGGTAGTCGGACCGAGACAGCCAGTTCGGTGAGATTCACGGGACATAGTCATCTCGAAAGGATCGGCAAGATGCGCATCGTTGAGTGCACGTTATGTGCCGCTTCTAGAAGGTGGATGCAGAGGGCAACGTGAAGTGAGAAATGGGGCGACGCCGCGGAAGAATTTTCCAAGTGATATTAACAATAGAGGCATGATGCTGAAACAAGAATTTGCTACCGCAATTCCAGCGAGCGGCCAAGCCGGTTGTCGAATTACAGATGAGCGGCGCTGTGGGGAAAACAAAGAACTAGAGCGGCATGGCTGCAGTTGATCTGCGGCTTTATATTGTGCAGGGCAGCTGCAGCATCAAAGAAGCCACCTGCAGCATGTGTCACTGTACATACATTTCGTCATGCAGCCAGCATCACCGTTGCAAATGCAAGTACATTGGCCGCTTGTTCTGACCACAAAGCCGTGGAAGAAACTCCAGGTCGGGATTGCTGCGATTCACGGATCTCAAATTACCTTGCGCCAGTTGAACGAGCAAAGAAAGATTCGAGAAAATTGCCCTCCCGCCGTCGTGGGGAGCCTGGAGAAAGCCAGGCAGCCGGGAAAACGTCTGGGTTCATTATGGCTGCTGCACTCAATATCTGCTGTGTACCTTTGTACTCGCCCAGCTCCTTACAGATTCCACCCATGCATTCGCCGCTGAGATTGTGGGTCTAGTTCTCCTTGCTGAGCACATGGTTGAATCTCTCATGGCCATCTCTCATGGGCGTCCACCCATCGTGCTGTGCCCAATCCCCGGTATCCGTCTGCCACACCCCCGCAGAGTATCTCTGGCTTCAACATCCGAAGCCAGAGATGAATGGTGGAGGTCAGGCCTAGTTCATGGTTCTGACCGGCCCGCTAGACGCATCCACCGACCAATCTGACAAACAAACCATATTCTTTTCTCTGGTTCAAGTGTCTACTAGTATATGTACCAATCTTCCGATATTTCTTCCCCAGCCGTCGCTTATGCACCCTGCACAAGCTACCCTGTCTCCCGTTCCTGAACATATCGTCATTTTCCATGTCGCAAACTGCGGGGATCTTAGAGCTTGCTTCCCGCTTTTGTACCCATGGATTAGGTATATCTTACCCACTGCCGCCGCCGTTATGATCTTGTTGTGTGCTATCAAGCTTCTTCCCTTCCATTTAATTTCGACCTTCTTCTTGGAGCCTGGTAGACCTCATACATCCCGGGCTTTGCCATAGCTCCTCTTGCTCTCGTGAAGAGCCGTTGAGCTACAATGGGTTGCTCCACTCCCATGAGACTTCTATCAATTATCTCGTCCCTGGCTGCCGTGTCATGTGGACAGAGCTCTTCGATCACCGCAGACGGATTGGGCCCTTCGCCATCTCCATCAAGCTCACCTACCGTGGGAACGGTTCTTATCTCTGGAACTCCAACGACATTTCGATCCACGTTTACCATTCCAGCGTCTGCTGACGAGGGAGCTGAGGTACTATCGAATATCAAAGACCCTGAAGCTAAAAACGCCCAAGATGTTTGTCCAGGATACAAGGCATCACAAGTGCAGGAGGACGAGCGGGGACTCAGTGCAGTCCTGACATTAGCTGGGCCACCTTGCAATCTCTACGGCAACGACGTAGAGGTCCTCAATCTCAAGGTCGAATATCAGTCGTCAAATCGACTTGCTATCAATATCAGCCCTGCAAATATTGTACGTACAATACTCATTCCCAGGTCAATGCAACCGATATTCCAGTGAAGCAACTAACACGTTTAGGATTCATCAAACTCATCATGGTATGTAGTCCCCGAGGACTTGATTCCACGTCCGAAGCCAGATGATACGTATGGGGGTCTCGATCTTGAATTTGACTGTAAGCTTTGTGCTCCGTAAGCTGGTGAAAGATCCAATTTGTTGACTTATACGAAGGGGATGATGAACCATCATTTTGGTTCAGTGTTACGAGACACTCCACGGGGGATGTTTTATTCACCACCGAGGACACCAAGCTCATCTATGAGGATCAGTTCATTGAATTTGTAACGGATCTCCCGGATGACTACAATCTCTATGGTCTTGGAGAGAGAATTCATGGCCTGCGATTGAACAATAACTTCACCGCTACCATCTATGCTGCAGATGTCGGTGACCCAATCGATCGCAACATCTACGGTAGTCACCCGTTCTATCTCGACACCAGATATTTCGAGACGGACGAGAACGGTAAACGAAGCCTCGTCAAGAGATCTTCCATCCCAGAAGGAGATTTGGCAAGTCGCAAGAAGCGCAGCGAGGGTGGAGGATCGCCGTATGAATCGTACTCTCATGGCGTATACCTACGAAATGTGCATGGTCAAGACGTCGTGCTGCAGCCTGAGAGTTTGACCTGGAGGCTTCTAGGAGGAAGCATCGACTTGTTCTTCTTCGATGGGCCTTCTCAGTCTAACGTCACGAAGCAGTATCTCACTTCGGCAATTGGCTTGCCTAAGATGGAGCCGTACTGGGGCTTTGGCTATCATCAATGCCGTTGGGGCTACCGAAACTGGACTGAGACTCGAGAGGTAAGGTATACCAAATCACAGGAAGAGATATGGTGCTGACTATCGACAGATTGTCCAGACTTTCAAAGACTTCAACATTCCCCTAGGTAAGTAGAAGAGCGGCTGTAACCCCACGTATGAATGCTCACTCAGTATTCAGAAACTATCTGGTTGGACATTGATTACATGGATCAGTGAGTCTCCTTATCTTGTTGGACTAGCGCAGAATTAACAGATGGCTTAGATACCGTGACTTCACCCTTGATCCCGTCACTTTCCCACCTTCAGGTGTCAAGGACTTTTTCGACTGGCTTCATGGCAACAATCAGCATTTTGTCCCGATTGTAGATTCCGCAATATACATTCCCAACCCCACTAACGCCAGTGACGCTTACGACACCTACACCCGCGGCAACGCTTCGGGTTCATTCCTCAATAACCCGGATGGCAGTCAGTATATTGGCGCTGTATGGCCGGGTTATACTGTCTTCCCCGATTGGCTCTCCCAATCTGCCCAGGAGTGGTGGATCGACGAAATGTAAGTCCGGTAACCTTCAACCATTATATGCGCTCATTATTGTAGGGTTAAATGGTACAAAGAAGTGCCATATTCTGGATTCTGGATTGACATGTCGGAAGTGTCTTCATTTTGCGTCGGAAGCTGTGGCACTGGGAATGTTACCATGAACCCAGTGCATCCTCCCTTTTCTCTACCGGGAGAGGAAGGGAATAAAATCTACGATTACCCCGAAGGCTTCAATATCACGAATGCTACTGAGGCAGCATCAGCTTCTTCGGCCTCTTCGAGCCAGGCAGCTTCAACATCATCCGCCGGCACTTCTACATCCACAGTCTACCTTCGTACCACGCCTACACCAGGTTCCAGGAACGTCAACCACCCTCCATACGTGATTGACAATGTTCAGGGCGATCTTGCTGTGCACGCGGTTTCTCCAAATGCAACCCACGCAAATGGCGTTCAGGAGTATGACGTCCATAACCTGTTCGGGTATGTGCAAACTTCGTCGACGCTTCAAGGGAAACCATACTAATCCATATATTCTAGACACCAGATTCTGAATGCAACCTACCACGGTCTACTCAAAGTATTCCCTGGTAAACGTCCATTTGTCATCGGTAGATCTACCTTTGCTGGCTCAGGCAAATGGTCTGGCCATTGGGGTGGAGACAACATGTCCAAGTGGTACTACATGTACTTCTCGATCCCCCAAGCACTGTCGTTCTCCCTATACGGCATCCCTATGTTTGGTGTCGACACATGGTAAGCATATCCCCTAATTTAGTCCCTTTGAACCAAAAGCTAACAAGTCCTCCAAGTGGCTTCAACGGCAACACCGACTACGAACTCTGCTCCCGCTGGATGCAACTCAGCGCTTTCTTCCCCTTCTACCGCAACCACAACACCCTCTCTGCCCTCTCCCAGGAACCCTTCCGCTGGGAATCCGTAGCATCCGCCTCCCGCACTGCCATGAACATCCGCTACACCCTCCTCCCCTACATGTACACACTCTTCCGCCAAGCCCACACAAAGGGCTGCACCGTGATGCGAGCCCTAGCATGGGAATTCCCCAACGAGCCACAACTCGCCGGCGTCGACACACAATTCATGCTTGGCCACTCCCTCCTCATAACCCCCGTCCTCGAACCCCAAGTCGACTTCGTCAAGGGCGTATTCCCAGGTATCATCGACGGCGAGGTCTGGTACGATTGGTACACCTTAGACAAATTCGAAGCCGAGGCCGGCGTAAACACCACCATCTCTGCACCATTGGGTCACATCCCGGTCTTCGTACGCGGGGGCTCTATTCTCCCCACGCAAGAGCCGGGATACACGACCACGGAATCGCGTAAGAATCCCTGGGGTCTCATCATCGCTTTATCCGAGGACGGATGCGCCAAGGGCAAATTGTACGTCGATGATGGAGAGTCCCTCGAGCCTGATGACCATCTTTGCGTAAAATTCAAGGCTAAGAAGGGGGTTTTGAGTGTTGGTGTTACCGGGACATATAATGATACGAATTCCTTGGGGAATGTGACGATTGCGGGTGTTGATAGTATCGGAGTTGTGAAATTGAATAATCAGACTGTTGATAGGACGAAGGTGGATTATGATGAGGAGGCGAGGGTTTTGAAGATCGGAGGGTTGAATGAACTTACGAGTGGCGGGGCTTGGAAGGGGAATTGGACGTTGAGTTGGGTTTGAGTGGGTGAGTGAATGAGTGGGCGAATGCCGCCTGCGGGTTTAGATTTGCTTGAAATGTTGCTAGGAATGGAAAGATAGTGAAGTCATCAAGACTAGAGAGAAGATTAATATAGGTAGAGCGAGAAGATTTTGATCGAAACGTAGTAGGAATTATATAACCTTTGTGATTATCATCTATATATGATCTTATATGTGATCAAATTCAGCTTTCAAGTTCTTCGGCCTCCTCATCCTCCTCCTTCCTTCCATGCTGATATTAAAAAATACTACATACTAGTGCCGTCCGAGGCTTGCCTATTTATTTACTGCTACAATTGTTGGGTTCCATGGTGGCCATTTCTGTTGTTCATCTGAATTATCACAAACTATCTGTTGCGGTGGGGGTATATCCATCTCGTATCTAACCAATGCCAAATTCATGCTGTAAAGTGCTGATCAATAAAACATGCTACTCAAATTGTGCATGCAGTCCCCCCCAAAAACGCCAATTGCAGGTTTGGTTCCATTTCCAACTTAAAGCATGAGTCTCCCAAACGAAAGAGAGATAGATAAGAAAAAGGAAAGAAAATTATTAGCGATCGTGTTTAGTTCGTTGTCATTAGTCTGACTACTACCCAATTAAGTCATTCATTTCTATGAGCCTAGAGCATCACCCAATGCCTCGGCATCTAGATCTGTGACTACCACCTTCGTTGGGGTGGGTGGGATCGCATCGAAGAATCCCCATATCGGACCCGATTGATTGACGCCTGATGGCCTCAATTTTGGGACCGGTACACCTCCAGGGTCTTTCTTCTTTGTTGAGGTTGCTGCACCCGCAAGGTTTGATTTCGACTTGGATGTTGAAGTGTTCGCGGATTTTGCTGTTTCCTGGGAGACTTTGGATTTCTGGGTATCGGAGGACGCAGGGCGGGATGTAGCAGAGGTGGAAGTAGATGATGGAGCGGGAGTAGCACCCCACTTGCCCCAAACCCATCCTCCCACTTTCTTCCCAAGCCCCTTTCCTACGCCTCCTCCTTCGCCAGAGTCTGAAGATTTGTGAGACTGCTCCTGTCCACTAACACCACGCTTCTGGCTCGCTAGAGACGAGTAGAGTAATGAGCGGTTGAAAGTGCTGCTGTCGAGGTTGCGGCGTGACATGCTTGCTGTAGCTGTTGCTGTCCAGGGTGTGACTTCAGCTTGGATAGAGGAACCAGATATGTGGGAGTTGAAGCGAGGGGAGGTAGACATTAGCAGTTGCGACGGGCGAGATTGGAGCGTGTGAATATCCATTCCGGACACGGAAATGAGGGATTCATGGCTCGTCGCGCGGCGAATATGTGGCCGACGCTGGGTAGTGGGGGAGAGCATTTCGTCAAACTCGTCATCTGGAGAGAAAGCCGGTGAATTCAAAGATTCAACATCGGGTGTAGGCGCCGGAGAATCTTCGTTCTCTTCGGGTATAGTGGAATGTGGTGAGGGCGAGAGGTTCATGAAATCGTTCGGGAACGAATTCTGGGGGCTAACAGATGAAATAATGGCGGTTGCGGGACTAGATTTGTTGAGTAGTGATATCGGTGTAGATACGCTACGAATCGTAGAGAGGCTTGGAGGTTTCAAGGTTTGCGATGTGCGCCGACGATGACGGGGCAAGTCGTCCTGACCGCTAACACCTTCCTGGAACTTTGACGATTCCAGTAATGGTGATGCAAGATTGACACTATCTGAAGGGCTGGTAGGGCGAGAGGAGTCATATGCAGCGTCACTAAAGACCCGATCGTAGATAGAACCACGGTGAGAGATGGATATAGGAGATCCTGGAGCAGAGCCTGGCACAAGAGTCGTAGCATTCGACCATCGGTTTGGGTTTGGGGGAATGGTGACTGCCGTTTGCGAAAGTACAGTTCCTACAGTGGACTGGTCTGTATTCGCTGGAGGTGTGAAGTGGCTTGGGGTTAAGCTGAACCGCTTCTTCCTCTGGCGCCGTTGAGTTTGAAATTTCGGTGCCTCCTTCTTTGGAGTAGGTCCATGATAGTGGTGGTGAATGTGTAGTTCTTGATTCAACACCTGCTCGGTTCCTAACTCTTTTTGTAAGGTCGGCGTCGGAACTTCTTCTGCACCTGGCGAAACAGGTTGGTGCACGCGTAACTGGTCTCGGAGCCGTTCGACCTCCTCATTCGAATTCAACAGCATCTCGCGAAGCTCCAGGATTCCGTGCTGCAGGTTGGCATTATCCAGGAGAATGTCCTTAACAAAGTGCGACACAACATTTGTGCCGGCCTTCTCCTGGCCTGCTTTGGCCTTCAACCTTCCTGCTGCAGTTGCCAATTCTCCATCCACAGCCATCCGCCTTTCCATACGCGCAACAATCTCCACATGTCGTTCTCGTTCTTCGCGGGCCTCCTTTTCAATCCTGTCAATCTGATCCTGGAGATCTCCTATGATCTTCTCTGCTCTCCTCCACCTTTGAATGGCTGTTCGTTCGTCGCCGACTTTCGATTCCAGGGTCCCCTGCAGGATCGCTTGCTCGCGCTCAAGATCTATCAGCTGTCGCTCGAGGGATTGGGTGCGAGCTGCCAAAGATGAGAGGCGTTGGATTTCTTCTTCGGTGGAATGAAGGGTATCTGTGAGCGCTTTGACGTGCGCGTCAGAGGATGCAACTGCTTCGTTCAGATGTTCTAATTGATCCAGAAGCTCGCGATTTGCCTTGATCGTTTCGGCGTTCTTTAGCTCCAACTCTTCCTTCTCCTTCTCCAACGTTTCGATTGTCGCGGTTAGCTGCTGCCGCTCACGCTCCGAATCTGCAACATAGGCTTCATGACGAACTAGGAGGGCCTGAAGGGTGAAAGTCAGCGACATGTCGGGCCATATGAGTGAGGGGCACGACGTGGATAGGAGTGTCTTGGACCCCTTGTGGACGTGTTTACAAGCGTGAAATACGTACCTGGCCAAGCTGGGCAGCCTTTGACACGTCCCTTTCCAGACCTTCTAGAAGAGTGCTATTGTGAGCGAGAAAAGCGCATTCCGGGGAGCCACAGCAGCACCGTGGAATGTTGCTGTTTCTCGGTAGAGCGCTCTCCATCTCGGTTACCTTAGCGGGGCGACGAGGATAGGGACATGGGCGCTGAGAGGTAGCGGACAGGACGTGGGCGTGAATGAGTCGGTGTGAGTCTCGGGCATGCTCGAAGGTGACTGTAGCGTAGGTGCGACTGAGCTGAGGAGTAGCTAGGGAGGGGTGGTGGGTGCGTGAGTGAATGAAGTTGGATGTTGAGATAGCGCAATCGCCGAGAGCAGCGCGTAGTAGCGTACCAGCACCAGCCCCAGCCCCAGCCTTAGCCTTGCGTTCAGGTGCCTAGCTTTGCACTCAGACAGACTCACAGTGAGTGAACGTGACACTGCCAACTGACAGCTGCCGACTGACGGGGGAGGCGTTTCCTCGGGCAAAACAGGGAAAACGGGGCTTTGGGGGGCGCCATGCCATCACCTTGCAGACCATGCCTGATTGGGACCAGCCACCCCATTTTCGATCTCTGTATACAATTTGCCAGGTCATTGGCTGGCGGTGTCCGCGGCACCCTTTTGATCTCTCCTTCTCACCGCCACCGTGGGACCGAGTGTTACTTTTATGGTTGATCAGGCGCAGTTTTTCAGTCGCCTCATGGCCCACCGGGCCACCACCAGAGAGCACCCTCTTATCCGCTCCAGAGGCCTCGCCGGTTCATCGGGTTCCGTGCGCGCCGGGGCTCGGAAACGAGACAAACGAGATTACCAGGTTCGCAGTTTTCCGTCTCTTTAGGCCTAGCTTCCTCCCTTGGCATCAGATTTAGGTTGACTCAGCTAAACCCAAGTGTAACCTCTGTCATGTTCGGTATATATGTTGAGGCTGCAGACGTGGGTGGGTGTGGTGGATAGTCGTCTCCAATTGCCATACAGCTAAGCTTCCTCTACCTATTTTCGGCCCCCCTGTTTGCTTTTAGGGCTATTTTGCACCAATCATTCATACATTGTTCTACGGGACCCTACTGTCCATCATGATATATAATCCACGTTTGACCCAGGTGGTCCCCAAATTCAAGGCTTCGGCATTTCTCTCCTCTCTCTACACACCCAGTGCAGCTCGGCCAGTCATCCAGCAACTACAATCATGCCTCCCCTCTTCATTCCAGCACACCTCTTCCCGGACGTTCAGCCATTCGGTCCGCAAGAGCTTTGTCCTAGCCCAAGTCCCAAATCACCACAGACATCAAGCACCCCAAGCACTCCCGGGTCACCAAAAACATGAAACCAACGACCTCAACTCTCCTGGACCAAGTATCAACTTGTTCACCCTTGTACGACACAGTAGTCGACCAGTGAAGATCACCGTTTTCGGATTCCTCGGCCTCATGGCCGCTGTCGAGACCACCTTTTGGGTCAAAGTCATCAAGGCAAAGTTCTTCGCCTCGGAAGAGGAACAAGAGGAGGCCGAGCAGTTCCTTCAATCCGTTAAAGAGTTCATCATGGGCTATCGACAGAGAATCTTGCCCAACTACACAGCCTATTACTCCAACAACCTATGGGGATTGTGACGAAAGTTCCACACCTGCATGCAGCAAAGCCATGATTCGTGTTTGCATTGTTAGCGATGGTGTCTGGTGGCTAGATTCTTGGGCGGCATCAACATTTCCTTTGTCAAAAGTGTCGTCTCAGCATTTACATAGGCGCTGGAGGAGCGCCTCACTCCATGTACTCCGTAGACATATAGAGTAGACCTCTACCCTCTCTTCTCCAATTCGAACCACTCAACTTTACCTCCTGTGTTTCTATTGCCGCCATTGTGCCTGACTATCAGCGGTCCCACAAAGGTCTCGATCTTCGCCCCGACTTATGTCAATCTTAACACCAGCAGGGATGTGTTCCGACTGTGACCAGTGGCCCGTTCCAGTTCACCACCAGGCCCTGCATAACCCAAGCCTGCGGGTCCTAAGACAAGTCCACAGTTCCACTAATAGCGAAGGTTAATGTTAAACTTAATTGCCCCGGCTGCGGGAGTAAGATTTCCCGCGCCAACCGTGACTGCGGTACCAGCAGCAATGGTTGGTCTGTGATAGGGCGGTGGACCACCCTAGCTCGCAGTCCTGTCCATTTACAGTGAGTGCTTGTACAGGTCGGGTGTTACTTCTAGCGCAGCCCTACCGTTTCATCGGATGTGGCATGGATTAAATACGGACAGAGATGTTGGTGTCTATAGGGTGTTGGGGATCTAGGGTGCACCAGTGGCAGTGTCAGTCGTGAATCGTGATGGTGGTGTGTGCAATCATGTAGGACTCAGGGGGTCGAGCACAGCTTTGCACATTCTAGAAGCTCAGTGCAGCGGCACAGCGGTTAGCTGATGGGTACGAAGTAACATGTCCATCGTCTCGCTATCCCCTGTGTCGGGTCCCTCCGCTTGGTTGAGATAAGCTTCCCTCACCGTTGAGCCTTTCCCTGTCCACGTACCTGGCTGAGCTTTAGTTGATTGGCCCAGCACTTCCTCCGTAGAGCTCCACGCTTGCAAAAACTTTCTACTTTTGATACAAGGGCCTACAGGTTGAATGGTTATGTAACACCCTAATGTTGAAATGACACCGATTTTAATACGCGCCTTACTCCCTTGGTTCCAAGTTCTCATCAACGCCGTATTCGTCCACTACCCATGCACAGAACTTTTCCCATTTGCTGATCCATTCTTTCAACCTCTTCGCCCTAATGCCCCTGCCCATAGTTCCGTCCTTAATATCCTGTACCCAGTCTTGTGTGCTGTAGTCTTCGAAACTGGCCCACCTAACCGAGTTCTCTGCAAGTGACCCCAGTCCTGCAAGCCCAAGGTTTTCCCAGCCCTGAAGCGACTGCCAGAAATCGTGGCTCATACCACTGACACCCTGTCCAAGAATAGTAGGGTCGTCGTTGCATAAGGAGCATGGGACACCGCGCGCTAGGAGAGCTGGAAGCGGGTGGCTCATGATACTGGTGCACAATCTCAGCACCTCGTTACTCACGGGGCAACTCTCGATCAGAATCTTCTTCTCCTTGACCATGTCAACTAGAAGAGGATGTTTGTATAGACTAAAACCATGGCCTATCCGTCGTGTTCCAAGGAGGATGGCGTCAAATAAGTTCTCGTCAACCGAGTTGCCGTCTCCAAGGGTCTCGCCAGCATGGAAGAAGAACGGGATATCGACGCCAGATTGTGCACAGGCTTTCCGGAACCAGAAGAGCTCAGGAGCTAGATCTGACAATGGGCGGCCAAGATCTTCTTGGCCAACCAAATCGTAGCCGGCAATCAGGTCCGGGAATTCTAACTTCATCTCGATGCATTGTTTCATACCTGGTGACCAGGTTAGTATCGGTGAAGTGAAGTCGCAGTGATAAAAAGAGACGGAACAAGTAACGGAATCAGTTGCAGTTTCTCAGTCCTCAGCATCAAGGGAAAGATCAAGGCTTACTTTCAATGACCTTGCGCTTGTCAAATGCTCGTATGGTGGTCCAAATCATACGACCGCCCCAAAACTCTTTGCCCTCTTCAGATGCCTTGAATTTTTCGATCTCGTCTTCCAAATGGTCGAGCATGTTAAGGTAATCTGGGTCAAAGTCTGCTGCGCCGAGTGACCGGTAGGGAGTATAGAAAGCCGACCTCATATCCACGTAGTACACTCCATCGTCTAGAAGCTGTTTGCACATCATCCGCACAAATTTTCGGAAAATGGGCTCATAATACATCAACGACCCTAGAATCGGGAAGCAAGACATGAATTTGCGCCAAACTTCATTTGGACCTTCGTGATGCGCAAGATGCTCCGCGGCGGTAATGCTAGTACGTGATCGTACCCACTCAATGAAGCCCTTGCGGCCCCCATCTGGGAATCCATCTGCGGCAAGATTGATGGGGATCGGAGTGTTGGGCCCATATCGGTCACTCCAGATGGATATGTTCCCCTCGATGTTAACTTTAGAGTATGTAAATGAGAACCCGGTCTTCTTTAGAGCGGTTGCCGAATCGAGAGGTGCGTCACTTCTGATGCACACACCTTCAGTGGTGAAAGCTTCTTCCAGAGCCCAGTCCAGATCTATCATAGCTTCGAGGTGGCAGTGCAGTAAAGCTCCCTTGGGCATGCGCTGGACGATTTTCCACAGCTTACTCTTCTCCATGCGCTCTTTGGCGAGGGAAAACATCATACCAGGGAAAACGTCTACTTGATTATTGATTAGACTATCTTCAAAATCCTTGGTCCAAAGAGTTTGCTGCTCTTCAAATCGAATCTGATCGACGATAGAGCACGCCTCGGCAGCCATAGGGGACAGATTTTCGCGGAAAACACGGTCTGAGGTATGTCAGACCATAGAATTGCTATATTTTGATCAAGTTACCAACCGCTTCTCTGTTTCTTTTCCTGTTCTACGAGAGCATCTCTTCCAGTGAGGTACTTCTGAATGAATGGATCACTCAGGCTTGGGACGCCTTCGGCTTTCTCCCACTCCTCATCGTTTGCGGTTGAATCTGATGCCATCATGATTCCCAGCTTCCAGTTTATATTGCCACAACTCTTTCAGAATATCGATCTGGTGAAATATCAAAGTTGTAAGCTGACATTGGCAGCGAAAGTGACTGCCTGCCCTCTTTTGGTAGCATTGGTTGCTGACTAAAAGTGGCTTTGCCTTATCCGGAATCGGCGCGTGGACCAGACTGGACTGGCGGGCGCGGGGTGATCCACGGGTGGGTGGTGGAGCACGACAGACGGCAGCCTGACCACCTTCGTAGATGCTGTTGACCCTACCTACGTATTCTCCATTCTCTTCCCGTGACGCTTGCTATCATCGAGTTGCCGCTTGCCACGCGCTCTACCTTTGCCCCTTGCAGAACAAACCCAGGACATATCTCTCTGCCTTCAACCATCGTGTTCGATATACTAGTGTTCAAGCTAGACGTCGTTGTCGGCCACGACACTATACCACTGCGACTTCTCTCCCTCAGTCCATCCTAGTCCTATTCCTACGTTCGGACCTACACTCACCTATGGATTGCTATCCAGCCTACCCGTAGGGTGCGAATCTCCCTACTATCCCTCGGCCGAGTCCAACCATGGCCTTCTTCGCCGCCGTGTCGTCTTCGATCGGCAAGAAGCTGCTGCTCTTTGGTTTACGACATATTGATATACTTGACAAGGATCCTGCAGATTTTGTGAGCGTCGATGTTGGCAAGAAGACTATACTCGAGGTCCGTGATGTGGGCCTCCATGTCAAGGTAAGTTTACCCAATAGAGCCCAGTAGTACCCGATTCCTAACATCGCCGTGAACAGAAACTCGTTGCCCTGCTGCACTTAAAGCTTCCTCCCGAGATCCACCTATCCAAAGCCAAAGCATCCTTACTTCGTGTTACCTTTGTACTTGATTTCGGAGTTCCTCAGATTATAATTGAATTAGACGGACTGCAAATTCATACTCGGATAGTCAAGGATTCTCCAGTCGTCGATTCGAGGCATCAGAATAAGACCCCGAGTCCATATAATGTCCAGAAAAGGCCTCAACTTCGGTATCAGCCTTCATCGCCTAGACGTACCTCTGCCGATAGCCTGAGTGAGACCTCTTCTCAATCCTCCGAGGAACATATACCTACCCTAGATGATCTCGCGAAGTCGTTCATAAAAGAAGAACCTGCAGAGGAAATACGTGAACTGGAAGAAGAGCTTACCGCACAGTCTGAGTATCTTCAAGAATCTATTACCTCGAGCGAAGATGGAGACGATGAGAGTGATGCTGGAGTCGGTGCCCCTCTGGGCTTGCCAATAATGTTGAGAAACATTCTTAACACCGCACTAGATCGTCTCCAGATAATTGCAAATCACATCGATATTGAAGCCGAGGATCAATTTCCTTCGGAGTCTAATTCGACAAACGATAATGAAGACACCTCGGTTGCGCTCAACTTTCATATAGACCGGGTAGCCATCGATTCCGTGACCTCTCAAGACCCTCGAGTTGATATCGGCTCTGTAGCTTCCGTGAAGGATGAATCGTCAAGCCTTGGGAAACGTCGCCTACAGATACAGAATGTTTATGCCCGCTTGATTTCGGATGCCGAGAATTTCACAACTTTATCACGAGCTTCGCGACCGTCCTCTCCTGCTGATACTCGATCAGAAGTTTCCTCCGTACGGAAGCCTTCAAGTGATTTAGCGGCAAGTCGGGTTTCCAGCGGGCCACCCCTTTCTCCCCTTCAAGACGACGATATAGCCACCTCGCAAAACCTTGAATGCTCCCATTCTAGTGTCCAAGAGAAATCAGTATCTTCGCCGGCTGAGTCTAATCGAAGCATAACTGAGCTCTCTGCCTCCATTGTCACAACGGACGAAGATCGATTCGCGGATGCTGCGTCTGAGGAAGGTTTAGATCAGAGCATGATGAGTGATGCGTCCAGGCAATCACGACACTCACTTACCACCCATGAAATGAGTGCAAGTAGCATGTTATATGATGATGAGGGCTTGTTAGACTACGCTATTCAGAATGATCTCTTTAGTTCCAGGCTAGATGACTCCGGCGTAGTTGCCGCGGCAGCGCAAGACGATGCTCCAGACCTGCAAATAGAAGCCGGCTCCCTTTCCCAAAATCTGCTGAGCAGTCCCGATCTGTCAAAATCAGCAAGGTCAGAGATGTCCGAGCAACCTGATTTGCAAGATTCTCTCCCACGTTCAGCCCAGGCTGAATTCTTCGCTCCGGATCATGATAAAAGCATAGATGCGGAACCGCCGATACAGGACGACCAAAGCGATATGGCGAACAGCACCTCGAGCTTGCAATCGAAAACAAACGATGATTTGACAGAATCGAAGCTTTTCACGCATGACGATGCCGAGAGCATGTATATGAGCGCCATGAGTGCAGCACCAGCATACTCGACTAGCCACCCGGCAATTCCTGGAGGCTGGGACTCTGCATCAAGCTCAAGTCAAGGTACTTCGTCTGATCAGTCTAAGCCGATTCCAGCCACAATGACAGCCGGTAGTGTCTTAAGATATCCTACTGATGCTGATGACGGATGTGAGACACCACGTCCGGGAAGCCGGCAAAGCGTTCTATCATCACCGCTACAGAAAGGGGCGAGTGTGTCGGGCGAGAATACTACCAGCTCTAGACCGGTAGATGATCACCCAACACTGCCACCTAGGCTTGCAAAAACCTTCCTTACAATTGATCGTGTCACCATCTGGTTTCCGTTGGACTTGAATGAAGAACAAACAACTGGAATCGAGACCGATCATTCCGAGCTTTCCTTTGAGCCACCTAATCTTGGTCAAGACTCGATGTTTCAAGAAATGCCAGGATCATTCTCCAACTATGCTTATTCCACGTCGTCGCGTAGGAAAGGCTCCGTCGGAATCGCAGAGCCGCTGAAGAGAAAGCCGAGCATCAAATCGCCGCCTCCCGAGAAATCCATACCCAATGTTACACAAAACTCGCCTACAATCAATGTGGAGGTAGGATCTGTGATTACACACCTTGATCTATCCACTGGACGCCTCATGTATCACATCCTTGACCGGTTTGTGAGTGCTCTCACTGGGTCACCTGATTCGGATCAGAAACCATCCAAACCACAGGATATTGCCCAGGAGTCAAATTCAAAGAACAGTCTAAGTGTCAAAATCAAACATATCGGGATTGCTTGGTTAGAGCGACTGATGACTGAGTCGATCACAGCCGCCCGCGCACCACGGCCAGCTCTAGAGATCATGCCGCTTGACGCCCTTGTCAAGATCAATCTCTCTACCATCCAAGCGATAACCCAACACACTAAGAAAGGGGCCAGATCGAAGTTGACGATTGGCGAGTTCGTTCTCTCCTCGCTTGATCAGGATATTCTAACTTTCCATACCCCTAAGCTGAAATCTAGACGATCAATAAGCGGGCTTACCGAGCAACTACGGAACGATATCGAGCTTGATTTCGAAGGAAACAGTGATCAACGTATCACAATTGTTACTCGCCCTGTTAAGGTCAACTTTGATCTGCAGAAACTGGATGAAGCGTTAAGCTCTTTTGGCGGATTCAGCGGCGTGCTAGAATTGGGCAGTTCAATAAGCTCAAGCAACAATGTCCATACTCCAACCGCCTCAGTTGCTCCAGCACGACCGCGCGGCGTTCATTTCGGCGATAGTCCGCCTTCTCAAGCTCCTACAATGAACAAGCAGTCCATTATGCCCAAGATTCAGGTTCAATTTGGCGAGGTATCTTTCACATTGAAAGGCAAAAGCTGTGCTTTGCAACTACAGACAACTTCTGTCAGAATCGCAGTTCGGGAAAGCAACCTTCGCTTGAAAGTTTCCGAGGTTCATCTCTCTGGGCCGTATCTAGATCTATCTCAAAATGGCGCTCCTCTAATGATTGAGGTCAAGGGAACCACTGTCAATTTTCTCTTTGCACCTGAGGAAGCAGACCTCTCAAGGCTGATATCAATGATCACCCCCTCCAAGGATCCATACGAGAACGACGAAGACATCTTAATAGACACTCTCCTTCGTCAGCGTCGGAAAGGATCCGTACTTAGGGCCGAAGTCTCGAGCATTGGAATTCGATTGTCTGATATCGATCAAATGCGTGCCTTTGAAGCGCTTGGGACGGAGGTGGCCAGATTATCCAAGGTTGCAAAATATCTTCCGGATGACGACCGCCCTGGGATCCTTACGCTTGCATCGGTCCTGCAGCTAGATGCTAGCATCATGGTCAACGAAAGGCTAGGTGATATATCTCTATCCCTTGCGGAAGCATCGCTGGCTCACGTGGGCGTACCTTCCCTTGTTGCAGTGGAAGTTGGGAAAGTATTAGTTCGTCGGGACGAGGAAGAGCTGGTCCACGAAGTTGTACAACTTCGCTCTCCGGATCAATTACCAATGGTAATGGCAAGGATCGTAGGCGATGAGATGGAGCCTGTGGTAAAGGCCAAGCTATTTAATCTGTGCGTCGAGTACCATGTGTCGACTATCATGGCGGCACTAGGCATCTCCGATGATGGTACGACAGACGATATCGCCCTCGGACTCGCTTCATCCGTTGCAACAATTACTGGTGGCGGATCACCAAAGACGTTGAGCCGGCAGACATCTGAAAGTAGCACTCCGACAACCACAAACGCAAAGCCGCTTCACATTGACCTTTTACTGCGGAGCTGTGCGATTGGGCTGAACCCTCGCAAAATCTCTTCCAAGGGCCTTTTTGTCCTCACTGATGCACATTTCTTGGGGAAACAAGCGACTAAGAATGACTATTCAGTCACTGTGGAGTTACGGAAAGCCTCGATCCACGCAATCGATGATATCCACCGAATTTCATCTTCCGAAGTTCGCCCTACCCCATCCGCCAGTTCGTCTGCTAGTCAACGACAGCTCTTGGAGCTTCAAGACTATGGGTTTGTGTCTCTTAGCTCCATATCCGCAGCGAAGGTGCTGGTAAATATAGAAGGAAATGGCGCGGAAGAACCACAAATGGTCAATGTGGAGTTCAAGAACGAACTTTTCGTCATTGAGTCTTGCGCGGATTCAACACAAACCCTGATCGCCATATTAAACGGCCTACAGCCTCCAACTCCACCCAGCACTGCTCAGAAATACCGCACAAGTGTGGTACCTTTGCAGGAGATGATGGAATCATTCACAGGTGATGCAGTCTCTACGGAAGAAGGTGGACCCGACGAAAATTTCATGGATAATGCTGATCTTGTCGTCGATGAAGTACCGACAAACTTAGAATTTGTTGGAAGCTTCTACAATCCAGACTCCTTGCCGACCGAAGAGGATCTTGGGGATGACATGCTCGGCGAAGACGACCTTGGTGTTCTCGCTACACCCCCAATAACCCGCCACCGTGGAGATCGTGGTCTTCTAGAGAGCTTCCAAGAGCAATATGAGGTTGCCGATGACGAGAATGCGTTTGACTTCAACGAAAACTACTTCAAAGAGTCCGAGTCGGATCGCAAAGGGAACGCGCGGAAATGGGATTCGACGAAAAATCGATACCATCTCACTAACGAGTTCAAGACTCCAAACGCACCACTCAGGGTCTGTATACGTGACATGAACGTGATATGGAATCTTTTTGATGGCTATGACTGGCCACGCACCCGCGGAATCATTTCTCAAGCCGTCGAAGATGTGGAAGCGCGGGCTGAGGAACGCCGGCAGCGACCGCGTGACGAGGACGAAGACGAGGACTTCGTGGAACAAGACTTCTTATTCAACTCGGTCTGGATCGGTGTTCCCGTTAAGGATGAAAAGGGCGCTCTCGCTCGTCGAATCAACCACGATATAGATGATCTTGTCAGCGAAACAGGCAGTTACGCAACATCAACAGCTACGCGAAGCACAGGCGCTACCGCTCGACCACGCAGCTCACATAAACCACACAGGCGCAAGCTAAAACTTGAGAGGAGTAAGCACAAGAAGATCGCCTTCCAATTGTCAGGTATCGCTGCCGACATGATTGTATTCCCTCCCAATTCAGGAGAGACACAGAATTCACTCAATGTAAGGGTGCGGGATTTCGAAATCTACGACCATGTCCCGTCTTCAACATGGAAGAAATTTGTGACTTCGCTGGTGGAACCTAGCCAGCGTGAGATGGATCGCCCTATGATAGACCTGGAGCTTTTAACCGTCAAACCGATTACGGAGTTGGCCGCATCGGAACTTGTCATAAGAGTGACTGTCCTGCCCCTCCGCCTTCATGTTGATCAGGATGCTCTGGATTTTATCACACGTTTCTTCGAATTCAAAGACGACTCTGCTTCTCCCGAGCCCGCTGCATCTGCCGAACAGCCATTCATACAACGCCTCGAGGTGATGACGGTCGTTCTAAAGCTCGATTATAAGCCAAAGCGGGTGGACTATCGGGGTCTTCGTTCTGGCCATACCACCGAGTTCATGAACTTTCTTATCCTAGACGGCTCAGACATTGTCCTTCGTCACGCAATTGTCTACGGCATCACTAGCTTTGATAAGCTGCACAAGACATTGAATGATGTTTGGATGCCTGACGTAAAGAAAAATCAGCTCCCATCTGTTCTCTCTGGTCTCGCAGCAGTTCGACCGATTGTCAATGTTGGCAGCGGTGTTCGTGATCTTGTTGTGGTCCCAATGCGAGAGTACAGAAAAGACGGTCGCATTGTCCGCAGTCTCCAGAAAGGCGTGTACGCTTTTGCAAAGAACACTACATCCGAGGTTGCGCGTCTGGGTGCGAAGGTTGCGATTGGTACTCAAACTTTACTCGAGGGGGCTGAAAATTTCCTGAACCCTGCGACCTCCTCCCCACGATCTCCCTCTGGATTGCACGACTGGGATGATCTAGAACCCTCATCCGATTCTGAAGAACCTCGGGCAGTTTCGAATTATGCCAACCAACCCATCGGGGTCAAAGCTGGCCTCCGAAATGCTGCGCGATATCTGGAACGCGATCTTCTAACAGCACGAGACGCAGTAATTGCAATACCAGCTGAAGTGATGGAGGAGGGGACTGGAGCGGGCATGGCCAGGGCAATTGCAAGGCGTGCCCCTACAGTAATTCTCCGACCTGCTTTGGGCGCAACAAAAGCTGTGAGCAACACTCTACTTGGTGTTGGCAACGCACTTGACAAAGACAGCCGAAGAAAAATTGATGATGTAAGTTGATTGCTTCTTTAAGCTTGATCAATTCTCTTGCTAACTATGTTGTAGAAATACAAGAGCTACTAGTCCTTGCATACTAAGCCAAACTCCTATAAATTCACCACTTTCGACCACAAGACTGCTCCTCCTTTTGCTTCTTTGTTCATGGTTTTAGCATTCCAATTTTGTCCTGAAATTGCATAGCGATGGAGTGACGTGTAAGGCGTCCCCGCTCATTTTGGTCATGTCAGCCCCAATCGCCGGCTCACCGGTATCCGTGCATACACTCATGATTAGCATCCTCATGGTATGACTGGCGTTTGGTATACATTTAATCTTTCTCTTTCCACCACTCTAATGAGATTTTCTGCTGGGTACATCCGTTCGGATAGGGCAATGAGATGATTGATACCCCAGCATAGCGTGTCTGAGAATGGGAATTACTGGTTCGGACCTGCACTTGAACGTAGACGGAGAATGTATACCCGTTATGTAACAGCTAACAGCTATGATAATTTAAAGCCTTTGGCTTCATTCTGGCGTTCAGAGTTACATGTCTAGTGAGGGCAATCAATCCATAGGGAGGGTTTCCTCTTCTAGATCAATTTAATATTCGATACGATAGCAGACCTACACGACTAATGAAAGAGTGCCAGACACCAATAGCCAAAACTCCACCGACCGAGAACCCGATACCTCGTCCCTACATATCACGCCAACAATATTCCGGAAAAGACAGTGTCCCTTTAAGTTTTCCCTGACCCCTTTCCACCCACCCCAGCCAAAAGTAGTAATTTCATTCCCCACCAAACCATTCCAATCCAACCCCTCATCCACTCAAAACTTAACCCCATCCCACTCCTCCACATACTTAAGCCCAGCATCCCACTCACCCCTGCCCTCAGGCGTAATATCCAAAAGATTCCAAACCGGCGTCAAAAGATCCATAGCCCTAATAACCTCATTGCCATCCCTGAACCCATAATGCGGAGTATTCTGATACCAAAACCTTACCTTCCCCTCCGCACCATCTTCTTCATAAACAAAAACACTCATACCCGGTCCCTGGGACATTTCTGGATACCAATCTGGTGCTTGGACGCCCATATCCTTGTTAAAATCACTGTGTAGAGAAGATAAAATGCGAATGTCGTTCCACCCGCGCTTTTGAGCATAAGCGCGGAGAGCAGACAATGGCGCTTTTCCAATAACAGCAAGATTGAAGCGCTGCGCGACGTGCTTTGCAACACCATTCAGACCGTCGACGAACATGCTGCAGCTTGGACATGCCGTCGTGGCTTCTTCACCCATCATCAGGTGGTAGATTACTAGGGTTTTGTGACCCTGGGTGCCTGGTGCTGCGAGTTGGGCTAGAGTTGTCTTTTGCGTTGGTTCTGAGGCGGAGAGGTCTTTGGGTCCTTCTTCGAATGTGTATGTGGGCAGAATGGGCCCAAGGGGTAGGTTGCGGCGTTGGGAGGCTACTTCTTCGATTTGTTTGGTGAGAGCGTATTCTTTCTCTTGAAGGGCGAGACGGGCTTTGATGTATTCGTCTGAGGCATTGCTGGGCCATTTGTGGATTGCTGGGTCGGGGATCTGGGGTGAGGTTTTGGCCATGGTGAAGGGAGATTGAGAGATATTGGTGGGACACTGGGACACAGTGTGATGGAAATGGTTATTTGAAGTTGATGGCTTGCAATTGATTGCAATTGTTCTGAAGGAGATTGTCTACAGACATTCTGTGAGCTTTCCTGAACTTTATACTTTTCGTCTTTCTGTTCCCCATGATTCAAAAACGCCAGAGCACGTGACGGCGCGAGTCTCCTTCTCGCGTTCAATGCGAGAATGCGAGAGTAGAATGCGGGGAAACGTGGTTGAGGCCCCAAGACTTCGTCATTGCTAGGACTCCGCTCGAAATGAGTCAGACCATACTCTTCCTCTGTCCAATTGAACGTGCTTCCTCACTTTGGAAAAAGCATAAATAGGGTCCGTACAACGCGGAGGCGTGAGGGAAAGTTCGTGCGGCGTGTTTGCTGCCTGAAATTCGTGGAAGCGATTACTGATCACCCTCAACATCCGCCATTTCACTGATTAATGATCAGGCTCCAGCAATGCACCTCAGCTTGTAAGTTCCAATCTTTGACATGCAAATGTCACTAAATTTATGCATCATACAAGTCTACTGTACGTTGGAGTAATGATTATTGTTTCGGGAGGTGAGTCCCATTCATTCATCAATTTATGCGTAGTTAGCTAGCTGCGGTATAGCACATTCAGCCTCGAGACCAATTCAATTTTGGTTACTTTAGGATCCATGTGTAGTAGCTCGACCTCTCAGCCGAGGTCCACTACGCTTACCATGACCAACAGTCGAAGCTAGACGCTTAAGAAGTACTTAAATAGTATACCTGAATCCCTTCTGGTGGTCCTCCTGTAACAGCGGTCAGCAATAGGCAGATATTGTAACGCTGGCGGCAACTTACATCACTATCCTCCAATTCAATTTCTCCCCGCTCCGCACGCTTGTTTTGGCGAGCAAAGACAGCGGATGTCACGGCGACAATTATGAGTGTGAGCAGACAGCAGGCAATGCAGGCGTATAGGCCGGGACGATAGTCTGGTGCATCCTGGACTCGGAAGATCAATCCGCCAGCAATTCCACCGATACCACCGAATCTATAGGCAATGAGCGCAATCCCTACGATGATAAGACTTTCCACTTACCCGACAAGAGTAGCACTACAGAATGCACGCTTCCATTGGCCACGTATATTGTTCGCCTGGTACGCCATTGCCGCTGGCACGTTGCTGTTGGCTCCTGCCGTCGTCAAGAAGACCCCAAAGTAGCGGACGCCGGCGCTCTTGTGAAATCCCATGATTGGCAAGCCGATAAGGCAAAGAATCATGTTGAAGCAAATGATCGGTCCTCTCATCCTATACTTATCACCCACCCAGCCGGTGGTATACATGACAATGGCCGCTAGCGCATAAGGGGGAGCAACCAAGCACTGGGAGGCTCCAACATCAAATCCCATGTTCTCCGAGAGAATAATGGGCAAGAAGTAGGCCAAGGCGTAGGTTACGGTGGTAGTATTGAAGAAGATCTATCCTGGTCAGTAAAGTCGCAGAATTTATGAAAAGGCAAACTTACCATGGCGTATCCCCAAATCTTTATATCCGTACCAGCACGGAAGAACTTTGCCAGGGAAAATGGTTCAATGTTTGCGTCACCACGGTCTTTGTTAACACGATCGATAATGAACTTCGACTCGCGCTCAGTAAGGAAGTTCCAAGACTCGTGGGCCTTATCGGGGAAATCGACCAAAGACCAGTAGCTCCCGATGGCAAGAGCGCAAGTCAAGGTACCTTCGATAATAAAGATCCATCGCCACCCACCGAGACCCTGGAGGCCTTCCATTTGCATAAGCTACAAAGCCATTAGTCAATGCAACCAAAATATGCAGGAGGCATGTCGGTATACTCACACCGAAGGCTAAGATGCCCGCACAAGCAGAGGCCAAACTTCCAAGGATATAGAAGCAAGAGTATCGCTTTCCCACATCGTATCTGGTGTACCACGTACTCAGGAGGTACACGCAGCTCGGGAAGAAACCTATGTGAAGCCATCAGCGATCTCATTACTTGTTGACTTTGCGATTGCATATTACCTGCTTCGAGGATACCCAAGATGATTCTGAGAGCCGCCAAGGACTGCCAATTCTCAACGAAGCCCATACCAATCATGACAGCGCCCCACAAAAGCGTGATAGACGAGAGATGGATACGAGGACCCAACTTGCGGACTATGATGGTCGATGGAGGCTGGAAAACAATATATGTTGTGAAGAAGACCAAAGTCACCACAGAGTATCGAGAAACAGTGCCCATGGGGACGCTGAGCTCAAGCTCTTTGTTCATGCTATGCAATGTTAGCATGCCATTGTCCTTGACTGACATACGGATGATCATGTAAGTACCCAGCAATTGATGCGGCGGACAAATTGGTACGGTCCATTAGACTGATACAATACAGGACGCCAACGGTGACGACCAAACGACGGTCAATGCGATGTATGAGCTTCCGCGCCTCGGCGGGAGTGAACTCTGAGGCGATATCGCCATCTGTAGAATCCCTAGTGTGGTTCTTTTCAAGATCCTCCATCATGCCGGGAGCACCCTTCTCCTTCTCCTGCAAGTGGAGGTCGTAGGGTGTTGAAGCCATGACGGACGATGTGATGGAGGTGCCGTCGTAGGATCTGTTGAGGATTGAGGAAGAGGAGGAGCACTGGTGGAGGAAGGGAAACAGGCAGTATGGGCTGAGAAGACGGAAGGGCCTGTGTCACGACATGGAAAGGGTGGTGGAACCGACATGGTCCCTTCCCTTTCTACTTTTTCCTACTCCGGACCCGGCCACCACGAAGCATAGGCAAGCGCAACTCGAGGTGACGAGTTGATCCCAGAAATTGGGAAAATACCGAGGCTCTGGACTTCGGAGCGGAACCCCAGATGTTTGAACGCGGAAGCAAAGTCACCCTTTGGTCCCTTTGGTCCCTTGGAGGGGAGGCATCTCGCTGGCGGGCACACATGAACAACGGAACAAAGTGCAGAAAGGAGCACTAGATGGCCATGATGGACTGGGGGGCGTTGATACAAAGGGCAGGGTTGCACCCGCCGTCCATCTTGGCACGTGGAGACCCCGCGCATTCGACGACGCCATTCGCTAGTCCCCCCCGCCAATTCTCCAGTTCTTGAGTCGATGCCCCCATCCAAAAAACAAGCCGCAATCGTTGTTGGTCTTTTGTTCTTGTTCTTGCTCCTACTCCCACCCACGCCTACCCGACGCTTGCCTCATACCCACATCACCTACATCATACGTACCTACCACAGTATTTTTGACCCACCTGGGGTACACATCACATCACATCACATCACCGGTTACATTCAATCTTTCGCTGTACAACCGCTCCTACGTCCGCCTACCATCCTGCTTCGGATGCTTGTGTTACTGTAGGTAAGATTCTGCGAGCAATGTCCATGTTGCACAAGGGTTGGCTGATCTATTGGGAGTGCTTGCGGCTTCTTTATTGGCCGTTTTCATGTTGGCCCGCACCATCCCTCTTTCCCCATCCCTTCCATCATCATCGTTATTCTCATCATCAAAGGTCAGCTTCTACTGGCCCGCACCACCATCAACTTCTCCCGGCGGCGACTTCTCCCCAATCTAGTCCTGTCTGGGACTTCCTGCCCGCAACTTCGCTAGATGGTCGGGACGCGCACCAGCAAATCTGCCGCACCTTTCGGCCGAATTGATCGCCGTCCGCCACGAGGTAGCCTGGATAGGTAGGTGCAGATGCACCAAGTGCTTGTTGACGGCGATGTGCAGCATCGGTCCAGCCGTCATTCGGTACGCCATGTGGACTTTAAACGACGGAGAGCCTCTGATTAAAGTTACTTTGGCCATTTCGCCTCCACCACCTGTGGAGTCTTCCCCGTATCAAATGGAGTCGTCCTCCATATACATACTCCACGCCATGCGGGGTATCGCAGTCACTTGAGAATGGTTCGACTTGCGCCGTCCAAAAAAGAAAGCCCTCGAAATCTGCATAGACGCCCTCATCGTGGCCGAGTCTCGTGGCTTATCCGGAGTGTCCGTACATGCGGTCATACGCCTACTAATAGGTACATACGAAGCGATTTAGCAATTCAGGGATGGCAACCATGTGCCAATCGGGTCCCGCGAAACCCGAGTAAAGGTTTCTCTGAAATGCATCCTCACATCACGACCGCACCCATTCATTGTCTAAAACCCAAATTAGTCAGATGGTTGGAGCAAGGAGAGGTGTTCTTCATCTTACCATTTTGTACTCCAATAAGGGTACTTGTTTTGCCCAGCCCAACTAACATGATGTCCATCAGGCAACTGCAGGTCAGTGCGACCCTTTACCATCCGACTGACATCGCGCCGACATGTAAGAGCGCGCATACCTCGTACAGCCCTCGTACAGCCTGCTTATAAACAAACAATCAATTGCTGTAGACATGGGTTTCGACGTCTAGAATTCGGACACACCCCGTCTTTGCAAGTACACATCGGTGATGATGATATCATATTGACCGATTTAGGCATTTCTCATACTTGTTGCTTTACAACCCTGAATCTCTATCGAATTCTCTGGATCAAATATCTCGGTTTCTAATCTTTGATCACTCTGAAAAGCGCCAGTGCTTGAAATTATTATCCCAAATCAATTAGAGACCATAGAGCAGCTACTATCACTACTCTCAAAGCCTCGCGTGGTGGAAAAGTGCTAGTGAACGATGTTTATTCGTACGCGGAAACGCAGACTAGTTCGCTGGAAGTGGACATTAGGAGACAAGGATGACTCGTGTCGCCAAAGTTCTAGCATTAGAGCAGGTAGCAGCTCTTTACTCAACTATGAATGATTCCCCAATATGATAATTGCACAACATTGGATTGACCTCAAGATCCCTCCACACCGTGAGACAAGCTAGCACCATACAAAACAAGCTTGCATCACAGCTCCTCATCCCCAGCCTAAATCCCCTAATTTCAAAACACCAAACCAAAACCACCACGATCCAGGTCCAGATCCAGGTCCAGATCCCAAACCATGATCATCTCCCACACACGCATCCACCACCCAAGCACCAGGTACACCTAGCCATGTATAACACCACACCCATCCAAACTCAATCCCGTGTCCGCCATGACCCCAAAATCCCCAGATCTTCGATCCAATCCCACCAATCACCCCACCAGATCTGTGGCTCCTGAACCGAGGCACCATACCATCTCGACCCGCGCCAAGCTTCCCTTCCTTCCCGGGGCTACGCGACAGAGCCTCCACATCTGGGGTCCGGAATGCCTGATTGAGAGGCAACGAGACGGATACTGATGGCAGGCCGAGGCGGGCTAGGAAATGAGGTCGGGGGGAAGCGAAAAAGTGGAGTATGGTGAGGCTAGGGGAATGTTGAGGTAGGGGTTTTTTGAAGGCTAGTTCTTGGGGGCTTGAAAGGGGCCGAGGCATTTCGCAAGCAAGCTGTAGGGGAAGGGCTTGTTTGATTGTAGGTAGGCACAAGGGTAGGTAAGGGGATGTGTACATGTACGGAGTAGATTTGCCAAGGGAGACGGGAGCAGATCGGTCGGGCTTGGTGTTGCACTTTGTATGTTGTGGCGCCTGTTTATTTTCGATGGTGATGTGTATATATGCATTCTCTAGAGTATATTGTTATTTTAGGTTGAGGGGGGTTTGTAGTCTAGAGAACACTCGGTTATGCTCTTTCTTGAAGATGAGCATAATACCGAGGCATCTCAGCTCTCCAAAGAATGGGCGAAATGCCCCATGAAGGAGATAACATATGCATCGTTCATATTCACGTATCCATCTTCAGGAGGGCACAGTGTTCCCTTAGTCCCATGGCTTTATAGAAACTGTCCTGGATTTGTCAGTTCCCCCAGCCGGACAGAGACGTTTGTCTGTGGATAGATTGACCCACATTATCACTGAATCTTTTCAAAAGCTTGATATACGATCCGGGGGGTTCCTCCTTCAAATCGATTCCCTCGATATGAGGAATTCTTGGTCTGGCTGTGGGCTGGGTAGGCTCAATTGTGATAGAACTTAGGTGGAGATGAGAGAAATATCTCAACCTGTCCATCTTTGAGACTCCTTATCGTATCCAATCAACCCTAGATCGATATTCAGAGTCTTGAGCATCATATCCATGGTGAATGACTGTATCGTATTAGTGCCATTACCATGCATACGATTCGGAGTGGCTTATTGCAGAGAACTCACATCATCGTCATTAACTCCAAAGCGATCCTCTTCTTTTTCATTTGTCTCTTCCTCATAATCATCCCCATATTTTTCAACAGACTCCTTTTCATTGGTGCCTTCAGTCTCCTCGTCCTCGTTGTCGCTACCATTGGCCTTGCTCCCTGCAGCCAACTCTTCACGATCCCATTTCTGCCTCCACTCTCGCTGCTCCTTCTCCCTGTCCCTCCAGGCACCAACTCCACCCATCCTATTCACTCGATCTCGTGTGCTAGCAAACAATTCTTCAGCGGCAGCACGGCTCGCGGTCCGCCAAGTATCAACGAGCCGGGCCAAGTCCTCATCTTTCGACGAAGTTGCAAGCGAAAGTGCTTGAGAAAGAATTTGGATATCGCTGCGCATCTGCATAGTTTCCTTCACCAAACTGGGGGAACTTTTCTTCAGTGTGGAACGTGGAGTAGTGAGTTTGGATGGAATATCCGGCTTCTTGAAACGGCCGACTGCTGTCATAGAGGGTGTTCCAGGGGCCGTTGCATTATCAGCCTCCAGCTTAGGTGGATCAGGCTGCGTATTAGACTTTAAAGGAGTACGAAATGGTGATTTGAACGGTTTGTGAAGCGTTTTTGTCGCCTCATCTAAGCGGCGGCGCTTCGCCTGTGGCGTCGACATAATGGATGCTATTTATATCTGCATCAGTATATGCATCGTTCATGTGTGTCTTTCTTGATAATTGTAGACGTTGGGAGGCTGCCATAAATAGTGGTAAGAGATGTGGCATGTGGGTACCGGTCGCGCTAATTCGCGCTATCACATGATTACGCGATTACAGGCGAGGGGCTTAGAATTTTACTACTTGCAGCGACATTGGTGAAACCATCTGCAATGTCAAATCTCTTTTAGCCTCCATTCCTGAATCTTAGCGCAAGCAAGTACTCCTACCTGTAGGATGCGATGTGCCACCTGGCTTGCCCCCCTTCCTTGTCCAAGCAGTGTTACAAGCTCGATTCCTGCAGCGAAGGATCGATCAGGCATCAGTCCAACTCAAAAGCAACCTTTCTGACCGAGTAGACTGTTGATGACATTCACTATTCTTGTCACAAATATCCATTTGCTTAGTTGACTTTTTGAGACCTAAGTGTGATCTCGAGTACCATGGCTGTATCCAGTAGCCCGAAAACTGCCATTGTACCGATCATATTTGCCCTTCTTTGCCCTGCCTTAGCCGTCACCGTCTTTCCATCCAATACAGAGCCAAGAGCATATAGCCATGATCATGGCCCATCTGCAATTTCGTCGACCCAAAATCTATTCCAACAGAGCTGCGCCGAAGAAAGTGCTACGTATAAAAATGCTACCGTGCACTTCTCCTCTTATTCAGACTTTACTTTTGGCAACGTTTACCCAACTGCTGACTCCTTCGTTCGGGGCACACTTGATGCCTGGGCCCAACATCAGCACCTTGTACTCAGGCCTGACGAGGTCTGGTTTTCAATTCTGACGCAAATGAACTTTTACATGAACAAACATGGCGAAGATGTGCGTCATTTGTTCGTCGACCATGCCGGAAAAGAAGAGATTCTCATAGATGGGAATGATTGGATATCGGTCTTGGGTGCCTTCAAGAATGAGATTCAGGCTCGAGTCAAGACACCATGGCTCCTTGATTGGATTATGCCTGATTTCACAACTTCAACCGAGTCGGACACGATGACAGCAAATGTTCTCATGATGGGGCTAATGAAGACATACTTCGATTATGTGGGCAGTATCATATGCGGTCTCCCATCAGTGACACTTTTAGGAGAAAAATCAGATTGGGAACGATTGTTGTCGAAGCTGGAGCGCCTGTCGGATTTCGGGGCAGAGCCCACAGCCTATGCACATCAACTGCGACCGATCCTCTCCCGGTTCGTCCAAACATTTGAAAAGCCAGATGATACTGAGCTGAGAATATTCTGGAACTCGATTATCCACGCCGAGAAAGATCAAATAAACATTTGTGGGGGTCCTCCATACTATCTAAACGGTTGGCTCATGGGCTTCTTTTTCTGGGACCGGGAGGGGAACATTCTACATGCCTGGCAAAGCGAGAGCAGTTTGACTATTGATGGAATTCGATATAGCACAAGGGGAATCGATGATCTACCAATTGGATATAGCCAGGCACCATTCACTATGATAGATTTCCAAGGTATGCATAAATTTCCTGCGTACGTGTTGGCCGGAAACCTGGGGAAGCAGATAGAGAAAGGAGTGCCACTTGGTTATGCGGAAGCGTTGCATAGGTTCAATGGATCCACTGTAGACGAGTCTCTACCACATGGTACTTTGCGACCACTATCGGGTTGGATGCTATATGGTCCCGCGCCGCACACTACACCACCCAAACTCGCAGGAGATGCCGAGTTCGGACAACTTATCGGTTCCTTGGACCAAAGTCAAACGATGGGGTGCCCTTGGCCGGATCGCATGGTGCTGGGAGTGCAGAATGCAGAGAGTTTTGCTTATGAGGAGATACAGGATAATTTGAGGCGGGCATTTTACGAGGAAGAGTCCCTGGAGTGGGACAATGACGATAATTGATGTATCCTAATTTATAGCTTGATGGATAGGTTCAATCTGTCCAGGCCTACAGCAACAGCCGTAAAAGTGATGATGTATCCCAGAAGGATACCCATCGATTGAATCACGCCCATTTGCAGGGTTGGTACCGTCAGATTGATAACGCCAGTGAGCAAATTTGCTATCAGAAAAACCGACAGGCCATTGCGGTTGATAGCGAATAAGACAGAACTTGTTGCCTCTCTTGTCCGGCGTGACTCCTCCTCTTTGCTCAAGGATTTGTACAAATTCGGGAAGCACACACTTTCAATCGCACAGCATAGAGCGATCTGGGTGCTGTTGTATGAGGCAACCCAGAGAAAATATGGCAAGTTTGCCAGGCGTCTCGAGACCGAAAGCCCCAGTCCATAGTAACTTATAGAAACATAGAACAAACCAGTCCAGACAGTAGCCGAGATTGCTAGCTTACCGAGAATGGAGTGCCGGATAGTTGCCAACCAAGATGTATCTTTTGACTGAAGAACCTCTCTTGGGAGGGCAGCAGATCCAACAGACTGGCCCGCAAGAAAAATGGCAAGGTAACCGCAAAACGAAAATATGCCTTCTCGGTTCTTCGACAGTAGATCAACGCGGGGCGCTGTGAGAATATAGCCACCAAGATCTGTCTTGTCCAATGCAAATTCATAAGCGGCCGCTAAAACGAACGAGAGCACAGCGTATGAAGGGATATAATCGAAAGCTGACTGGAAAAGAGCCACAAAGGGTGGCAATAGACCTAGGGTGAAAAAGAAGTTCCAATGCACGCCATATTCAGTGACATGCTCCGCATAATCGAGCCCTTTCACTGACAGCAGCCGGATGATTCCAAGAACGAGCAATGGCAACGAGTGTCTAAAGGAGTCTAAAAGTCGCTTCAGAAAGGAAGGCCGACTGTCGGGCTGAGCTTTGAGCGATGATCTGATCGATACCACCCCAGCAGTGAAAACAAACGACCCGACCCCGATGTCCATTAACGACGTTCCCCAATTCTCAACCTTTGCGAAGCGGCGAGGGAAGACTTGAAAGTCCACGGCAAGTATGGCTATGCATGTAGTGACAATCATCGAACCCCGATAGTGGGTAATGAATGGCTTAACAGGCAAACGGTCTGGAGGTGTGAGGTTCGTCGTGTCTTTCGGTGGAGGTCGTGAAGGGCGGGACCGGGCATGCGAGGGTTTCGAAGAAAGGAAAACAAAAGCTGCTGGGAGCACCGAGAGAAGATTGAGCAGCCATATCGAGTCCGCGTAAATGCTGAGAGCGCCGAGAATAATCCCACAATTGATTAGGAAATCGATGAGAAACGCGACAGGTGTGTAAGGAGTGAATGTACGCATGCGCGACTGAAGGGCTGACCAGAGGAGGACGCTGAGCTAGTAGTAAGGAAATTAGTCAGGATCAAGTAGAGATAGGACAGAATTGCATACAGGCAGCGTAAGAGAAACACTGTTAATATCAGTGAGGGAGCTGCCAGTCAGACCAGAGACCCAGGCCTCCTTTGCGGCCTTGTCGTATTTCATCGCGCATGAGCTAAGGCGGTCCTGAAAGGATCAAATGCAAGATAACACTTTTCATGGAGTTGAAGACCCGAACAACATAGACGCGATGTCGAATCGTGTCTTATTCCAAGCCAAGTTTGGGTCGTGCAAGGCCAAAATGATTAGTCATCACAACCTCACTGATACCACACGGAAACCCATCAACACCAGCCATGACATCAGATGACAGCCGAACTTCAAAAACCCATTGCTTCTCATCCGGAATTGTCATTCTGTAGCCTGTGACTGTTTTGGCATATTCCGTGTTGGAGTCGTTCAATATAATTAGCACAGTGGCTCTCAAGTATCAAACCCTGACAGCTTTATACCTATCTCCTATAGAACTTGCACGATCTGACCAGATACAACGATGGTGTGATCCGAAAACCGGTATGACAAGGTGACAGGCGTCAATATATAAATACAACACACTTCTGCTCCCTGGGGGGACAAGCCCGACAAAAATTCGTGGATGCTACTCTTTGACTGACACAGCGGCATCTCTGTAACTACATCCAATACTACATTAATCTGATCACGGCTATGATGGAACACTACAACATTATCTCAGAGATATTGGAATCGGTATTCTTCTAGGGGAACCAAAATTAGAGTCTCCCTAGTTAGAAACAATGTATCAGAGCTCACTATTATACTACTTACCAACCTCGAATTCAGTTCATGCAACACAAAACCCAAGGCTTCGAGAAATGCGAATGCTCGAGGAATATCCAATAATAAAACCCCTCTCAGGAAACTTCCATGCGTATTGGGCCTCCTATCTCGTATTTTGCTGCACTGCTCTTTCACTCACCCTTTCACTGCTTGCTTCGTTCTAGCGCATTTTGCCAAGGCTTCCCCTACGCCTTTTCACATAACAGACATGATTTTAGAACTCAACTTCTCGCTTAGCACTACAAACACTTCACGTGTTTTTGTTTACTCTCTCACTCCCCCTCCCTCATCGTCGCCACCTGGACCCAGCGTTCTATTCCCCAACACACCACACCTGACCACACTAGGCATCCGCCCACGCCTTGCAGCACACCATGTCTCCGAGCAGTGGCTCCAAAATCCCAAATCGTGCTCCGACTCCATATTCGCGCGCGCGAGGGCGTACATACGTCCCCAGCCCAGCGACTGAGCGACTTCGAGTTTCTCAGGTACAGCACGAGAGTCCGACACCTCGACCAAGCTCTGCAGATCTTGTCACTAGCTCTCCGGGTACACCCCAGCTCGAAGGCTCCAGTCCTCCGAATCGGCGCAGCGAGTTAGACAAGCCTCTCCCAAGTCCACCTGTTGCACAGATCGTGACTTCGGCATCTCCACCTCGACCAGGACGGACTTTGGTGGACGCTACTGTCACCGGCACTCCCACCGAGGAAGAGTGGCCAATCTTACGACCAGTATCTTCGCCGATGACAGGTACAATTCCAGACGTGACGGACGAACTCGAACCGAGGTGAGCCAGTATATTTCTGCCTGTTCCTGTTGGCACCTACTGAACTTTGCAGCAACCACTCGCGTGCTGACGAAACAAGCACGCAAGAGGATAGAGCCGTGGTGGAAGTGCGACGTAATCGTAGCCGATCTGGCAGATCGTACCCAGGTGTCCTACCCACTACGACTGGTGGTAGAGTGGAGTCTCCCATTGAGCCGGTCCCCAAGCTCAAGCCGTTCGACCCAGAGAGTCCTCTTGATTACCGGAATCTCTCTCCGCGTATCCCCGCTATCACTCCTCCGCCTCATTTGCTTCGGATGAAGAACAAACGGCCCAAGGCTGGAAAGCTCAGAGTTGCTTCCGAGCCTGTTGGCTATGGCAGTACCGATTTGCCCGTCGAAGAGCATCTTGCATCGAGCTCAAAGACCGGTGCCCGTGTTAAGCGTTTGTCCAGTAACTCCTCGCGTCCGGGTGATGGCCCCGTCCTGAGGATCCATGAAGATGCCGACGCTCTTCTTCTTGGTAGTGTTGAAGAGGTAAACTCCATTCAAACTTACAGTAGTACATCAACCAATGACCCACTTCAGCATGAGACTTCAGAGACTAGCAGCCTAATAACGCCACCACCTGTTCCTCCCAAGGCTATCTCTCGTATCCCAGTCAACAAGTACATGAATACATCACTTGGCAAGCCAAATGTGGCCACTGCCCCTACCTCCGCTGGTCAGGAACAAGGTACATCTGGAGGTGTCAAGGTCAAGAGAAGTATCAAAAACATCTTCCACAAGCGCGATGAAAAGCGCCCAACCAGTGCAATGGGATCGAATAGAAGCCAAAATACATCGAGCAAGATGTCGGGCAACAAACCTAGCAAGCTGCCGAGCAAGACATCAAGCAAGCCAACTGGTCAATCCTTCGTTCAACGCCTCCGCAATGCCACTAGTATTTCCAAGTCCATGGCAGCTGAACCAAAGGGTATGTGTGTCCCGTTAATCATTGATTCAAACAGTTCACTCACCAACTCCTCCCACGTCTAAGGCAAAGAGGCCGCCATCCCCAAGAAAGCCAGTGGGCAAACCCGCCGACCAGCGTCTACGGTGGCAAGGACTCCCGAAGAACGAGCCGCAGAAGCCGCACGACTTCGATCCATCCTCGGTATCCTCGACGCACCACCAGACTCTATGGTTTTCCCGCCTAGAAAGACCACCACTGCCATCGTTGCTCGGATTCTCAGCAAGGTCAAAGAACTCCCCGAAGGCTCAGAGGAACGCGCTCGAGGTCTCCGAATCGCACAGGTAATGGTCCGAGTGAAATTGAAAGAAGTTATTGTCGAAGTAGAGTTATCTCATTTATATAAACAGGCGGTTGTTACAGCGGCGGATTACTGCAAGCAGGCTGAGGCTGCTGTCAAGACGGCCGCTCGGTACGCTAAACAGGCAGAGGATGCTGCGGATAGCGTCAAGGTCGCAATGGGACAGTTGGAGAGTCTCATCATGGCGGAGGTGGATGATGAAACATTGAATGAGATCAAGGAGATGATCGAGAAGGGTCTCAGTGCTCCAGTACTCTAAATTGCTCAAGGCAATCTCTTCTACCGGCTGGCGAGGCGATGGTGTTCACAATGTTTCCTTTGTTTCCTAGGCGTTGACCCTCATATGATACCCCTAGGGTTTTATGTTTTGTCTTTCCCTCACTTGCCTAGCCAGCCAGCTAAATGTTCACTTTTTCGGGGTCGCAGACTAAAGGATCGAACGCAAGGTAATCACTCTTGCCATCAGTCGATAATGTACAAGTAGTTTAATGCGATATTGCGTGGTGCAAAATTCTCACATAACTTGACGATATTGATGTCCAGCTTATTTCAGACAATATCCATTATCATTGTATGGAAATATCTCATGCCAGATGCCCAGCCCATAATATTGTACATTCGTTACTTGCGCGAAACATGACAGTCGAGTAGAGTATTCCCTATAGCACACAAACATGCTATTCATTCCCTCATATGGCCGCTGTCCTCCAATCCTGCCCTGCATCCCTGGCTCCGCAAAGCTTAATAAGTATACATGAATAATCTGATCTAGACACCGAACATGCTGCCGCCGCCTTGCCTGTTCTGTGCCTCGCCCTGCATCTTCTCGCTAACCTTGACGTTGACCTCGAAGAACTTTGCGACGCAGCGATCGAGGCAGACGGATTCGCCCTTGTTTAGGTCCGGCTCGCGGTAGCTGGTGTCGATGCATTTCTTCGAGCAGCTGGCGACAAGTCTATACCGGTTCAGAATTAGCAAGAGCAGATTAATGGACTAGGATAGGTAGCGAGGTGATTAGGGAAATGGGGTGAACTCAGGCAGGGAAACACAGGGCATCTCTGGGATCATGGGGTATACCATACCGTGTGTACATGTCGGATACCATATCTATCTCAGCTTCTGCCTGAGCAATCTTCTGCTCAGAAGAGATTTGAGGTTGACGGCCGAAGAGGAAAGACATCTTGATCGTGTGCGACTGTTGTAGGAAAGTGCGGAGATGCGTTTACGTGATGCTATTGGCGTCGTCCGTCTCCTAGATGTTAAGTGAGATGGTTTCTTATGGATTCAACCGGAAGATTTGAGGCCGCGCAAAGGATTATTTAAGGTGACGATGAGAGATGGGCTGGAGTCGAGGATGATGCAGATGCAGACGTAGGTTCCTGAAGAAAATCTAGGAGCTTGGGGCGGATTAGGGGCCGTGCTTCACCTCAACGAACGTCACTTCCCGCTTTGGAACAGCCTCAGCACGACAAGCAAGCATAACGAGTGCGAAAACACACTGCTTGAGCCGCCATTGTGGGGCCAAATAGTGTAGAGGTCATAATATGTTCGAGTTTTTGAACCGTCGAGATCAAGCTAAGTGAGCGGTACGAAATATTGATATTATATGAATAAATCGCCCGCCAATCACGCTAGTGTATTTATGAGTAAGTTATCTCCTATTCCTTACAATTTACTTGTCAGATGGACGGTGATGTGTATCTACTTCACGTTGTCGTGGCACTATTACAGGGAGTCATGGTCTTCAATAGAGCATTAGCTATGGCTTCCAGATAGCTAACATATAAAGCAGGTAATTGCCTTCCCACTGTGCCCTAATTGTTTTCTCCATACCGGAGGAAAGAAATCAAGTAAGTACTGGAATAGACGATCACTATGATCGTTTGACAATAAATCATCTCAGAGCGTTGAATTTAATATTCAAACCTCTGCATCATTCGACTCCACCTCGCCACGGGTGACTTCATTGCTTGTGCATTTGATGTCTGGAGCTCCTCCAACGCTCCCAAGAACCTGGCTCAGTGGCTTAGCAACATAGTCATCGTAGTGCTTGTGGACGGCTTCTCCAATGGCATAGCAGTCAAAACGGCCTCCAGGCTTATCGCCCTCGGTTCCGACCTCGACTTCAATAAATGGTATAATGCCACCCTCCTTCGCGTAGCCGAGAAGCTCAACCTTGATTGATTTCCCCACATTGCACCAATGGTGTCCCTTATTCTCAAGAGAGATATCGTAGCAGTTCTTTGCATCCACGGATTCCTGTTCGTATGCACCGGCAACCTGTTCCACGAAGACTTCACGCAGGCCGTCCCGATCCGCCGGCCACCAGTTCCCTGTTACTTTGACGTAACCATCCTTCTTGATGAACTTATCACCCTGCCTGAACTCTACGCCTTTCATGTTGTACCAACCGCGATGCTCGCAACCATCAAAAGACATGCCAGGAGGACAGAGGATGTCTAAGCCGGCCACGACTTGCTCATACAAGTCATGACCAACGATTTGGCCGACGTGTCGCTTATCATTGTGCATGCGAATTTTCAAGCTCCAACCTGAGTCGGTCTCCCGGCCCTGGTTGGGAGCATTCTCGCCGATGGATTTGTTGATATCTTCATCGCGGATATCTCTAACGACACTGGATCGGTCAAGTCCGAGACGACGGAAGTGTCGAACGGAATTGGTCGGATCGGACACGTCTAAAGAAGTTAAATCTCAATTGCGCGATGCAGTATTTGAGATAATACCATCGACACCCTTAGCATGATTCTCCACGGAAGGAGCGGCTGAGACCAGTGCAGTCAAAGCTGCGACAACCAAGAAGGGCAGCTTCATAGCTGGTTGCAGATCGTATTGAGTGCGTAGATAGAGTCGAGTCGATTCAGTCGAGATTCAAGAGCAATGCTGAGAGTAGGAGCAGAGGAGTGTGTAGGTAGCTGAGTGTGGTAAACAAGGTGTCGGGAGGAGGAACGTGGTGTTCATATACCTTTTTGTGTTTGTTTGGGTATGACGCCATTGATAAGAGTGACCTGATGAAGCTGTGCTGTCACCATAGGGTCACTCGTAACAGGCCATCACTCGTCACTCTTTTGAAAACTTATCAGGTCACAAGAGCAATTGCTCCTCCGACTTTTCACCGCCTTTGGCGCCAGTCATGATCTTGGAACTCACCATAGTAGTTGACGGTACTCTACAGTGTAAAAGAGATATGCGGCTTTCGCTATCCCGAGGCCCAATGCGTGGTGACCGATCAGGATCCAGCCGGGCAACAGGCTTCAAGGAGTTATATGAGGCGCACACGTTGGTAGCGGTACACATATTAGAACAACACAACCTACAAAAGCTATAACAAACTACTACATTGGAACCAAACGGCATGAAGAAAGCCCCTGGCTGTACAAATAAAACGAGCTAGCAGAGTCCCATTTGTAGGATTGCTAATTCTTTAAAATCGCATTCTAGTAACCGCAGTGTAAGGTGGAATCCTTTAAGGTTATGAGAATTTTCCATTTCTATTGTAATATTGTTGGTTCTGATCAGAATGTAAAGTACACCCGAAACTTGGAACCTTTTGGCAATGACCTGTGTACTAGTATTGAGAGAGTTTTCACAGTGCCCAAATTGTTTGGTTGAACTGATTGGGGTTGGATAGTGCGCAATTCAGATGCGGGAGAAATAAGTTAGGGTGAACAGATTGGGTATTGGACTAAATTGTTCAAACAAAGGCAAAGAGAAAGCACCCACAACCCCAACCAAGCCAATGTACTTTCGAAGCCTGTCCTGTCCTACATCAACGCTTGGTTGTGGCAAATTGTAAACAAAGACAGCGTGAAGCCATGTCGAGCGAAGAGGGGTCACAAAGCGACCCATATCCTCTTTGTTTCCCATAGCTTATTCTGAAAGGATATGCGATTGTTTAACAGCAAACGTTCCGCAGCAATCAGCTTATCAATAGTTTTCTTCTTCAAACCGCGTCTAGGTTTCCAAACCTCATCCTCCTACATCCCTCATCATGGTTGCAGCAATGTTCAATTGGTTGTGGTCGTCACCGCCACCGCAATCCCCGAATGCGAAGGGCAAGCGGAAGGCAAGCACAAGTCTACCTCGTTCTTCAAAAGCCCGAAAGCCTTCAACCCCAACTATAGAACACATCCGTAAGGACTCAGGCTATGCAGAAGCGGACTTCTACGAAGGTTCCCCAAGAAAACTCCGAAGCAGAGCCAAGACAACTGCACCAAGTAGTTTGGGCTCGCCTGCAACTCCCTCAAAACAGATTCTGGATGAAATGGCTCAAAGACAAATGGCTCAAAGACAGTACTCTATTTCCAGCACCTCGTATAGCTCTTGCGCTTATGACGAGACCTCGAGTGCCTATGACCTGGACGTAGTAGATATCAGCGAAGGCAGCGCTGACATTCTACCATTCAACGAGCAAGAGAACATCAGCGAAGACAACGCTGAAATTCTACCGTTCAACGAACGAGAGAGAGCACTCTTTGAGCAACGCCTGGCGAAAATGAAGAGAACGGAGTGGGATACCGATCCGAACGGCAAAGCGAAAGCTATTCTTGAGAGTGCATCGAAAGACCCTCTAGAAGCCAGAAGAGTAATCAGCAGAGGCAGTGATCTCGAAGAGCCCGAGTACGCTCTCCGCGATATCGAGATCCGCGATGGGTTATGGCAAGTTGTGGATCAGATAGAATTGTTCGCCCAGAAGTTCTTCAATTTCCACTTCCACGACCAAGAAGAGCTAGAGGACGTGTTTCAGATGCTGAAGCCGGAGACAGTTCATCTGATTGGATATGTCGCGTCTGGTGGGCCAGGAGGCCAAGAAGGCTGGAGACAACTGTTCTACAACTCTCAAAAGCGTCGTGCCCTCGTATGTGCCATCATCTGCAAGGTGCTCACTGAGCAAGTCTACCAGTCTACCTTCTTTGGTGGAAGCCAACAAGACGTCGACAAGCTGAAGTCCATCGAGCAAGAGTTTGCAAATGAGGATGGTAAGTGCATCATTCATATATAGGCAATTTTGTCACTAATCAATGTAGGCTTCGTTCGGAAACGGCGGTACGCGAAACACGTACAAACCACTTGTGCTGCCCTTCCACTTATACACGGTCCCATCACTCTGCCTCAAGGCTTTGACACTCATGTCAAGGCAATTGTAGCCGCGATCTCGACACACCTTCTTCCAATCCTCCTCCTCGACCCGGTCAATGATAACACCCTTTCCCACACAGTGGATCTGTACGATATTGTCGCACAAGCGGGCATCTTGAGCATCTTCATGAGCCAGGATCCACATACAGTGTACTACTTCAGCCCAGTAGCCAAGGAAGATGCGTATCATTGGACGACGATGACATGCTTCAATCGCCAGCAATTGAAAGATTCAGACCCGCGCGTACAACACGAATGGCCCTTGAATACTACCAATGGATCAAAACAACGTGCAAGCGGAGATGAGATCATCACCCAGATCTCCATCATGGATGGGGTCACTGCCTATCGCAAAGGCGGCTGGGAGACTGTTGATTCACTTCTCGAATTCCCAAAGTATGTCAACTCAGCTACGGGCAGAAAGCAGGGTATCAGGAGTAGGATATTGACACATGGATGGGCGTATTGTAGGTGGGGGCGTCCTCGAAGATTCGAGAGGGGTATGGAAATAGGTGGACCCAGGGTGCACGGGGATGCGTGGAAGGGGGGATTCGTCAAGTTCTCTGAGGTCGATGGTGTACCTGCGTGAGTTATGCGATCAAGTTTCCAATGCTTATCGATTTCTTTGTGTCGTATTGTAGTGAAAGGTATCAAGATAGGCTAATGTTAATGCCTTTGAAAATTTATCAACTCGGTGTTCCCAAATTCAACACGAATGTGGCATCATTACTGTCGCTAGTAGTAGTAGTCCCGAGACTGATTTGACACCACATCGCCATCATAATGTGCAGCGAGCTACACAATCTAGCTAGGTGACTTTATGCCACTTCTCAAGTGATAAGGCTTTTCCTATCGTCCTAGTACCGATTTCCAGCGAGAGCTTTTGCTTCTTTCATTGCATTCCGCATTCGTTGGGACCTTTCGACTTAGGACATGGATATCCAGATGTCACCGACGACTTCGTTTATACGTATAAGGAGCCGCATACATAAGGAGAAACTAGATGCATGTCTTGTATGAGGCCTTCACACACCTCAACGACGATGAGAAGAGTGGTAAAATAGCGCACTCCACCGATCTGTATGGTAGCAAGCACCGTAGGTAGCGCATTACCACAATAGGAAAAAGCAGCCATGACGGTGGATCTGACGCTATCCCAATTAAACCGCTTCAGCGAATATAAACGAGAGTTTGCGACTGATCCGTAAGCCACGGTGTGGTGGCTGTGAAAACACCAACACCTATCCGTTCAAACACTTCGGCGAAGCCGGTGCACTTGCGTAGCAACAGAGTCCAATCTTGATGGAATGAGTGCTTAACACCGTTTGCCTGTTTGATGGCAACTTTCTTGCTCATCAGCTGCAGGCAATACACATCGTCGTCAGCCAAGCCCACATCGTCGAGGACTCCCCAGCCAATCCTAGTTTCATCATCTGCACCAAAATTACACGTCAGTTCTTCAGGGCATCTTTCTTGGAGACTCTGTTCGAAAACCTCGAGCAGCCTTCTCTGGATCTCACTGTTGCCTGCTGTTCGCAGCAAGGGAAAACCGGAGACATGAATCTTCGGCGCTCGCGCTAGGGACCCACGAATAGTGAGTATGTTACTACTATCAGCGTCATCAAAATGAAACGCACGGCACATGTTCTTTGCATTCTTGAGTTCCAGGAAGCGTACGCCGTGTAAAGTGCTCGCCCATGTCCAGGTCGGCAAGCCTAAAGGGCTGGCATCTCTCTCAGCAGGCTGGACGACAAACCAGAGCAGCTGATCCGGCATACTATTCTTCCATAGACCTAGACAATACTTGTCATTGTCTCTCTTCTTCGCCATCTCCGTCCGTAGACCTTCCAATGCCATAAGTCGATCGGAAGCAAGTGTCAGGTCTCGCGCAGAGTACTTCTCAATCAAGTTCTTCCATCGCGAATTTCGGGCCGTTGAGTGGAAAGAGCCGCCAGTTTCGCGAATTGTGATACGCTTACAGCTCCAGACAATGTTCACGGGTGTGTAGAAAATCATACGGCGGGAGAGTAGCCATTCCTGGGTTGCCCAGGCGCGGGAGGCTAGGGTACCGTACTCGGGAGATATTGGAGTATAATCTGTGGGCATGGGCTCGGCGAAAATGGTGCCTGTGGGTTCACCTGAAAGGGAAAATTGGGGTATTGCGATTGGAGGTTTGACAAGCGGCCTGGGAAAGAAGCATGGCTGGCTTGAGTCTGAGGCATGGGATGCCGCTATTGTCAGAAGAGCATTTTCATAGACACTGCCCATGAGCTTTGATTCGTGGAGCCAGTCGGTCTGGGAATCCTGGACAATGCATAGCGAGTCGATCCAGATGTATGAAAGACCCAGACGATGCGTAGCAGTTATTGCATCCTGATATGCCCTTGGGATGCCTTCCCAGGAGATGCCGGCGAGATTGGAGTCAAGCGTGGATTGGGTTGTCATAAGAGGACGACTATGATTCGGACTACCCCAGCAGTGACTCAAAGCTACATAGTATCCAGTGACGCCCTTGGTTTCAAACAGTCGCGGAGATATTTCCCCATCAGGATCTCCCACGTGAATGACCCGGGTGGGCAGAATGGGAGGGACAGACTCGTCAAGGGGAGATCCGGCGAAGGACTCTCTGCATACTTCATGGTGGTCAATACAAGTCCTCATCCAACGACTGATCAGATCGTAGGCTTCCGGCGAGTCCGAAGCTTGCAGGGCTGGGCGACCGATTACATCGCGGCTGACGGCGGCTGGACTATCTAGCTTTCTACATTAGCTCAGCTGAGATGTGGAGTGAGTCTTGACTAGGCGATTACCTCTGTGCGTAAACAACCTGATTTGCGCCTCCAGGATTTTGTGATCTGCAGGCACAAAAGCCTTGAAGCCCCTGACACGAGCATGTAACGTACCGTTATCCGTCACGTGTTCTCTAGGAAAGACCTCTTTGGCAGGGTCGTAGTTTGGTCGTAGATATATTGGACTGTTGATCAAACGGTCGTTTGGGCTATGAGAGGAATCTCGTTGGTTCAAAGGCTCAGCCTGGGGAGAGGGATCCTTTGGGGGTGAATCGGGGCCGCGCACACTTGGGTTGCTGTCGCATTGCAGGACCGCATCTCTGATCAAGGCACACAACGGACAACCCCGTGCAGCCTCTACAATTAGTTGTCTGGCATCTGAATGATGTGCCATGCCTCGAGGCCGTGACTGGCTATTGAGGTCTTCCCACCAATCTGGCACATTTTCTAGTTCGCAGATCAGAGCCCGCGCACTAATAGCCTTACAGGCAGAGCAGAGCGCCATGGCAGTGTGGGAAACGCGACACCCTCTCTCAGATGGTCAGGAGGTCCGCCGCAGCGGAACATCTAGGAACCGCCTGTCGGTAGTCGAAGCAACCGTGATCCAATCATGCTTTGAACTTCCCCATGATCTGAGAAGTCAAAGTAATGATGTTCATGCGGGAGTCAGCCACGTCGGCTTTGGCCAAGGACCTTTGGAATGGAAATGGCTGGCCGGGATTGCAGATATGAGATAGAGACTCTGCGATATCTTATTCGACAGAGCTATAATATGACCCTATAGCCCCGACGAATCCAGGGGGATGGTTGTAGGGATAAGGAAAGGGATGGTGGGCAGTGGATGGCAAGGCAGTAAGACGCGCGGGATTATAACGTGTACGTGTACTGGGACTTGGGAGATGGCCATGGCGCATGCTGATTGGCTGAGCCCCAATGGGTGGAGGCTCGCTTTACCATGCTGGTGGGAAACCATCCATCAGCTAGCTCGAGCAGCGTGCGACAAGTAAGAGCTAATCGAGCATCACAGAGGGCGAAGGTAGCACCGTACACTCCCATTAGGGAGTAGATGTGACACGAAGCATACCGTAAACCCTATCCATAGACATCAAATCAAATGGCCGCAAAGGGAGGGCCAGGAGAGAGGGAACTATGGCTAGCTTTGTCTCTCGTACGGAAATTTGGTCGAAGTAAGCTCGTTGAATAGGCAAATAGTCATAAATTTTTGGAGATGGCACCTTTGGTATGCTACCCAGTGCATAGATCTCTACGATACCAATGGGGGGTCAGAAGTGAACCTTGGAATGCAGGTCTAGGCCTCAGAGCAATAAGTCACGTGACATCAAGCTTCTCGAACATTGAAACCTTGGAGCCAACCTTGGAAGTATATGGTAGACTTGTCCAAGGATGCTTCTTTGTGAGATATTGTTCAAGACCAAAGGCTATCGAGCTCACCGCACACAGTTTTTGCGAGTCTTTGCCTTCGTAAGAGGCTTTTACTGTTACTATGCGGGCTCTGAGTTCGCTGTGGAGGCCGCAGCCCTGGGGATGAGAAAAGCTGACTAGCTGTCTTACACCGACTAGGCGCTGTTACTGACAGGTCTCGTGCGGCCCAGACACAATGAGTAGTGAGTGGGTTGCAGTGGATGAATGGACTGGATATGCCAAGCACAGGTGGCTGATTAGGTGTGCTGGGGGCGTCGAAGGAAAATCCTTCCCCAGAGCTTCGATGAAGCTTCTAGAAAATTTCCTCTTTGATCCAAATGATTGACGGCGTGCAGATTCTGCCTGCACCTGCGCTCCACCGGTCGAGTCGCATTGTGCTTGCCAGGGATCCAGGCCCATGAATGCCGTTATGACCCACTATATGATTCGGCAGAAGCCAGAGCAGGTCCAGTTATCCCCATACGATGGCACCCGATATTCCCGCCGAGGCCAGCGCAGCGCATATCATCTGTTGCCGCGTAACACGGACAAGCAGGAGGCGGATGCAGCCAAAAGCGCCAGAGCCAGAAGGCGGAGGGGCGAGACGAGACGAGAAGAGGAGAGAAGAGCAGAGGAGATGAATGAGGAGCGGAGGCTGCTCCATGACGCCGGTGGGCTTCTCTCTTTTACCGGTGCAAAGCCGTCTTAGGCAGAGCCCCGAGCAGTAGGACCCGGCACGCCAACCGTCTCAGAGGGCGGCACGGCGGGAGAGCGAGATCATGAGTAGGGGAGCGAAGGCTACGCTGCAAGAAGGCAGTCCTGGGCCACATCCCAGCAAGCCTCTCACGCCTCTCACTCTGGCCTTGCGCTTTTGCCACTGGCGAGCCAGTCTGATGGGTGGGTTTGCGCCCCATTCCAGTCCTTTGCAAGGGTACAAGGGCAGCCTCCACGCCACGCCTCCAACCCGTCTGCGTTGCGCCCACAGACGGCTCCCATGAGTCCCATCCGCCTGTCTGCCCAGAACCTTATTACCAGGCCCAGCGCCGCTCCTGTCTTGTTCTACCCGTCTCTGTCTCTGTCTCAGTCCTCAGGCTCGACACCACCTCTACCTCCACCTCCAACTCCAACAAATACAACAACCCAACTATCTCTCCGTCTCCCATCCACCCGTTCGACTATTATATTACTCCCGCTGAGCCCGCCGGCGCTCCAGCACGGCAATGGCCACCATGTTCCGAGACTTTTCCTTCGACATATCGTCACGGCACCCGTCTTCACTTGAGGCCGACCGTGTGGCAATGGACATTTCGCCTACGTCAACGCCCTTCGTCCCACTCCAGATTCCTTCACGACTACCCACTCCGCCGCCATGCTCTGTCGGTGAATTGGCACAGAGACTTGATCAGCACTCCCTACGCGTGGACGTTCACTCTTCGTACCAATGCCCTCCGCCTTCGGAGCCACTCACACCTCCGAGTGACAACTTGGAGTTCCCCATCCCACTATTCGACCAGGAACCACGCCCGTATTCTCGCATCTCGACGGCCGCTCTTAGGATGCAAAGGCAGGCCAACACGCGAATGCAATGCAGCTCATCGCACGTACGGGACATCTCAATCCTCGTCCAGAAGATGATCCAAGAGGAAGAGCAGTGTAACGTCTGCGACACAAAATCGCAGTCATCATCATGCTCAGACTCATCTACGGCCGAAGAGGATGAGGGAGTCGACATGAACTTTAGCCCTCCATCGTCTCCTCAATCACCACCAGCATTTGCTCTCAAATTTCGACGCTCTACAGACCGTCTCAACGGACGTGCCATGGTATCCAAAACCGTGCGCATGCGGAAGAACTCCAGAGTCGCCAAACGATCATCGAGGTGATCCATTATTGTTTATTTGTTTTGTATTGGAATTTGTTGCGTTTACTAGCATTGCGAATGGCGTTTGGGTTATCCGGTTTGCGGAGTCTTATTATTACCATGATACCAAGCTACGGGGCTATCGCGCCTGGACGGCGACATTCAAAATTGGGAATTGATCGGAAATCTACAGTCATCAGGGAAGGAGGGATATGGGATCACACAGTTTGGACTTGAAGTCATTATTTTAGAAGAGCTCCCTCATCGGTTGAGCCTGGCGTGGTACGGGTGCGACAAGCTTCAGCGCTATCGCAGCCATCATCTATTGTATAGTTGCTAATACGACCAAATCGTATTTTCTCTCACACCAACATCATCATCGTTGTAGTCGTCATCATCAGTACATGTCACCTTCAATGGACTTCAGCTGTGTAAATTAACCAGTGTTTAGGTTCAGCTCAGCCCTGGAGCGGCGCCGGCAAGCAACGTGCGACCCACGTGATCTGCACAACCCCAGACCCTGGCTCCCGGTACCGTTTTCTGATCCATCGGACTTCCCAAATCTTGGGACGCATCTCACCTCAACCTCACCGCCAACGCGCAGCACCACACATCGCCATGGCCGTCGCACGTAGAGCCTCTTCACAGCTGCTCTCATCCAGGTCAATTCACTTGCGCATCCAGCCTCGCCCTTCCAACTTGTCCGAGAGTCGAGAGATCCTCCGGGTGATGCAACGCTTTGGTGAGCTCAGCATGTACAAATCTCTTCGGGTTGGTCTTTTACCCCTGAATCTAATCCCACACCTGCACCATGCAGGGTTTTACGATTGATGACAAAGAGCTAATGTTTGGTTCCTTGCCTTCCAGTACGAGTACCACAGCCCTGCGGACAACTCTGCCTTAGCCATATACCGTGACGCGGACGCCGCCCAGCGCGCACTCGATGCGTCCCCCATACGCTTCTCCCTTGAAAATATCACGACGGAAGACAACGCAATCAAGGATGATCACCAGTTGAGTGACGATTGGGAGCGGGATGCCTCTGCAGTTCCTAGAAACTCAAGCCAAGGTGGTGTGGAGGAGATCCTTAAGCCTAGTCGACTGATGAACTCCGCAATGCGCGCCTCAAACACACAAGGCAACCCCGCTAAAACAGATAGCACCGCAGATACAAATGCGGGACATACCGTCACACAAACAGCGCCCCCAATGCCGTTCGAAGCAACCCGAGCCCCGTCAATAACAAGTACAAAGTGGTTCCAGGTCACAGTTGACAGGTCTCGTGTTGTGCACCAGGACTATGTCGAGCGCCAGGTGTATTGGAAGCAGTTCCAGCCCATGAAATCCCTGGCGCAAGAGGAGCTGGCCAAGGTCGTGCCGCACGTGGGACTCAGTGACGTTTCCAAGCGGCCGCCAAACCACCATCGCACGCCGATAAAGGTGTTGAAGACGATGGCGCACTATGTTGAACACCACATGCCGAGTCTAGCGCAGATGTATGAGGAGGGCGGCAGGGAGAGGAAGCCGGAAAGGTGATGGAACGTTTGAACAAGTTACGGAATAATGGTGACTAACTCATCTACGGATGGGGCCTCGATCGTGATTGCCTTTGTATCAGGCAGCAAACGTGAGGTGACCTTCCAATATCCTGCTGAGACATGAATGAGGCAACGAAAAGCCACACCTTCGACCAATAGAATAACATGCTCGGTGGCTAGCATGCTACTCACCGCCTCGGGCTGTTGCAAAAAAAACAGCCCAAGCTTGATTGCAACGCCAATCTAAAGCCAACAATGCCAACAGTGGCGAGCAAGTAGCGACAAGAATTTTGAGGAGGAACACCAAGCTTCCAAGACGAATTCACAGTGGCCGTTCACTCAGCCTTGTCCCGTCCAAACACTTTACCCTCCCAAGCCCCGGGTACCATAGATATCTATTTTCGAGGCTTCTCCCACATCATGACGCATGTACGGCTCAACGTATGTAGAAATGAAACCAAACGTTAAAGCCAGTTCAGTCCAGCAATACATGCAAACCAAACAAACATTATGTTCCCACATAAGTGACTCAACGCATAAGTACATACCCCATCTATAATGATCGATGGCCTGGAGCAAGCCATAAGCAACCTCACACATCATCATTTCATAAGCAAATCAAGCAACTACCCCAAATCCTCTCAAAATAGAAAAAAATCCCTGACCAAGGGGTATGTATGTACATGAACAAAAGGTATAAATAAGGCAATCCAACTGCACTGCACGTACCCGCCGGCCCCCCCCCTCATTCCCCTTATTTAGTAGGCTATCAAAGCTTAAATAGCAATAAACGAGTATGCGAGGTTGTTGATCAGTAAGCTGCAGGACCGGGGTTGTCAATGCAGTGCCCTACGGATTTTTAATTTTTTTTTTTTATTTTTTATTTTTTTATTTTTTTTTATTTTTTTATTTTAGGGGGGGATCTAGGGATTGTTGACTAGGCTTTTGAATATACGAGTAGATGTTATAATTGCAATTGTAATTGCAGTTTTCCCGATAGCTCTGGCTGACGAATGATATCTGGATGTATATATGCCGTGTCTCTGTCCCGCTCGATGTCTAGGCGTCGACACAGCTTTTGCCAAAACTTGTTCACTTAGAAGCATGGGTCGGACTGTGTTTGATTCTGAATCGTAGTTTTGTATTTCGCTATTCCCCTCCAAAAGTCGCATTGAGCGCCAAGATTCCATTCTATAGGTAATAATCTAGGAAGACGATATTGATTCCCAGCCGAATGCACCCATGTACCTTAAAACGCCCCTGAGAGAAACAACCCAACTTCCCCTTCCTAATTAATCGACTTTTATCGCACTGCATAGGACTGTCAGCTCCAGTTCGCGAAACACTCTTTCGCACTTGTATTATAGCTAGGCTCAAGAGGAAGGGAGGAAAGACAAGTAGAGACTCACCCATAAATCCTCCTTACAAAGGCATACGCCGCCAAAAACCCTACAGTGCCAGCTAGTAGCCCATAAACGCCACAGGCTAATAGCCCGTAGAAGAAGAAGAGCATGCTGGAAACGAAGCCTGAAATGTGAAGTTTGGCGAAAAAGTAATAAACCAAGTAGGCGTAGATCCAGAGACTGCTGCTACTGCCGACAAGGAAAGAGTGCCACCACCAGTTATAGTTCTGCGAATGCGTGATTAGATATGTCTGCTTTAGGTGGGAGAGATGATGAGGGGAGACTTACTTCGCTGCAAAGTAGGATGTATGTAGCTACAATAGTGACCTCGATGATGGTTATAATGAGGATCACGCAAACTACTGCCAAGAAGCCAAATACGTAGTAATAGCCACTCTTATCCTGCCACAGGCTCTTGAAAACGAACATGAGCTCAATGAAGATGACTGCAAAAGGCACGAACCCCGCAAGCAATATAGATTGCACGTTTTTCAGGTACCAGGACTGGACGGGGATCTGCCGAGGGATTGCATTGGCTTTAATGGGGTGTGTCCATGAGCCTACTTTGTTGTAGCCATAGTAACTTCCGATATAGACGAGTGGTACTTGAATAAAGATCCACAAAGCAACCAAGGCGATGAGAGTTCCAAATGGTATCGCATTGCTCGAGGCCTGGACCCAGACAAACAAGTTCAGGAAGAAGACTGTCGCTGAGAGAAGGCCCGGAACCAGTGAAGCGGTCACGAAGGCATTCTTCTGCCACAATTGTCCACCGGATGTCTTATAGACTCGGGAAGAATAATAACCAGAGAACAACCCGGCAAAGACGAAGAGACCAGTCCCAACACTGATGTAGCCACCGCGGAAGCTTGGGTTGAGGACACCAAAAGAGCCCAGAATGAGTAAGCCAGTCGCCATGAAGACGAGCTGCATCCCTGAGCCAACAAGGGGAGCGAGGAGTCCGCCATAAGGGGGAGGTCGGAAAACGTCTCCATGGAGGAGCTTCCAGCCAGTAATGTCGTCCAGGGTTTCTTCATCAGACGAGATGTCAGCGTCACCTTCGGGGTCTCCTCCTATGGGATCCAGAAGCCCGCCTTTGCTGCCTCTCCTTGAGGTTTTTGGCTTTCGCGTACGTTTAGGTGTGATCTTATCGTCTTCTAATCCACTTTTGAGATCTCCATGTACAGTGCGCGCTAGTATCACGGCGACTACGGCCGTGAGGAGGCCAGAAATGACCAAAGAATTGATAATGGCCAGCCAGTGGACGTTGGAGCTATCGTCCTGAGCAACAAAGTACATGTCCCAGCGATTTTGCCATTCGAGTTTATCTTCTTCCCGGAAATACACGGAGTATGTGAATGGAATAGTTAGAGTCGCGTCGTCAGCTTCATCGATTTCTCCAGTGCTGTTTGACCTTGGCACCAGATCTAAACCATGCGCCACCTTCGAGACATCCGTGGGTACGCCCTCATTTGTGCGGTTCTCAAGCCCAATGCTTTTAGGAAAGACTTCAAACCCGACAATGACCTTCTTTCCCTGGTCTCCTCCGCGGCCAGGAGCCCGGTGGTATCGAATTACCATGGTGACGTGATTGTTTAGGAAATATTGTGGTTCTCCACCTTTGCGTGATATGACCTCTTCACCAATTTTGAAACCTGCTGCGTAATATTTCCGGCTCTTGTCCGTTGTTTGAAAGCTCGTCGCCCCAGGGAGATTGTCCACGATCCATTCTGCCACATAGCCGCTCTTTATCAGATCTCTAGTCCTTTTCAGGCCCGCCCTGTCAACGGTGTGACTGCAGAGGAATCTTACTTCCTCGTCTGTTCCCATCACCAACTCATAGTCCGAGACTGTGATCCTATCACCTCGGAGAACTTCTCCAAGGTTTAATGACAAACTGGCTCCACTTGTAAAACGTCCACTGCGCACGCGACCGGCCGGAGGGCATACGAAAGGAAGCTCGGTGTACTTGTATTGCAATTCGCTTTTATCTGAGTAGACCTTGTTCACGAATAGAGGTATGGTTTCGCCATCTCGATAAGTCTTAATTGAGAACCCTAGACACAGGTCAGCAAAGCGTGAAGATGCTTAACATCGCTTATAGAAACCTACCGGGAATATAGAAGGCCTGGGTTATAGTGAGAAAGGAGCAGATAACAGCGCTCCGCCGCATATTCCCAAACATTGTGGGATTCGATATGGCAGGCGGATGTCCCGGTGAAGAGGTGCTAAAGGGTTCCGCTACCGCAGTCGTCTAGATTAACAACCAGATCAGCGTCCGATATGGACGGGTTACTGGGTAAGACGCAAAATCGAGAGGGTATTGAAGCGCCGTGGTCCGGGTCTGTTGGACCTACGGGTTAGCTATGGCGTGCACAGTTCGAAGGTGGAGCTAGAGCTCCGCGCGTCCCAGCGGCAGCTACGTCAGTCGGGGGGGTTCTTCCGCGAAATGTGGCCTAAGAGTCGGGCTAAGGAGCGCAATGGGCGCGCGAGGCAGGGGACATTGTCGTTGATGAGGACACGGCGAGGCGAAGGCAGAGACTTGGTCACGCTGGTGTGCAAGGAATGGAGGAGAGGGTGCACAGGTTGCGCTGGTTACGGTGTATGTGTTGGGTACGCCCAAGGGAGCAGTTGGCATTGTGCCTTTGTCCAATCACGGCCCCGCTATGGGATCGCCTTGCCTTTTTAGCACAATCATGAAAGGGTACGGTGCGCTGTGATACTAGTGATGAGATTTTCATCGATTCGCACGTTTTATTGAATGTTCATGTTGCTCTTGACGCTTCACAAAGACTGTTCCAAGTCGATGGCGTCGCAGGCTTGCGATTTGGCCAAAAGCCAATTGGCAGTAGTGGCTGCAGGGACCAAATACGAGCACGTTCTCCTACTGCATAAAGTTTGATGCACGTTGCATGCAGTGGCACGAAACATTCCAAGGTTGAACATCCACGGCTGACTCGAGCCTTAAATTGTTTTGAAAAAAAAGTCCATTCGTAGGACTTGGTGTTGCTATGTGCTATCCAGAATTTTCTGATCCAATCGCTCCTCCTTCTTGCACTTACTTGAAGTCTGCAAAAATGATCCGGATGTACAGAGATGTGCAGATAACGCCGGCGCCAACATCGAAAAGACTTTGTTTGCTTCCCAGATTGCTAACGCCCAGGACCCATATGCCATTGTTAGGGAATGTTTTTTGTGGAAACCAGTGAGCTACCCCACCAACGCCATGCTTTGGTACAGTGGTGATTGAAACATTGATCCGAGAAGGAAGAAAGGATTAGTGGTGTTGATCTTGATTCTGTATTCCAGAAAGGAAAACCCATTAAAATTCATAAATCGCCGCTATCGGCCAGGCTCGCATTAAAAGAGAAATGGGGTATTCGGTGCATGTGAGATTAGTTTTAGTAGTATCATTAGGTTCGGTGCGGTTATGCCTCAGGTTTAGTGAGTGGAGAAACAGCTGGTGTCTCTTGATTGCTGTCGGTAGCAGAGGCTACGATTGTCACTGGAGCTATGGCATTGTTTGTGCCCGATTGTAATTGTGACACTCGTCCTTTCGGTTTGGGCGAAAGGGGATCAGTCGCCGGGGGTGTGGTGGCAGCTTCTCCCTCTTCCTCGGGAATTGGCGGACAATAGGTTTTCAGTACATGCTTCAGTGCAGGTCGCCTGATAGGTTTCGATAGGAAGAAATCCATGCCTGAGTCGAGGCACTCTCGTATGTTGTTCTCTTCCGCATACTACATCTGGATCAGCCACACCTCTTTGCAACAATGGGGTAATACTTACAGCAGTGAGCGCCACGATAGGAGCCGAAAACCCCGATTGACGAATGAGACGCGTAGATTGTAGGCCGTCCAGATTCGGCATCTGGACATCCATGAAAATCAAGTTGTACGGCGTCTGGCGTTCCATGCTCTCTCTGACTTTGTCCAGTGCCTCTTGTCCATCTTTCGCGACTGTAACATCGTATACATCTTCCAGTTTGAGCATGCGAAGTACAACCTCTTGGTTCGTCTTGTTATCTTCGGCGACAAGCACCCTGACTTTGTCCCCGCGTTTAGTTGCTTCGGCCTCAACTCGCTGCATGGCCGCTGATTGGGAATTTGGAGATTCTAAGGGCGGGTTGGAAGCAAAGAATGGTTGGCTGAGACCCACTAAACGCGGTTTAGAATCAGTCTCGAATGGAACGGGGCCAGCTTGGGACGTCGAAGCGTTAACGTTGACATTAACGTTGACATTGACGTTAGGGGGGTTACTCGTCGCCGACCCAACGGATCGACCAGAGAGGGCATCATCATTCGTGGCACGAGGCCTTCCCTCGTCTATAGACATGCTCTGTCTTGTCGCTGGGTCCATCAAATTGACATTGCTGGAGCTTGCTGTGCTATCTGCCCTGCTGGTAAGATGTTTCAGAGGAATGGACATGGTGAAAACACTTCCATGACCAACTTCGCTCTTCAACTGGATCGTACCTTTCATTAGGGTTGCCAGTTGCGAGCAGATACTGAGACCCAATCCGGTACCACCAAACTTCTTACTAAGGCCAAGGTCGCCTTGCACAAAAGGTTCGAAAATCTTATCATGCAGATTTTCGGGAATACCTGGACCAGTGTCTTCTACTTCAAATTCAAATGAAAGCCAGCGGCCTGGAGGAGGGGTAGCAGCTCTCTCCTGAGCCATAACATGTGAGAACGCCGATGGCTTTTCCAGTGCATTGATGACGTTAGCGGTATCGAACTGATTCGGGGTTGATATGGAGACAGATCCGACCTCCGAGCTAGAGGCTCGGGCGCGACTCTTCGAGTTGCGCATTGAACTCTGTCTGGACTGCAAAGAAGCTTTCCGACTTTCCGTTATAGATGCCTCGCCTAAGCACCGAATGGAAATATAGACAGAACCCCCGCGCGGTGTAAATTTGAGACTGTTAGATACCAGGTTGATCACCACTTGAAGAATTCTGTGCTGATCGCCATACAGGATCATGTCCTTTAAACGTCCGAGGCCAAAGGGTCCGAGGTCCCCATGCTCATTTGGGCGTCCATTATCATCCAAGTTGGCGTCATAGGGACCCTCAAATTTGACCTTAAGATCAATGTCGCCTTCCTTTGCCTGACGCTCGAAAATGGCAAGTACCTGGGAACTAATGTCCCGTAATCGGAACTCTTTCTCGTCCAGGCTAAGAGCTTGCCCGACTTGATTTTTACTATTTGCTGCGTTAATGAAATATATCCAGGCTTGAGTGATGAACACCTCCGGCTTACCTAAAGGTCAAAAGATCGGTCAACAGATTAAGCAGTAGATCACCGCTCTTATATATGATACCCAGTGATCGCCGTAATTTGACTGGATCGTCCTCGGACATGCAAACGGCACACATGCCCAAGATTCCGTTTAGTGGGGTTTTGAGTTCATGTGAGATATTGGCAATGAACAACGTTTTGCTCTCGTTTGCTGCTTCTGCTGCCTTTTTGCTCTGCTCAAGCTCGGCTGTCCGCTGTTGGACCCTCTCCTCCAATTTTTCGTATTGCATCATTAGCTCATCCGTCATTTCGTTGAAGGTTTTTGTAAGGTCGGTGAGTTCATCATGGATGAAATGTTTCCGATCTTTGACCTTGCCAGGGATGCGAAATTGGCGCCTTCTCTCGATCTCTCTTCGCTCTGCCCGGGTAGCTCTCTGATTTCGTCGGAAATTCTTGATTTGTCCAAACCAACCCTCTTTACGCGCAAGAGCATCGGCTTGGTCATCATCCCCGCCATCAGGCTGCGAGCCTAGACTATCGTCCTCGAAGATATGGGGGGAAACAGACTTGCGTGTAGCGTCCCGTAAACGTCGGATCGGCCGGCTGGAGTAGTGAGCCACAGGGAAGGCCAGGAGAAGCATTCCGCCCATCGTGCCGAAGACGCAAGCAATGATGATATTCCGCAGGCGATAGATGGGAGCCCACACTTCGCTGTGTCTTTGTTCAACCACGACCAGCCAGTCAACCATTGGGTTTTTAACAATAGCGTAGCCCAAAGCGACATTGTCCCCTTCTTCATTATCCGTAGATATCATGCTGCCCGCGTTGTTAGTGGCACCTGTATCTTCTGTGAAACCTCGTTTGACCGCAGAAAATTGTGTCCAATTGAAGGGCTTGGCATTCAAAGAATCATCGTATGCCTCGTGTCTTGTGTTCATCTCAGCCCTCTGAGTAGGGGGTACCAAGAACCTGACTGATTCTTGCTCTGGGATATCCTGTGGATCGGAGTTGTACAGTATGCCAGCTCGAAACTTATTTGTAGCGTTGTTAGGTGCGAATATCATTGTGAGTCCAGTACGATCAAGACCCTCCATGGCATCTACTACATCGGTGATGAGATGTGCATCAAGAACAGCAGTTAACCAACCAAGAGTTTCAATGTGTGATGTGTTGTTAATGATTGGCATGGTGATTGAGATGAGGCTGAGGGTGCTGTTTACACGATACGGCCCACAAAGGAGGAACGAGCTGCCATCAATGGTCCTTCCCTCAAAATTAGCGATACTCCTGTTATACGTTGCGTTGTAAGGAATAGGTATCGGATCGAATTTGGGATATAGCTCTGGGATAAAGCCATATTTGGGATCACCTAGGGTTGCGTTCGTTCCGTCGGGTTTGGTATAAGGCAAGGTAAGACTTGCAAGCGTCTCGGCGGTGGAGTTCAGAACAGAATAAGCGGAATTGTTGGTGGCATAGATCTGGGCTTGTATGGTCAAAAGGCTGTCGCCATCACCTTGAAATACAGCACGAAGATCATCCACAGATCGTGACCAACTTTGCGCGGTATTGTTCCCTCGATGATATCTTTGTAGAGCACTCTGGATGATTATACGCGTAGCCGTCTGTCGCACGGTAGTCTGCATTAATAGTAAATTCGACGACAATTGGGCTGCCTTGAGCGACGCGGTTAAGGAAAGCCGTGTTGCGCTGTTTTCCATGTTAGAATAAAGACCCCATATCAGCAGAGCGCCTTTTGGCGAACGTACCGTATGCTCAACACAAAGTTATGATTTGTGATCTACACTTGTTAGAGACTGTGCGAACTGTCAATGGCATTTTAGTAGGGCGCATACCCATGTTGCGATTGCAATCACTGCCAACCCAATTAAAGAAGCGAATAGCACAAGACACCCAAGCTGTTCCCGAATGGGGATCCTCATCTTGACCATAGCTCCGCCTGTGGCAGGACTCTATGAGTGATTCTACCGAAGGCTACAGAGCAAAGCGGAAGGCGGTCGAACCCTTTGGGGCGTGAAGGGCAGACGAGGTGTTGAGCGCCAGGTCAGTCAGCCTCGACCGCAGACTGGGCCAGAGACGAGGAGACGGGGTTGAAAATGAGAATTGCGTCCCGCCTGCGTCCCATCACTCGCACCACGGTAACAGAAGTCGGTGGTGTTCAAAGTTGTCGGTTTTGCGGGGCAGGCCCGTGGGGATCTGGGTGCGGATCTTGAGGTACGTCCCAGTAGGGCAGGCGCCGAGGCTATGGAGAGATGCGTAGCGACAACAAAGGTGAGCTTTGGAGGGCAACACGGAAACGAAAGGTCACCAGAGTGGACCGCAGGCCATGTGCTCTCGGGGGAAGGAGAGAACGAGTGTGGAGGACGCTCCCGGAGAGTGATCAGAAGGAGAGGAGGGAGGGAGGGAGTGAGGGAGGGAGGGAGGGAGTGAGGGAGGGAGGGAGGGGGGGAAGGTGGGAGGAAGTCAATCGTAGCGAGGTAAATGGGCAGGACAAGAGAGGAGAAGACGTTGAGAGTGGTGAAGCGCAGAAGGGCAGCAGAATCCGAGGGTCGCCGCAAGCTCCGCCGTGCTCTGGCGCCGCAGCTCTGGATGGGATGGCTCGATGGGATGGGATGGGATGGGATGGGATGGGTGGATGCCGAGAAGGAAACACAAGAGCAGAAGGACTCCCGGGGGTGGACCTTGAGCATTATTGGCCTTGACCTTGACCTTGACCTATGGCCTTGGTGACCTTGACCATGGAGAAGGCCAGTAGTAAGTCGCGCGACATTATTGCTAGCAGAAGCAAAGCGGAGCAACAGAGCGCAGCAGAAAAAGGCAGCAGACTGGCCGCACCCGCCAAAAGGTCCCAGAAGTGGTACCCCCCAGCGCCCCCAGTCGCCCTCAAAGCAATGCCCTCCCAGCCGTAGCCCGCGTTTCTCGCTTGCAACACAAGCCGGCCGTCCTAGCAAATGGCAAAGGCAAACAAAAAGCAAACACTGGCAACACTGGCATCGCTGCCCCTGCCGTCTCGCCACAAAATGCCCCCCGTAAGACATGCTCTGGAGGGGCGGGAATCCTGGGCGATGGGCATGGGCCGGGGCGAAGAGTGAGCCGTGCGAAGGCTCAAATATGCTGTTCCCAAAAGTTTAGTTTCGCACAGAGAGAGAACCGACCTCGTAATTCATTCCCCCCATCCACTTTACTCCGTACTGTGGTACTTCCTTCAGCCTCATCCGACTCGACTCGACTCGATTCGACGGCCGGCAACGGGCACCTGAGGGAAAGACGAGGAACCAGATCGGGAGCGAGCACCCCTCCACATTCCTGTCCTGTCGCACAATGCCTCGCCGTGAGCGATGGGAGTCAAGTCGTGCAGCGCAGCCGTGCAAGCGTGCAAGCGTGCAGGAGCAGCAAGCCTGGTGCGCCCGCAGATGCGCCGCGGGCTTACTTGGCATGCGGCCACCATCTGTCGTTCCTCCATCGTTCCTGGGGGGCGCGCTGATTTGCAAAAAGCGACCCACCAACTCTCCAAGATGGCATTGCCTTTGATTTGATCTGGCATCATGCCAAACAGGGGTTGATCTGCAGATGGCAATTCGCAATGCGTGTTCGAGAGCGGTCTTCTGGCTTGGGCGTGCGCGCGGGCTTACTGTGCCGGCTTATTATCCCTGCCCACTCTCCCATGGCAATCTCTCAGCCCAAGCCATGGCGCTCCCGGTCCTGTGTCCACCACCACGCACAACACCACGCCTTACCTACACTCCACCCTTGGCTAGACATATCTTTCGGAGCTTTTCCCCTCCCATTGTCCCCCCCTTTTTCACTCCGTACATAGTCACAACACTTGCCAACTATCCCTCCCCTTTGTCGTCATCATCATCGTCATTGTTGTCCAGGTGTTGTCAAGAGTAGCTCCCCGCGGGCCGTTCCGCCATATTCTCTTCTATTGCTACCAAAGGGGGGCTCCGCACTCAACCGTCCGCGGGCCCAACACGACGCTTGTCGACTCTCAAAACTACCGAATCAGTTCGTCTCCAACATGTTTGACCCAGTTCGCATTCGCCGACCCCGTCCTGTGTGATATACCCGTGATTGCCGTCTCCAGCTCAAGTCTCGTCGTTCCCGCCTCCCCCACTTATCAAGCATGCAAGCCGAGACACGATAATCCGGGGGATGAGACCTTGACTGCACGAGACCAGTTCCCCCAGGCCAAACATCCGAAGGCATCCGTAAATATTTCTGCCAGTGTACTGATACGACGAAGGGACTGGTTGTGACCGTGCAATAAAGGTCTTGTATCGACTTCCAAATGCGTTATCCCTAGACAATCCAGGTATTAGCGCCTCTGGAGAATTTCAACCCAAATGCACTTGCACTTCTCATACTACGTCCGCATTCTGATCGCCTTCAGCTATCATTACCCGAACCGGGCTGGGTATCAACATTCCGAACGATGATTGAACCACAAGTATCTGTAGTGTATGCCGTCCACTGACAGATGCGGGAAGACATTGGGAAGCGTCTGACACCCGAGCCGAGAGCCAGTCATTCATGTCTCAAATAGAGAACGTTCACTGCGGGGCAAACGTTTACCAGCCAACGACTTCACTGACCGAGTGCCACATGCCGCCCTCCAACCGATATAGCAAGTATGCCGTAGTAGTAACGACTAAGAGAGTATGTCTTTCTTAAGCCCAAAGCATCCGCGCATAATCTCGTAGGTACCAGGCAGAGGCAAGACGACTTGGCCTCCGATCATGAATATTGGAACCGGGCAGTGAATAGCAGTCCAAGATCGGGAATCAAACCATGGAGACGCTAGTAAAGCGAAGATTCTCGGTTGTAGTATCATTACGATAATACCGTCCCATCTTTTTGAAATGAATGATTGGGACCAGCAGACTAATAATGATCTTTTCAACACCGTCACGGTCGATTTCGCCGTTACCATCAATTGATAGCCCGTCCCGGTAGATCAACAACTGGCCGCACGCCTCGCCTTTCGTCGCAAGGAGTCCGCATCCCGAGTAAGTAAAGCGAGCAATGACCACACGAGAAGACTTTTCCGATAATACCAAGGAGACGGGTCGCCCCTCGAGTCGCCATATGAATGCAATCCCTCCTATATCAATGGTCCAGTTCGAAAAGTTTCTTGACTCCATTGGGTACTCGTATGTACTTTCCGAGGCAACATGTGCAAAAAGCGCACGAGGTCTCCAGGGCAGTGGCCCGTTTTTGATGAATGATATAGTTGCGACACTATTCTCATCTGCACACGCCTGGGAGACTCGCAATACCTCCATGTCGGGTTTTTTTGAAAACAGTCGAAAGCTCTGAGACAGGATCTTGAAGGAGGGTGCTTGCGCGGAGCTCGCCTGGAAGACTTGTATCTTTCGGTCCAACTGCAGGAGATGATACGACAAGATAGGTATGTCGTAATCGTCGTTCTCATATGTGGGCGCTGTTCGCGGTTCATAGCAAGGCAGCTCTTCGTCAGGAGCGACGTCAAGCTCCAGCGGATCAAATCGTTGAAGTACGTCCATGCTGATATATTAGGTTTCGTCGAGTCCCTCACTTTTGCACTGCGCACATGTATATATATGTGCGGTGATCATTTCGTCAAAGCTCACACTAATACCTAGGAAGAAGAAGAAATCTGACAGTATGATTGAGACGATGGGTGGATTTGATTGATACTCGCGGGCAGAACATTGACGTCGATACTTGGCCCCGCTCTTAGTCACCTTTCACGCGTGAAATTATACAAATGCGGTAATGATCTGATCGACAAGTCCCTCATTTTCCACGGAAGCCCCAAAAATTTACGCGTCTATAGACAACAGTCTCGTGTATCCTGAAGCTGTATTATCAAGCAATTCTCTGGCGATAGTGAATGCATATCTCAAGCCACATTGTCATAGTATTGAGAACTTGGAACCAAGCCAACTTGGGATTTCCATCCACCACCGTAGCCCTCGGGCTATTTTACCCACTTGTGATACTTCTGCTTCCAGAGCTTAAGAGGTTTCAGAAGACACGAGGCATATGTTTACCAAGACTGAAGGGCCGTATCTTCTTCACTGCGACCGCAAGAAGATTAGCGCAAAGAAGCTGACATAATGGCTGCGCCATCCTTGGGTTCCCAGAACATCAGATTGCCTACCAGGGTGACAGGTAGCGAGCAACTCCCAGAGCTTGCATCCGGGCCCAGTGATGTTCCTTTTTTGCCCTCCGCCTACTTCATATATGGATCCAATACGCCGACGATATTTGTTACCAGCAGTGGAGGCTTAACTGATTACAAATCTCCATGCGGTTACGACATATCTTCAGTGAAGGGGTATCGAGGAACCTCCAGTTTCTTCTCGGCAATTACAAGTATGAGCCGTTACCAACACCAACCTCCATTCGCCTTTTGGAAATTATCCCATCCGCAGATAGTCGCGTTGTGCGATGTTCTTTGAAACCGTTCGAGCTACTAAATGCTCCCCCTTTTCGAGCTCTATCCTACACGTGGGGGAACCCGCTCACATCTATTTCGAAGCCATCTTTGTTTAAACCCAGGAGAAACCAGATCAGTGCATCTACTTCGGCATCTATTCAGAAAGGTCTAACTGAGCGGGAGTGGGACCTTTCCAGCAGGTCCCGCCGTCATTCCATTGTTTGTGATGGCCGCATAATCAAAGTTACTTCCAACCTACTCGATGCTCTCAAGATGCTCATCAAATCGAGAACTATGAAAGATTCAGGCATACATTCGGATTACTATTGGATTGATGCTCTCTGTATGGATCAACAGAATGTGTCCGAACGCAACGACCAGGTAGCTAAGATGGCAGCGATCTTCGGGAAAGCTGAGAGTGTTGTAGTATGGCTGGGKAAGGAAGACGACTTCACGAATGATGCGTTGACTACCCTTGCCGCGGTTTCTCGTATACCAGCCGAAAATTGGCCTCTAATACCATACACCTCCTTTTATGAGCCCCCCTTAACAGGCCAACATCTTGGACCCTCTCTCTCATTCTTCAACTGGTTAGGTTTTATAGCACTTATCAACCGGCCGTGGTTTAAACGAGCATGGGTAAGTAACACCCATTTACGCCTATCCGCCAATTCTCACTTTCAGCCCCCTAGGTTGTTCAAGAGATCGCACTTGCACGCACAGCAACGGTAGCGATTGGATCCAAGTCTTTCGCCTGGGAGGATTTGTCTAAGACTTTAGCATTTCTAAAAAGCACCAAGTGGTATCACCATTTGCACACGGAAAAGTTAAAACATGTGGCGTCTCTAAAGACAAATCCGGGAATGTACAAACGTATCCTACAGGCCAAGCTTGATGTAGGGGTCGGGCCCGTTTACCTTGATGCCACCAGGCTAAAGATGGCCCCTGGTGGAGCTCCTAAATCAGGAGAACGTAATCTCAGGCCCCCTTTGCGGATGTTACTCGAGACACATAGATTCTCTAAGTCCACTGATTCGAGGGATAAAGTTTACGCCTTTCTTGGTCTTGCTGATAGAGGAATGGCACCCTTCCGGGACCAACCAAACATTTTAGTGCCAAACTACAATATGAGTGTGCAGGAAGTATATCTTGAGACTGCCAGGGCACTTCTTACATCCTATGGTGACCTTTCTTTGCTCAACCACAAAGAAGATCCCTCACGTACTCGAATACCAAATCTCCCATCCTGGGTGCCCGACTACAGTACAAATTTGGATCCATATCCATTACGATTCCGCGGTCCTGGATTCTGGTCCGCAAGCAACCATCACCAATGGAACATGAACATTTTCACCATGGCAGATGGAGATCTTGATGTGCAAGGGTATTTGTTGGACCGGATTGATCAGAAGTCTGTCCTACTAAATGAATCCGACGATCCTTCCACCTCATGGGCGAGCATAGTCAGGTTAGCTCTGGCTCTCGAGTTGCCTTATCCCAACCCGGCTTCTAAGAAACAATACGCACCCACGCGAGTTGAGGTTCTGTGGAGATGCTTGACCACAGATACGTATAACAAAACATACCCAGCTCCGTCCTACGCTGGCGCATTGTTCATCGATTATATACTGAATCTTCAGATCCGACATCGTTTGACGCCCTGGTCAAGCAGCGATGCATTTCAACCCCATCACCGTCCTTTATCAGACTCCATATATCCTGAGTGGAATACACTGCTTGGCCTTGAACCTTCCAATTCTCCCTACTGCTTGAAAGCCTACCAACAGCGATTAGGCACAGTTGTTGAAAGCATGTTCAATGGCACTTACTCTCCGATCGAATTAGCCCAGTTACAACATGAATTCGACCAGAGTGGGGGGAACAAAAGGCGCCTTTTCAAGACAACTGAAAGTTTCTTGGGAACTGGTCCGCGCTCGTTAAGCGAAGGTGACGAAATATGGATACTCCATGGAGGGGCAGTTCCATTCGTCCTTCGCCCGCTATCCAATGGCAACTATCGCCTCATAGGAGAATCCTTTGTCTACGGTGTCATGCATGGGGAAGCCCGGGCCTTACAACTCAATCGACGCCACATTGTGATTGAGTAACGGAATACTCATATTCCAGGTCTTTCAAAATGAAAGCGTAACCTGTACATATAATAAAGGTAAGTAACATCTGTGGATGATCACTTGCAAAATATAGAATTATTCCCGAACTATGCTGTACAGATTTGTTCTCATTTTGATTTCGGATTCCTTCAGATATACACCAATGTTTGCAACTCTAATAATGCTTGCCGAAAAGCTCATAGTCCGAACCAGGCTTCCGAAACATCCAAGTGGGATGGTACACTGTGCCCTACTCCCTGCGCCCATATACCCTGCAAATGGTCTCCAAAATCATCGGTCCTGTAGTTCTTCTCGGGAGTATCTGGTTTCGAAGAAGTTGGAGTTTCGCTGACGCCAAAGACGTTGGTCCATTGCTTGATGGTTTCCTTGTAATTGTTTGGAGAAAGTGTGCCATCAGTTGAGCCATGCCACACCTGCATCCTTGGACGCGTTCCGTTGTAACTGGGATACATGGCGCGTACGACATCACCCCACTTCTGACCAGTTGCAGAACTTTGGCCACCGGAGCAGGTGTTGTTCCATGCGGCAGATTGGCCACTCGAAGAAACGAAGCAACCGGCGGGCACACCAGAGTATAGCGAAACGGCGCTTATCAGCTCAGGATAAGTCGCTGCCATGACATTCGACATCATAGCTGCAGGCTGTCAGTCCATTGGTCAAAGTTGATGGGACGCAGTCTTACCTCCTGATGAGCCTCCAGTCACATACACCTTGGCTGGATCGATCTTGTACTGGGTGATCGCGTACTTGATCATGTTGGCGATGGCGTTCGAGTCCCCACCACCATCATGAGAAAGTGAGGCTTTGCTGGAGACATCCCAACACTCAGTGGTGGAGCTCGGCCAGACAGTGACATAACCCTTCCTATCTGAGCCTTTGTGCCAAGGAATCTTATCATTTTGGAAATATTTCTGAGCAGAGGACTGGCATGAATGGATCGCCACGACAAGAGCATCACTCTTAACTGAGTCAGGAACATACACCCACCTAGGCCGCATTAGAATCATCAGATATAGACTGAGCAAGCCGGTACTTACATTCCAGGCTTAGCTTTGGCATTGCCTCCATAGTTGGAGACTTGGGTCAGCTGGGCTGCGAACGCAGTCGAGCCCAGCGTCAAAGCAGTAGCAAGAGTTTGAAAATGCATTCTGTTAGAGTCGAATTGAATAATGCTTAGTATCGAAGTATCATTCCACTCGTTGCTTGGAGTCTTTGATATATAGTCAAGAACCTGTCCGGGGGCACACACTTGGCTTGCGGGTCTCACCTGATTCGTGGAAAAGCAGAGAAGATTCCAAGTTCCACGAAACACCGCAGAGCAGAACCAAACAAGATTTCCATTTGTGTACATAAACGAGAGCTGCGTTAATAGGATTTAGAGTGAGCATCAGCCTAAACGGCAGGGATCCGCAATCAAGCTTTTCAATCAAGCATTTTGCATATCAGCCGAATCTGCCACAATCCTTGCCTTCCCCACGTCGATCGTCGAGATCCATCCTCCTAAATAGTCTTCACATGGACTATTGCGCGTCTGTGTTCATCACACGGGGTCGTTGATTGGGCGCCTCTTGTTTTGTATTGAGAGGACACAGACTCCGAATGCGGGATACTGCGCTCTAAGACCGAGGCGACTCCTTATATCATGTGAGCTCCATGTGGTCGGTTTTTATATTGCAACCGGGGTGAATGACACTCTAATTCCCGGATCAAGAGCCGTGCTATATTCGAGAATGTTCGGCCAGATGGGAGGACATATAGCGGGACCAATGCGTTTTGCAAGTGCGCATGTCATGTAGTTGTCAGAGTGTGGGGAAACTTCTATTCCGATATTCCTCCTTTTTTTGACTGTGGCACCGAGAAGTGATTGTAGTAGACGGGAAAATTGGTCATCGATTAATCCTAGTAAGAAATCAATGAACTCTCTTAGCCTGCGGAGCGAGACTAAGGCTTGGGGTCGACCTTCTTTCGTTCACGACATTTCTCGAGCTAAGCTAACTTTCTCTATTGTTAGAAGAAGCTCGAATAAGAGCACCACCATGTGGCAGCTCCTCGCATCAGTCGTGGGTATACTCGCCCACCAAGCCTCCGCTCATGGTGGCTGCTTGAACTACACCGTAGGAGACACATGGTACCCAGGGTATGGCGCAGCATATCCTAACTTCCCACCTTGCCTCTACTAATGAGGCAATTCACAGATACGATGCATTCGGCCCCGAATCACAGGACACAGCAGACTGGATGGTGCAGCGAAAATGGATCACCAACGAGCCCATCATCCAACCCACGAATCTGTCGATGGCGTGTAACTACCCTGGAAACCCCGCTCGTGCCTACATTCCCATCAACGCCGGGGAGAATATAACTGCAGTTTACTTTTCCTGGGTACATACCGTGGGACCCATGGTCGCATGGCTCGCCGACTGTGGCGGCGACTGCAACAACTTCAACGCAAGCGACGCAGATTGGTTTAAGATCGGTGAGCAAGGTTTACTAGAAGGCACGATCGAAAAGGGCACATGGTTCCAAAAATCGTTCAGCAGGTGGGATGGCACGCCGAGCCTGTGGACCGAAAACATCCCCGAGACGCTACGGCCGGGAAAGTATCTCGTCCGTCACGAGATCATCAGTCTCCATTCTGCGCATAAACCGCAGTGGTATCCTGAGTGTGCGCACCTGGATGTGAAGGGTAAGGGGACTGGGTATCCTGGGAAGGAGTTTTTGGCGAAGATTCCGGGCGTGTATAATCTAGATCGTGAGTTTTGTGCTTTTTTGAGATTGCAGGAGAGGGTGCTGACTTTTGGACAGAACCGGAGATCAATATTGATGTGTATGATCCGGCGACTTCGGAGAAGACTGTTCGTATACACTTGTTCTTGGACCATAATAGTTGCTAACGCTGTGTAGGAGTATAAGATTCCTGGGCCACCTGTGTGGAGAGGTTAGGGGTAGAGAAGCACTTTTTCTGTATATATGATATGATATGAATTTGCATTGAAAGCTGAAAATGAAAATAGGAGATATTTCCACACTCCTGATTACATCTATGAAAAGGGCATATTTAAGGACTTTATTACGTTCACTATTGTCGACACCCATAGGATTGTCCATAGGAAGAGCTCACATATCCATGTTCATCGTGCTTATAGCTTCGATGCTTCCTCTAATACCAAATCATTTTTGTTCTCCAAGTCGGCACCGACCGCTCGTTCAAGCAAGAGCACGAAAGCCCTACGTTTCTTTTCTTCTTCGCCATCCCCTCCTTCGTCAGCTATCTTGAGGTCGCTCCAATTGTCGTTTATGATCTCTGTGAGCTTGGTGGGGTCGCCAGGCAACCCAAGCTTCTCAATCGAAGCCTGTGTTTTCGCATCCACAAATGGATATGCCTCATCCCATGCCCACTGGATTCTACGATAGAAGATGTCCAGCCCCGTTTTCCCCAAGCCTTTGACGCTCGTCCTCAGAATCTCACGTTCCTTCTCTAAGGTTTCTTTCGCCTTCTCTCGAAGCCGTTCAAGGTCATTGCTCCAGTCATTGTCATTTACCGCGTCGGCAATGAGCTCGATCTCGTCGGCCGTCTTGTCCTTGTGTTGGGTTCGGGCATCATATAGCGATTGATGGACCTTTTCAGATCCAGCTTCTCTGATGGCGTCCGGATTTTTGAAAGAGTATGGTTCATTCAAGATCGTGCGGATTGTGCGAAGGCCAAGGCGGTGGGATATTGGTCTGGATAAGATGACTGCACAGAGCAGCTCCTCGAACGGGCTCAGTAGATGTGAATAAGTCACTAAATCTTCTCCTCGTTCTTCCAGGTCTTTGAGCTCGTCCTCTGGTCTGCACAGATCTACAGCCGCGGCGGAAAGAAGGAATGTAAGGATTTGACTTTGAGTAGCTTTTCCAGTGCCGTGTTCCCCATTCTCGACCTTCTGGGCTTTATTTGATTCTTCGACGACTTCGCTCTTCTTTCGTTTGTGTCCTTTGTTGGTTTCGCTMCCCGCCTCGTCTTCGTTCTCCTCCACTAGCACTACTTCTCCTTCTCCATCCTCGTCATCGTCCGGGATTTCAATAACTTCAGGTTCGTCGTTGGCATCATTCAATTGCTCTTCCACATGCTGTGCGTCCTCCTCTAGAGCACCGTCGGTTTTGTCTGGGGCCATTGCGAAAGGTTTTGGTCCTACAATGGTCACGGATGAAGTGGATAAAGCTTGTAACTAATGAGAAACGAGGGTACCTGGAGCTAGATATAAGAACTCGAAGCCAGCTGAATGTCTATGACGCAAATTGGACCCTGATCACCGAATCTGTACCTTACTTTGCCTCAAGCGGTTAGTCGGCTGGCCGGGAACGAAAGTTGGAGGAATGGTGCCGGAATAGGCAATTGGCATTTGTACCGATTTGAAAGGGTATCATTGTGCGTGAATTTAGATACGAATAGGAGTCCTTATGGGGCATCTTTGTCCCAACCAAGTGGATTGCATTCCTTGGCAAGCTCAAGGTGCGAAGGACCTCCTGGGATGAACGTGTTTGTATACCAGTCATTCACCCTGATACATTAATTTCCGCTTTGGATGGCTATTTTAGTCCTGCACTGGCGTGACTAGGTATCTAATTTTTACTCCGGAAGCATTGATCAAGAGAGCGTGTCCATCAAGAGCATTAAGTAGTGGGTTTAGATCAAGAAAGCGGTCGTGTAGCTCATAATGCTCGATGAAATTATTGCCTTTCTCTAAGCTCAAAACTTTCCCCACAATATAGATAGGATTTGGTGAAATACAGTTAGCAAGCTCAAGCAAGATTCTCAATCTTAGCGTTCGTGCGCTTGCGTGGCCATGGCCCGGAACTTTTATTTCCCCTAGCGTCCGAAAGCTACAAAAAGCTCAACCCCACCGCCGCCCTCATCTTTTTTCTCCAACGGCCCGCCTTACCAACGCTGCGTTTCTTTGCTTCCAAACAGACACTGGGTCTCGCATTCAGTCCGTCATTCTATGCAAATGAGAAATTCGGAGTAATCTTCACCCTATCTTGCCATCTCGTTTTACGAGCTCTGACAACACTGCCCGTGAGGGCCTGGCGTGACTCACGTCTGCATTTGGCATCAGAAAACTCAGGACCCTGTGGCCGAATCACCGTCTCTCGAGGCGGTGGTGACGCTCCAGACGTTCTATGGAAGTCGATGCGAAGATCGTGTGCTGTAATGCTTTGCAGAGCGACAGCAACACAATAGTGCAATACGCAGCGTACTTAACCTCGATCAGCTTCACGGCGAAAGAGGAACAGTATCCTTCGATTCCGATTACTCTGGCGAGGCGGGCTGTTCCATATATCTCTGTATAGTGAGTTCTTTTAACATTGATGTTCCTACTAGATCCAAGGATACTGCTAATTCTGCGCACATAACAATCCGAGGTCCTCCGAAGCTGCCAATGACGCCGATTTTAGATGATCTTGTCCGTACATGGTGTACAGTACTGGTCGTTAGAACGGGACACACTAATGAGGATCACAGCGCATGCATGGTTTGAGTCCTTCAGAGTAGCTGGCACTGAATTAGAAGTCCCTGCACGCATAGTGCTAGGTTTCTATACTCTTCTAACAAGATAAAACATTGCTTGTATAACTAGCTGATGGGAAAGGGTATGGAAATACTAAATTTTATTAGATCTATATGACATAAAAGTATTACTATCTTCCATACCATTCATGAAGGTGCTGTCCCATTTCATAATATAGCACTGTACGCACTGAGCACGTGATCACATACAGGCAGTGAAAGCAATTCACGCACGGGCTGCGGATAGCGCAGCCTGCACGTGATATCACAAAGATAGTACGGTTGTCCTAGTAGGAGAACAAGGTTGTATTAGCTCATTCTTAGTTCTATCTATGAGGTGGGAGAGGTGAATATATAGTAGGGATACAGGCCTGTGCGTAGGTATCACAAGCTTACCCATGAATACGTTTACGTTCACTCTTTGGTATACATGATATCGGTACGCATGGTCAACTTTACTCCTTGCTCAACATCGTCTCCAGAGTGAAGAAGGTCGCGATGCTGGAATAATAGAACACGACCAATAACTGGCACCACGTCTATGCGCCGCGTCATACAGTCAGAGAAAAATGTGGTGGCTCCACCTATCAGAGGTTCTTGACCTTCTTTGCCTTCGACGCCGGTTAGATACAAATGCAGTGTGAAGTGAGAACGTTCTGTTCCGTCCGGCGTCTCGTAGCATCCATCACCATGAGCTATGTCACGTTAGTCTCGCTTTGTATTGGGAGTACTCTCAACATGCCTTTGAAGTACTCGCCGCCTGTGTATTTCAAAAACCTCATGCGTTCATTCAACCGTGTAACTCTCCAGACTTCATCGCGCTTCACGGGGCCAAAACCTGTAACTTCTGGCCATTTGTATAAACGGTGGATCTCGGGAACAACGGCCTCTATCCTGCTCCAGAGCTTTGCAGTCAATTCATGACTATCCCAGATGATCCGTCCGCAATTCCGAGTGTCTGTGTACAAGGCTTGTCTTCCTCCACCGATGTTTATCATTGCCCGCTCCCATTCGCCGTTGGTAGTCGCTTCAGCCCCTGCCGCAAGTTGGTCGCATTCTTCCTCGGACAATACACCGTCCAGAACTACTGCCCAAAGGCCTTCATTTTCAGGGATTGGAGTCTTTTTCCAGTTGATATCTTTCCTCACAAGGTTCGGAGCTGGGCCTTCAAGGAAGTTCTTGGGCAACTGGAATTTCTGACACGGAGCCATGGTCGTAGTGTAGTACTTTTAAATCAGTTATCAAAATTTGATATTCTCAAGCTTTTTATGCCTACTGAGCTTAGCTGCTGCCTGAGAGCTAGAGTCACTGACTGCGCCCTCAAAGCTGTGGCACAGTATCCGTGGAACCTTGGCTGCGCCTCTTTATTGTCCAGTAAGCTTGGATTCTGCGAGCGAATCGTGCGAGTACCGTCCGAATCTCTCGTGATAATGAATTGTCGGGAAAAAGAGCTGGCAACGATAGAGAGTGAAACCTTATCTAGGGGTGGCTAGATACTGATGCTTAGGAAATATAATAGACCTCTTCACTTAAAAACTGGCGCTAGGTCGTAAGAGTAGATCTCTAATGTATTGCTCACTTTGATGGCGACGATGATGTTAGGCCCGTCCCGGGATTCCTTCGCCACGAGGGCGAATATAGTTAGGGCTGTATTCGAGGTGAATCACGTGACTCAACCGTTGCTCCAGACGATGCACGTCTGAAACCCCGGCTCTCCAACGCCCGCCAAGTACTCCCGCCCTTAACTGCATCATCTGTCCGTAACGTCGCTCTGAACAGCATAACTTTATCCTTCTTTCAGCCCACTGACGGCTTCAGCTTTTGCGGTTGCAGTTTTTGCCCCACCGCGCGCTCGTTGCGCGAACAGCCTGCTGTTTGTTCGATTCGAGTGGTCGCGCCAAGCCGTCCAACTCGACCTCTAATTTCCCGCCTTCACCCTCACAACTCTCATTGAAGTGGCCCATCACCACGACGACTCTCCCACGATAACTCTATCTCCTTCGTCGCCGTCGCTCGTCCGCGCAGAGCCTCCGCTCAAAACTCTACACCTCCAGCAGTACCGGGATCATCGCGCCTAAGACTTACGAGTGACCGAGAGTCTAGCACCCAAGCAACTCTTAAGTGCTCGAACAGATTGACACCTTCGACGCAGGCTTGTGAGCTCAAGGCTCTAGGTCGGAATTATGGCAGAGTCTCCACTACCTCTAGAGCTCCAGCATCGGAACCGCTTCCCGACCCTCTTCGAGGTACTGAGTCGTAAGACAGTGGCTCCGCTCGACCTGTTCTCCTTCTACATATACATGCGAGATCAGCAACGATCTGTGGATTACTTAGACTTCTGGTACGGTTATGACTTGTCTATGGCATGTCGTCTCTAATCGCGCAATAGGCTTGATGTCTCCCAACACCTTCAATTGTGTCGTTTGTATGTCCGACGCCTGCATCGGTCCGTGATCGAGGATACTCCCGATATGGAGAAGAATAGCAAACGATCCTCTTATATCCTAGACAATGCTGGAGAGGGGCCATCTGGAGAGAAAGGAAATGTTTCCGATCAACGACTAAGTGCGTTTCTTAGGTCGGACCATGGGAGCCGCCAGCATTCGCCCCAGAATAGCCAAGGCAGCACCCAATCCCACCAGTCTACTCCGGCTCGAGAGCGTCCTCCACGACCTAGCTTTATGACTTTAGACACCAACTCTCCGGGTGACTCTGGCTCTCCTGGTCAGAATTCCTCGGGCGACAACAATCTGAGGCGTGAGGATCTGCGCGCTTCTGCCGAAAAGATTCTGTACACCTATCTACTGCCTGGATCGGAGCGCGAAATTATCATTCCCCAGAGCATACTTCATGACGTACAAGAGGCTATCGAAGGGCCTGATCAGCGCAGTGATCCGGAGTTGTTCGATGCAGCCAAAGACTATGTCTTCCAAGCCATGGAGCGCGATGCATTTCCAGGCTTCCTCCAGAGCAAAGGACTAGGCAATCTTGTTCCACAGAGCATGATGATTCGTCTCATCATTGGCTTKWTAAGCTTCTTCGGAGCTGTCTGGGCCGCTTTCATCCTCATATTCCTCGACAAATCTAGGCCAACTAGATGCTGGGTAGCTGCTTCACCTCGAGCTTTCAAGAAATCATGCTAACTTTAGTAGCTCATTCTTCCCTTCACGGTCGCCATTTATTTCATCTTCACGCATCAGTACATGCTCGACCCTATCCTTGCTCTACTGGGCTTCAGCGAGTACACGCTGATGGACTTTAATCGAATCCGAGAGCCGTTCGTCAAGAAGACCCTGAACAAGCGATCAATCACTACACTCGTTATGTTCCTTATCGTGGACGCAGCCGCATGCTGCTTGTTCATCTTTGTCCCAGGAAAGCGCCTGTAGAGGCTTGCATATCCACAGTTTCATTTCTTTCGAGCAATTGGTTTATCATAGGATTCCCTAACACAGATGTTAATGAAAGGCGACACAAGAGTTGCCACCGCCAAGCTGCAGAAGAGCAGATAGGAGAATGCTACACAGGTTAGCAGCGTCATACCGAGAGAACGGCTATTATGAGATACCCAGTATATGGGTGTCATTCCCATTTGGCGGATTTTCTTTTCTTGGGTTACTGTGCTGGACTTGGGAGTTTACCTTTTTAGCAAGGTGTTTTGGCATATAATGGGTCCAAGTGCCAGACAATAATTTTGCAAAAAACAATTGATCTTTACAATATCATTTATGCTCCCGGCCAAAGACGGTCATGATACACGTGTTTTAATTGTGCTAAGAATCTTCAGTGAACTTAGTTCTCCACGTGAACGCTAGCCATGTCCAGAAGTGGTCCGCCGAGCCATGACGTCCTCGCCTCGGACTTCACCTCGCCTCATGGCTTTTGTTAGATCTTCCAATGCTGGAGCTTCAACTACGGTAACCCGGGCTTTTCGCTCCATGTGTCTGTGAAGCCATGAGCGCACCTACAGCGAAAAGTAAGAGGGGCCCGACGGTGTTGGTGAGTTCCTCCCAAGGCCACAATTGCCTTACCCGTATTAATTCTATCCAGATGACAGACACTCGCGATGCGGCCCCTCGCCCTCATCAACGAACACCTATGCAGCGCCCTGGAGCGAAACTGATTTCAGTTGACAATGTTCTTCAGTATGCCTCCGACATTCCGTCACAACAACGGCGTGGACCTCCTGGGCATCGTCCCTTGATGCACACTCGCACACCTAGCGGTCGACATCCGCTAGATCCCAAACTGTCAGGCCGTCTGATTCCACAGCATATGCCCACTCGTTCGAGCAAGCTTAGTGAAAAGCTTGTGCTTTTGCCCGAGACGGAAGATGACGATGATGATGAGAAGGTTGACTTTGAGGATGATGACGAGGCGCCACCGAAAGACGAGGAATTGCAGAAACGTAATGTGAAGGGTGGTCTCAAGGACAAAAGTTATGCAGAGCGCCTACCCAAGGCTAGAAGGGCAGAGAAATTATCAAGAGTCACTGCATATTGTACGGCGCAGGCATACAAAATGAAGAGCACGGCAGAATTCGTCAAAACTCAACATAATGCCCGAACAAAATTGTACGACGATTGTCTTTACACGGTCTATCACTTGCCACTATTACCAGGAGTCGATGGGTACCGAGTCAGGAGTAGTCCAGCGCTCAAAAGCCCAGGCGGTAAAACAGTTTTGGATGAAGAGATCGAGAGGAACGAACAGCGAGAATACCACGAGGGCTATTTTGGCGACTCGGAGCAGTACAGTATTCGAGGCGGCGAAGAGGAGAGCCCCACTCAAAGTCCTGTTCGCCGGCGTTCAGATGATTCTCACGAACTTATATCGGACTCTCCCATCGGGGATTTGGACGGAATGCCGCCTCGTATCCCTCCAAATGCCTTGACATTTGGCGAGATGTTTGTGTTCTCATACGGCGTGGCCGTATTTTGGAACTTTACAGACAAGCAAGAGAAGGACATCTTGGCCGATTTAACATTCTCAACTTCCTCGACCGGTGTCAATCTAGCAACTCGACCTTTGATTGAGGCAGACTTTGAGACTGAGGAATTTCATTTCGAGTACAACCCAGACATTCCAAGACCCAGAGTCTACAACGACATGATCACTTTGAAGAGCGGAGATCACATGATCAAGCTAGCAATGAGCCATGCCATAGCCCAGAGCACGAAACTGAGCCTATTCGAAGAACGAATGGCACGAACGATGCTACGAGCACAGTATGTTCCGAAAAGACTTGCTCTGACTGGAAAGCTTGGAATGGGAAGGACAGATGTCGTCAAGATGATTGGGCAGCTCTTTACAAGCAGAGTAGACGTAAATCTCTGTAAGTCATGCAATTGCGTATGTCATAACGGCTACTTTTACTGACCTTTGTAGCATCCAACATGCTCGACACTCCCAATTTCTTCTGGGATTCTGAACCTACGCTTCACCCGCTATATACTGCCGTTCGTGAATACCTCGAGATAAAGCCGCGCATTCAAGTTCTCAATGAGCGGTGTCGAGTTTTTCTTGATCTAGGCGAGATTCTATCAGATTCTATATCTGATCGGAAGATGACCAGGATTACATGGATTATTATCATCCTGATCGTCTTCAGTATTTGCATTACCTGTCTGGAGGTACTGCTCAGATTCTCGATCCTTCATGGGCAGGGCAAGGCCCTTGACACGATACCGAAGCCCGCTCTCGCAGGACCTAGTCTACTTTTCGGCCGAGCAGTGATGTGGGTTGGCAAAAGTGCAAAAGGTAGACTTCTTAGATAATTTTCTTGGGGCTTTGTGGCTGTACCCAGATTCTAAGCATAGCGAAGGCGTCCTAAGATACTTTCCTTGCATATTCTTGTATTATCTTCTTTTCGGCCAGGCAAGGTCTACGGAAAGTTCAATTAGCCTTTAATCATTCAGGGACAGTCCACTGAGTACTGGAAAGCATAATCTGTACAATGCTCTCGTGGGAACTATGCCTCGCGACATATCACTCGTCCCGTAATTTTGCATTCTACCAAGCGCGCATTGCTAGCCAGTACTCAATGCGGAACGCGCATCGTCCACAACCGTCCCAAATCATTCGTTTTCCAAAGGGCAAGTTGAAACTCGAAAGGCCATGTCAATCAATCGATTGCAAACCCGATTCTTCCAGCCAATCGCCAAATTTCGTGTGCGTTCCATGTTTGGGCCTGGTTGTGAAGCGGTGCCTGTATCGCGCGAATCTGACACGAGACGATTGGCGGACGATCTGTGCAGACCCCGGGCCATCTGCCGAGCACGTTCACGCGTCCGTGCGCGACTGGTTTCCACAGCAAGGGTCCGGCGTAAACATACACTAACACAGCATCCATCTCGTCTGACCTCCCTCACCTATTCTCCCCATCCTACTCCGTTCCCCTTTCTTCTTTCTGTTTGCGAGAGTCTTGCGTTTCTTTCAAAGCATTCTTCTTCTAAAACATCCATAAGTCAGAATCCACGAGACTCTCCGAAATCAAAAATGGCACTCGCAGCAAACGGCCGCTCCAACGGTGGAAGCGCGACTGTCGCTCAACGGTAAGAACCAAGACTTCGTCAAGCCATCCCTGCGTTAAACTAATATAATGCTCAGTCTCCAGAAAGAACTCATGGATATCATGACCAAGCCCACCCCCGGCCTTACTGCCTTTCCAGACGATGAGAACATGACCAAGTGGACTGCAACCATCGAGGGACCGAACGACACACCCTATGCTGGCCTTGTCTTCAAGCTCAGCATGGAATTTGCTCACAACTATCCCTATACTGCTCCGACGGTTCTGTTCAAGACGCCGATCTACCATCCAAATGTAGACTTCTCTGGTAGGATATGCCTAGACATCCTGAAGGACAAGTGGAGCGCAATCTACAATATCAACTCCGTGCTCCTGTCACTACAGAGCCTGCTAGGGGAACCAAACAAGTATGTACCTATAACCCTGCTGCGTACATTGCATGCAGACATAATCCAACGCAAACACCGAGACTGACCATTGCACAGCTCCAGCCCACTCAACGGCCAAGCTGCTGAGCTATGGGACAATGACCCAACCGAATTCAAGCGCCACGTCCTTGCCCGCCACCGAACTCCCGAGGAGCTCGATGCAAGTGAGATGTAAGACATTCCGGGCCACAACAGTTAGAACCATCAAGTCTTACTTCCCAATACGCAACCGGCGTTATGCGTTATGGTTTTCCCTTACCACGACAACATGACTGAATGAGCGGGAATACGTCTTCGAATGTTTGGCTTGTCATTTGTTTTAGCCTGCATTCGAATACCCTTTGGATTTGGCAGTTCCTTTAGCAGTGCGATAGATGCTGGGTCAGGTCAGACAAAGAGAATGGATCATTGCCGTTTTCGGGCATTGCCCAATTGTCCTGCATTGTAGCACTTTCCCCGGCGCTGGATAACCCGTTCCATGGCGGCATAGTTTCGTTGCCTGGCTACTGGGAGTTCCTTTCCTTTGTTTTGTTTATGCATGGCATCGCATGGGTCGGTATGGCATTGCGTGGAGTCTGGTGGATGCTCTGGGCGGGTGACTTATCCCTGGGTCTTAGGATCATTACGCACGCACCGATGGAGTGGTTGGTAGTCTGCATCGCGTGGTTGGCTCTAGCTTAACCTAGAGATGAAGGCACAGTCCATAGTCATTGAGCAGTGATTAAGACCGTTTTCCCATTCAAGACTTACAACTTTGATGCTATGGTCTCAGATATCCAGAATATGTCACCCCTACACCCGCTGCAGCTCATTTCTCGAATCCCGAATCCCAAATCCCAACCACCCATTACCTTATTTCATATCCGAGATTTGATTCCCCAATCCTAACAACAGTTACTCAGGATGGAGATAACAGGTTGCTAGGTGCGTACACTTACACCCAGTATAGATGATGAAGAAGGTACTACCTTACTACGATGACCCTATGCTTAATCTAAACCATCCCACCCTTCTCGATCCCTTAAGATGAGACCCCCGGGTGTTCGATCCAAGGCCTCAAGATATGTAGCTTTAAAACCGAAAATTCTCAATTTCCTAGGTTTGATGAATTAAGCCTTGACCTTTGAGCTGATTCCCTATATATCTAGCTCCTTCTTATATGTAGCCTTTGAGCACCAATCGTCTACGCACTCATTTACTCTTGACCTGCCATTTCTCGAGCGCTTTCATCTTCCTAATCCAGCTCTGTGCAATCACCAATTCCAGACTCCAGATGCCCGGTTTTGGTTTTCCGAATTTCGGTATCTTTTTGTCGTGTCCGGATATCGTTTTCTGGGTTCTAGTCCTAATTTACCTGCTCCGGGGTTTGTAAATGTTGGATGGTTTTGGGTTATCGTTTTTTTTGAAGGTTTGGTTCTTTGGTGTTCTGCCGATGGTGCAATATTCTGAACTTTGATGTTTATTGCATGACACGGGAATCAGATAGTCATTTCCTATTGAATGGGATATGTAATCTAGATCTGCACTGTTTGTGTCTCCTGGTTTATAAAGACACCGCCATATGCAGCATAATGATATATGTGTGTATAGTTGGATAGGTATTGTAGATAGGTAGATCTGGTGATTAGATTTAAGAAAAGCTAATACATGGCAACTCTTACTGTTGGGATATCGATTTTTTGTTTCCGGCTTTTGGCTTTCGATTTTCTGATTTCTTAGCTTCTGGTTCTCCATTCAGGTTTCTCATTTCTGGGTTGCCGAAATCTCCTATATAGTGCTGTCTTATGAAATTGGACACCATTGAACCGACCTCAAGGATACTTTAAAGTCATATACGTCTTTCAGATTTCGCTATCTATAGCGCCCTTTCTATTAGCCAATCATACCAACAACAAACTACCGTGTTTAGAAGGGCACCGAAATCCAGCGCTATAGTCTAGGACAGTCCCAACTTAGTGCCAGCTATTATGAACAACCTAATTACTTCTTGCGGCGTGATTTACGTTGTTATGTCCTATCTAAAAGAAGAGTAGTGGATTTGGATTTGGATCTATGGTTCTGACCTGTTTTCTAGGTACGATATCGTCGATTATGGATCTGGATCCAGGTTCTCGAATTTGATTTCTTAGAATCGATTTTCTGACATTTGGGATTTTAGATGTTGTTTTCGAATGTGGTTTCTCGAATGTAGTTTTATAAATACAGTTTTTTAAATGTAGTTCTTCGAATATGGCTTTTCCAATGTACGTTTTCGAATGTAGGTCTTTTAGACGCGGTTCTGAATCCAGTTTCCCAAACGTACTTTTCCAAATGCATTGATCCCAAATCCCGAATCCCCAATTTCAATTTTCAATTTTCAATTTTCAATTTTCAATTTTCAATTTTCAATTTTCAATTTTCAATTCCAAATTCGAGACCCTCAACTTCCTATTCTCACATTTACATATCCTTTCATAAAAAAGGGAAAAACTTATTTCTTAATTCGAAATTTTTTTTTTTTGCTATTTGCGGCGGTGGCGGCGGTGGGTTTTAGAGACACCTGTTTTGTTTTATCCGATAAAAGATACGTATACATGTCCCTCCTCTCTCCCATTTTTCCAAACCCTTAAATTGTCGTAGAAACGCTAGATATGATTGATATCCTTTTAAAGAATTTTTTTTATTCTATATGTGTTCGTATCGCATCTTGGAACATCAATCGTCAGTCCTCGGATAACTGAGATGCAAGTTTTACGAATCGTATCGCGACATGTGACATGTAAATTATTGCCTGAGGCTCGATACGTGGCTTATTATTGTCATTCTTCGAACAATGCACCGAAAAACTTGATTTTTTCGCCGATAGCTGAGTTGGGAATAGTGAGCTGGCTGCGGGATGGACGCAGCAGCAGCAGCGAAGTATGTACGTGTCGAGTCGTAATCACATACGTATGTAATCACATACGTATTCAGCAGGTCCCCACGTACCTAACTAACCACCTTCTTCTCTCTTCTATCTATGGCATTATCGATATCTACTCCGATTCTCTGATGCATCAAAGACCCACAACATACACGTCTAAGCCTACCTAAATCGTAGACATTTCTTCCACCGCTACATGTACGACCCCCGGATCGCTTTACCTGTTTTGCGAACTCTACTCTATCATGAGCAAGATGAGGTAAGTGACTAAGCCCACACAACCCAGGCCTGCTGCCCCCGATTTCCTAATTCGGTGCGGTGCGCCATTGCTTACCTTCAGCTAATTTTAGAAATGCGAAAAAGGGCGGACCGATGCAATAAGTGAATTGAGAATAATCACCTTTGTATGAGGGACGGCACAGGCTCGCATGACGCTTCTGGACCTGAAAAGTTGCGGGAAATTGGGCGGAGGGGTTGGGAATATAGGTGGAGGGACATCTCGCGAGAGAGGACCGCGGCGCCAGATGAAACGGGGGCGCTGGTAAGTTAGCGGAGACTGTAGGCTCAACTGTTGCACTTAGGATATTGAGTGAGAGAAATAGGCATTGCGCATGCTGCTTTGCGAGGTGTAGGTGTAGCGTTGCACTTCTCCAGGGGACCCCGAACTATTGATTACGCAGGTACGAGGATGCGTTGGAGAAAGCGAAAATGTGCGGGGAAATAGGACGACTCCAAAATTGATGCTGCCCAAGGAAAACGTGAGCGCGGGGAAGTTCGAGTATCTCAGATTGTGATGGCGAAAGAGTCGAGCAAGGGCTGGCAAGCGTTTGATTCTCTCGAGGGAGATTGGTCGTGGGAGCGAGGGAGATAATATGGGAGAATTGGAGATGTGACGTTAGTGAGGTACTGGCGAGGAAATTTTGGGAAATGACGGATCGAGCAACCCGAGATTCTGGGAAAGCCGTTGTAGCAATTAAGTTTCGACTGATAATATATCGTCGCTTTATGCCGGCGGGTTCATTTTGGAAGGCGATGATCATAGATCATCAGCCTCGCGGCCGAGGGTAGCGCGATACGACTGCATCGTGGTCCGGAGCACTCGGCCGCGCTGCAAAAGCAATTTATCGCGATGCCAGGCGCTCCAAAAGCAGACTCGCTTCCGCGGGTGCAGCTGTACCCAGATGCTTTGACAGACCTGGGAACAGTGTCGCGATCAAAGGAAGATGGCGAGTGTTGAACCTGGGTTTGTTGGGTTGAACTGGTTAGTTGATGTCTAGTCGGCCGTGGCACCAAGACGCAGGCGACGGCTCTGGTAGGGCAACGACACATGATAGTCTGCTCTTCTGGCTCTGGTCTTCAGAGGCAGCCAATCTCGTTACTCAACCCTGTGATCGGGTGACTCTGGCTGTGGTACTTCATCTATGTACCCCGCGGCAGTCAACGTCAAGGGCAATATGGCTAGGGGAAGAGGGTCCGGGGGTGTTGTATATTGCATAGCGGAAGTCTTCCAGAAGACGGGACAGCCCATATTGAGGGGTAACGGGAGGCGAACATGCTGAGACGGCGTCTCCAATGGGCACTGAGGATTTGTTACGATGGACGAAAAATCTTAGGGTGAGGTGATGAGGGATATGTGTTAGTGTATACTGTTAGTGGGTCGGGGCAAACGGTGCAAGAGACGAATGCTCTAGCGGAAGAGGAATTGAGTTTGGACAAAGTCGGGCAGATGCAGGTCAGCATCGTTTTTTCCTGCAGGTAGCCCATGGCCTGGACAGACGACCACGAGCTCGTTCGGCTGCGGGCTGGCAGCTCGGGCTGGCTGCAAGCGTGGGTTACTCATGCATACGCAGAGTAACGAGACGAGCTCCAGCACAGCACAGCATAGCCGGCTAATCCTGCTGGCCGAAGAGCCGATGCTGTATGCCGAGGCGAATTGCTTTTCTAGCGGCCGTCTACAGGCAGCCAAAAAGACGCCGCAGCAAAGTCTCTCTCCGCCGGAGAAGGAGGCAGAGAAGAACAGCAGTAGTAGGAATATGGGAGCGGGCGGAAGGGTTCTCAGCATGTGGCGTTGCGGGCGAGGCAAGCTGGAATGCGATCGGAGCTGTTGCGCGAGTGTTGCAGGGCCCAAGAGCACCGGGGGAAGACATGGGGGCAGAACTCTTGGCTCCATGGTTGGTATCAATGGGGGTGATTGGCCGGACACCCACAGCGAAGACGCAGACGTGTAATGGGGGTGCGGCTCGCGTGGACTGGAGTGGTTAGGGGCATTATCAAATGGATTCATGGAATGAGAAAATCTCAGTGGTGAGAAGCTGCTGGTAATGGTGGTGGTGGTGGATGCACCATCAATATCGCAGATTCGGATTCTTGAGACCTGAAGGGGGAGCTGGACAGGGTCATGGTACAGAAGAGGGAAGGCATCCCGAAAAATTTCACTTTGATGTGATACACCGTAGGAGCTGTATGTATGAGAGCCGGTCCCTCAGATACTGTAACCATTCCTATGTATGAGGACTGGCAGCAGAGACAAAGGCAATGGCTCTCCATGGAGGTGCACACGGCAGTAGCAGCAGTACGTAGCGATGATAGGATAGAACTGGACTGGATGGGACGACTTTGAGTGGAGAGTGGAGAGTCTAGAAACAACGGGGCCGAAGTGCTTGGGAAGTCGTCGTCCGGAGCCAGGTGGGCGAGGTGGGTGTAGTGGGTGTCGTGGGTGTTTCCGTTGGAGATGCGGGGCTGGAAGTTTCCCGGAGTCGGCCAAGGCTCTTCTGCTTCCCTCTGTCTAAGTACTGTGCAAAGTGCAAGATTATCGAGGGCTGCCGACGGCTGCCCCAGGGCTTGCTTCTCAAGGCAGGGCTTCGGTCGTATCTAGTGTGCTGCGCGTGCTGCCGAAGGCGACAAGGGCAGGGCCGGGCTCTCGAAATAGGACGGAATATCCTTTCGGAGGGCTGACCTAGCCACCGAATCCCATGCCCTCTCTACCAGATTGGGCATCGAACCCGCCACGCTGGATGACAGTCGACGCGGGAGAAGCGCCTGGTGCCGACCGCTTGTGGATGGTTGGGCTTTTTGGGGCGTGTGGGTGAAGAAGGTGAGGGAGCAGCGTGACGAGTAGTGAGCAAGCCCCAAGGGCAACGCCATCCATGACCTCTTTTCTGCACGTCAGGCGACTCATCAGAGGGCAGAATCCAGAGAGCACTACCAATTGTCCCCACGATCATTGTGGCTCTTCGTCAGAGAACAAGAGAGAGACAGGCAGAGAAAGAGAGGCCGCCCGCACTGGGTGGCCGTGGACAGGGACACCTTTAGAACAAGGGACAATTGCGCTCCAAGAGATGGGATGACGGCACCACGGCAATCCTGTGGGCTCAAACATGATTGTGGCACTGGGCACATTGGCACAACAGGCACACAGGCAGACAGGACAGGCACAGTTCGAAACAGGCACGCCAGCTTCTCACAAGGTTCCCGGGGCCTTTTTGTTGCCAGTGCGAGCAGAGAGCTGCACAGTGCTGGTGTCAGTGGCCAGGGTTTGTAACCACCCCGGCACCCAGATTCCGCCTGTCTCTTTTCTGTTTTCTAAACGCCCGCCCATTCGCTGCCCTCTTGCCCAGGAGGGACAACGCCAGACAGTGTGTGATGGGATTCACAGGTGCCTCGTTCTGTTTGCCGCTGCCAGAGTGTGCTGCGCTGTGTTGCTGGTGTGCTGTATGCTGTGCTGTAGGAGGGATCCTGTTGCTTTGACGTCCGGTCAGCGAGTAGGAGGACGACGGGCTGGCAGGCATATTTTTTTGGGGGAAGGGGGGGATGCATGGGATGGGATGGGATCTGATCATATCAGTCAGTCAGTCAGTCAGTCAGTCATGTCATTGCCTGGCAGGACCTGCTCCAGCCCCAGCTTAATCAGTCTAGTCCGGCTCGATCTGTGCTCGAACATTCACCATGTCTCTGGCCAGTCTGACAAAGAGGACCCAGACGGCCGAATACGTAGAGGGAGCAGTTGGTGGGAGAAGCTTCGTGCAGCACATAGACGGGCTGGGCAGTATTAACAGAACCCTTTCGGGTATGGAATGGGTGGTGTGGATGGAATGGGAGCAGCGGGCGCGCGGTCTGCATGCCAATGCCTTGCAGGACGTCTACAAATTGGATGTCGCACGAGGTACCTTTGGGTGCTTGGGATGCGGCCCGCCGCTGGAAACTGGGGGGTTTGGGAGGCGTAACCGCTCTAATCGTTGGCGGTCGTCTGTGATGGTCGCCTCGTTGCTCGTTGCTCGTCGCTCGTCTGGCAGGGCCAGTCAGAAGGCAGCGCCGGGCGCCAGTGGTGGTGCCGGTGGTGCTGGTAGTGGCAGTAGGCAGTAGAAAGTGGTAGTGGTATTGCTGGTGAGTTGCTGGCCCTGCCTTGCCCTGCCTCGACCGCCCTCGCCCGGCACCACCGCCCTCCACAGTCCACACAGTCCACACAGTCCACATAGTCCATTGCAGCTCGAAGCCCACGGTCGGTCCACGGTCCACGGTCCACAGTCCACTCACTCACTCACCACACCAACTCCCATCCGCTTTCCACCGCCGTCGCTGGCCCAACATCCTCCTCACCCTGCCACTCTCCACACCCACTCCCGCTCCCGCTCCCATCCCCATCCCCCATTCCCGTTTCCCAATCCTTTCCCTCTTGCTTCCTGCTACCATTTTTTCCCACTCAACTCTTCCAGTCGAGTTCTGGATAGAATGAATCAAATTCCCCGCCTTTCATTCTTTTCGTGACAGCCAATCGTTTCAGCACCGTACCTTGACACCCGTGCACCGCTTGCTCGCTCGATTTCGGGTCCATCGCGCTATGACGGTCTGACCTTGTCTGACGGCCCTCCGACCACCAAGAACCCTACTCTGCGTTGGTCACTCTCCCTCCCTCTTCACCTCTCCTCGACCTCAACCTCGCCCTCGACCACGAACCTCCCCCAGCTCTAAACTCAAGCCACTCCTCACCTGTCGAGGACCTCGAGTCCGCCTAGCACCTGCCACTGCTTGCTACCATTTCAGTGCCTGGGTGCTTCCCCCATGCATCATTTCCCTTGACGAGCAGTCTGGTGCGAGATTCCCACCGAATTCCGCCTCCCCAAAAGGACAATTCTACCAGACACACCACTATGCCTGCCACTGCTCTGTCGGCAGGCCGCATTGCCCTTCATGGGGCTCCGGATACCGACATCGGGTCCAGGGACGCCAAAAGCACGCCAATCCAAGCCATGCAGCTGGACCTCACCCAAGACATTGTCGACGAGCTGCTTGAGAGCGTGAGGAGCGGGAAACCTCCACAGATACTTTTCGGGAGGACTCCTGTATGTGCCCACCGCATTTCTTGAGCTGTCTTCCTACCTACAAATTTCCCCTTCCGACTTTGTGTCGTCGTTTGAACCTTAATCTCCCATGTTACAACCCTAGCTAACAGAGCACCACAACAGCAACTCAAATACGGTGACAAGTCCCACGTCCTGCAAACGACCCCCGAGAGCTTTCGATGTGAAGTATATCAGTCCAGCAGTGCTGGCGGCGATGGCGAGCTTGAGTTTGCTGGCCTGATCAACCATTCCCTTGCTGTGCAAAAGGTCGACGATGTGACTGCCGGTGTAGACACCGCGCTTGAACAGCTCAAGAGCAGCATGGCTGCCATTTCAGAGTTCAAGCAAGCCAACAAGTGTGCCTTCCGCATTGTTGTCGGCCGTTTTCTCTGGACTAACAGTTCTCAGGACCATTGTTGGTAATGCGTCTCCCATTCGAACCCCCGGCCACCGCCGCTTTCCCTCGAAAGGATTCAAACCACAACATCTTGCACCTGCTTCTACTGGTTCGCCATTATTAAGCGTGCCCTCTTCGCCCATGCGAAAACCGCCGACCTCGCAACCTGGAGGATCCCACGATGTGATACTTCGTGCCCTCCGCGTCCCTTTGATACATCTCCTTGCCGTGCAGCCATCGCGTGATACCTACCTCGCCGAGACATGTCGGACCTCTTTGAACACCATCCGCGACCTACTACCCAAGATCGCCAAACGCTCCGCTGACGATGCAGAGAAGTGGCAACTTCTAGACAAATCCTTCCGTGAATTAACTCCATGGAAGTTCAAGTACAAGAACACCGAGCAGCGTGAACAAGCCATCAACAGCGCAATCAAATCATTTGACCGACTCCGACTTGCTAAAGATGATAGGCTTTGGCAAATGCTGCTACCGGTGGAAGAAAGAGGACAGGGCAAGTGCCTATCTCGACTAAATGTCAAGGCCCCCGAGGCCAAACCTGCTACTCCTCTACAGAAGATTTCTAAGATGACAGAGAAGAAGAATGTCGCCGCCAGGAAGATTGATGGGAAGGACTCTGATGAGGGCAGGAAAACAAAGGAACCGAAGGAGAAGGATGTACACGAGACTAAGCCGAAGAAGTCGACGAAGGAGAGAGCACCCGCCGCCAAAGAGTCAACCACCAAGAAGACATCTGTAACCACGTCAGCTGCTAACAAATCTGCTACTCCTTCCAACCGTAATGTTTCTTCGACTGAAACTCCCAAAGTCCGCACGAAGAAGGTGCCTGCATCTAGCGATGCATCCTCTGCTCCTCGTGCGAAACCCAAGGCGTCCTCAAGAGACCTTCCACCCAAGGAGCGCGCCCCCAAACCAAGTAAATATACGATGCCTGTCAGCACTAAGCCAAAGAACCCATCGCCGCTCTCTGCCTCACCACCAGTCAATGCTAGTGACTTTGAAGACAACCATCCAGTTCATAAGGCCCTCTCAGCAGCACCATCCCCAGCCAAGGCGTCTTCTGGGGGATCTGACCGATCTCTGAAGCGAAGGGCAAACGATATCGAGTCTGACATTCACAATCATAATCTCTCCGTCAAACACGCTCGCGTTGATCGACCCACACCTAACCATACCCCTTCGAGCACCAATGGTCGTGGCAATGGAAGCACGCCTTCTTCCACAAATTCACTCAAACGCCGATCCGACGAATCCTCTACCTCGAATACACCGACGAATAAGATTCGCAAGGTTACCCATATCGATACTGGTCTTGCTTCACGATACCCCAATCACAATAACCAAATATCTCCTGGCGACTCGTCCTCAGCCACCACCTCTCCCTCTCTTCCCAGTCTTAGTTTCCGCCAGACTGTTGAGCTGTCACAAAAGTTTCAGAAGTATTACAAGAAGTATGAGGAGTTGTATTGGCAGTTGGCCGAGTCGGATTCAGCGCCAACCGAGTCCCAAAGAAATGATCTGATGAAAATGCACAAGAAGCTAGAGGAGATGAAGAGAGAGATCAGAGCTGGTGCTGGTGCTGGCGGGCACCGGTGAAAGTGAGCGCCACGAGAAATGTGCTGGTTTCGACTTCGGTGGAGGAACGGGACAATTTGCATAAATCTTGGTGTTGGCGATTTCTCTAGCCCTTCGTGGGTGATACGTAGGAGCATCAAGGTCTGAATTTCGTTTTCTTTCCCTCTCTCTTTGGATACAACTATACTCGTGGAAAAGGAAACACGATTTGCATTGAGGATTTGGAGTCGGATTTGTTTTCCTATCTGATGCAAAAATGTCGGCTACTCGATGCGGTCGCTTCAGCTAGTTTCTGACAAACGACATGATGCATAATGGCTGCATAGAAGAACCTAACTATCCACTTCGTAAATCTACGGCCATGTGGTAGTTATATATATCTACACAATCAACATTCAAAAATGAGATAAGTAAATCAAAACCATGATGCGCCCAATCTGCAGAGTGGTGAATGCTGCGTGCTGGTGAGCCCTCGCATGCCTTCAGTGATTGGCTGCCCAGGTCGGTGGTGTGATAGGATTGGGAGGTAAGACCTTAGTGGCCAGAACACTGATTACCATAAAGCCTTGGGAGGCACACCAGCACCACTCCATCCCTTGGCCACCATCTGGTTTACATCTTGAACACGATCGGTGATTCCAGCAGTCTATTGTTCAGTTCCGATTGTTTGTGGCGATTTCGACACTTTGGCTATCTACGCCCCAGGATCAGCGCTGCATGGCTCGAACGATCTCCCCGCGCCGCGATCAGCGGCCCCACCCTTGCATAACGTCATCAGCCCTATAGGCTGTGGTACCCGACAGCGACAACGAGCCTCAGTCATGAAATCAACGACCATCACTCACCCAACCAAATCATCTCCATGCGTCTCCTGCATCGCATCCTCGGTTCAATATATACCAAGACACCTACCCGCCGCTTCGCTCAAGTCCACGACATACGAATCCAAGTCCGAGAAGCTTCAGAACATCAAACTATGGAACGGAACGGTAAGCATCCGCGACACACTCGACCGAGTCTTTTATTTTATCTGTCTTACATTCTCCATTGCCATTGGGGAGGGGGCAAAAATCTCGTTTCATGCACAACCCCTTTCATAAGATGTGATTCCCTGGGAATAATTTTTTTTTTTTCTCTTGCTTTGATCGGAGAAAATTCCCGTCGACAGAGTCCTGGAATTTGGGATGAAACGTCGGGGTTCGATGTTCCCATTTGCCTGTGAAACACCAACCCCTGGACACCTTTTACATTCGATACTTTTGTTCCTGAGCCTCTGCGGCCGCCCCCTGGTCTGCCTATTTTCCGGAATCCTTTTGCAAAGAGCCGGATTCACGTGTTGCCTCCTAGAGTTGGTGGGCAGCGCATCGTACGGCGTAGCTCGTTGACTTGGCCTTTTTTTTACGAGAGACGAATCCTGTAGCATCCTCTGTACATAGCCACATGTTCCTTGTTGATTGCCTGGCCACGATGACCATGGAAGAACCGGTTTAGCTAACGACAGGTGTCAAAAAATAGTCTTCAGACAACCACTTCAACTCCACAGTACTCGCCCATTGACGGGTTACTTGCGCACAGGCTACTGCGAGGCCCCCAGATCGGATTACGGAAATCACTCTGTTGCTGGTATAGAAAATCCCTCCCTGTGCATACGTCACCTTCCCTATGTATGGGTACTAATTGCTGCAGGTGTTGTGACCGATGAATTCCTCGATTTCAGCGCTAGTCAGGGAAACGATCTCCGCCAGGCAGGTTTGACGAACGGTTGTAAATGGTGCTTGTGCATTAGTCGATGGAAAGAAGCATTCGATGCTCGGACAAGTGATACTGACCCAAAGGTTCCCAGAGTTTATTTAAAGAAGACCAATGAGCGGGCACTGGAGGGCGCCAAGTTGGAAGAATTGAAGATGTTTGCGCTGGACGGAGAGGGGACATCGAACGGCTCGTAAATGGATTTGATGGATTGTGGGATCGTTTGGTTGCAGAATCGTAGAGCTTATTGGGTCAGATGTCTATATCCCACAGGAGTCTACTGGTACTGAAATTATGTATTCGAAATTGGAATAGACACATGGCATCTATAAGATTGCAAGGCGGGCACAGTATCGCTACGCTAAGACACAATCTGGGCTCCTTCTAAACTACACACCATTTTCTCTACATATCCAACGCAATGCACTATTTGGGACCTTAGAACCAAGTACTCGGCTCTGCGCCGAACTGCGTCTGAGAATGCTGGTTAGCGGGTTCCTGGACTAGCCACGATACACTTCGTGGTCCAGTCTTTGTTCAACACCCGATCGATTGGTCACATAGCCTGCGAAAGAAACTAAAAGCATACAAAGGATGCACGTGGCAGTACCACTATACCACGAGTTCCAATTCCCAAAATGGGTTTGAATAGGCCTGTAAATCTTCCACTATGTTAGGAGGCTTCAGGATGTCTGCATCTCGTCCATGTTGTCGAAGGCAGTGCGCACTCCCATCTTGGTAATTTGACCGCCATCACTCCACTCGATTCTCCACTACAGTTCCTTCCCTTCCTTCACCCAGCAGCCCCAAGAATGGCCTATCAATCCCCATCATCCTCCCGCCCAACCCCTCGCACCACAAGCATCGACCTCGCCACAACGCACGAGCAAATCCTCAACCTACCCTCACCCTACCACGACAACTTCTCCGCTCCAAATACTCCATACGACAATGACCATAATTTCAGATCCACACCATTGTCCTCCCCAACGAAGCAAACCTCAAAGATCCAGAACGTGCTGAGTTCAGCTTTCAAGAGATTCAGATACGATCGCGTGCCACAAGGCACAGATAGCGAGGACCAAAACGCAAACCTAGAGTTCCAGCGTGCAGAGACAAATGCCCGCGCGGCAGCAGCAACAGCAGAAGAAGAAGAAGAAGAAGAAGAAGAAGAAGAACATGACTCCTCAGACTCCTCAGACGACGGGACACACATCCGCCGCTCACCAACCAAGAAAAAAAGAAAAGTCCCAAACTGGCAAGAATACGAGGAGACGCCGCATGACCGCTGGTTCGCTATCTTCTTCCTCCTACTCTTACTCTCCATACTTTTAAACTTCTTCCTCTTGTTCAATGGTCCGCCTTGTCCCGGCGGCACTTATTCTTCTGCTTCTTCTCTTGGCGCTTCTAACATGCCGGTTATATCTGTTGAGAATCTGACGGAATCAGCTATCTCGTACCTTGAGGAGGGAAACTCGAGTTTTGTGATCATGGACCAGGGGACTGGGAGGAGGTTTGCGTGTTACGAGTCTGAGGAGAGGGTGTTGGGGGAGAAGTGGGAGTTTGCGAATACGTTTCGAACTTATGATCATTTGTGGGGTGGGCTTCAGGGGGAGGATTCTGGGTTTGTAGATGGGGGACCAGGGAGAGTGGCGATGTACTTGGAGTTGGAGTGTTTGACTAGGGTCAGGAGGGAGATTCAGAGACTGTGGCTGGTGGTGGAGAGGGAGAAGGTTACTGGTGAGAAGCAGAATTTGAATTTGGAAATGGGTGGTGCGGATAAGGGGTGGGAGCTGTGTCTTGATTATTTGAGGCAGGTTTTGATGTGTTGGGGGGATGGGACTGTGGAGGTTGGGAGGGGGATTGAGGGGGGTTATGGGGCGAGGAGGGAATGTAGGGTTCGTGGGTGATTGGTAGAGTTTGTGATATGAATTTGGTCATCCGCTTCTTATTCTTGTTTGCTAGGGGTTGGATATAGATAAGAAGGCATAGTGAAATTGCACCCTAGCCATCCGATTCTTCATTGTCATGACCCTCATCTTCGTCTTCTTCCTCATCGTCATCGTCGTCGTCTTCATCAACTTGATACCCCACAACTCTCCGTTCAACACTACACCTAAGCACCCTTTTCTTCTTCCCAATCCCCAACTCCTTCAACGCATCATCCTCCCTATCCCAATATAAACTCCACCCATACCGTCCTTGCTCTTCCTCTACCGCAACAAGACTCTCCTCCCTATCCAATATCAATCCCTCCTCATCATCTTCCGTCCAATCCCATGGCCCGATAACGTGTTCCTTTGCCGTAGCTCTAGGTCCATATTTTAGCTCTCTGCTGTCTTTGTCGACGTATATCCATTGTAGCTTTGGCTTTGCCCTCTTATTTTGTTTGGATCTCGATTTCGAACTCGAAGATTCAGATGCGACGCCCGGAGGTATCGTGCTCACGAGGCCGAGTATTGGAGCAGCTGGGATCGGTCGATGAGGGAGGTCTTCCGCTGGGAATGGGAGGTAGAAACCTGTGAATGGGTGTGGAGGGCTTTCGCCATCGGGCCCGGGTTTTGGAAGCTTGGTTCTGGGGTCCTTGGGCCAGAGGCGCACCTATATTCCCATTATCAATGGCTTTGCGCTGTGTGTGTATAGGTGAGGGCGTGGTACCTTGCCGTCTTTGAGGACTACGATGGCGCCATGCACTTCGTCTCGTTTCCTCGATTTCGCATCGCAGAATATGTCTAAATGGAATTCTGTCTGGCGCTCCTCTGACTCTGCCTCGTCCTCTAGAATGCGCTGTTGATGGACAGCTTCGGCGGTGCCAACGGCCGTCGGAATCGCACTGAGGGACAAGAGATCGAGCACCATCCCTCAATTCAAGATCGCAGCTCTCGAGGTATTTGTGGATCAAAGGTCCGCGACTTTGGGGCGAGGGGTACGAGATGGAGTAACATAGCGGGGAACCTAGATGTGTCTGCTGTGGAACTTGGTACCAGGGTTGAGGTTGCGCGTGCTCCCGTTCGGCACGATGCTGTCATAGGTCGCTTGAGTCGTGGGATCGCCGGGAGCTTGGGCCCTAGTGCCGGATCGGGAAGACTACATGTCTTTGGGTTGTTGAGTACGGTGAAATAAAAGATGCAAATAAGAGGGCCACAATATTATATGTAGGTGTGGAGTTTGTTCTGGTTCATCTGTGGGCTGTCTCGGGCAAATAAAAATTGGCTATGGATAGTGACGGTTGTTATATACGTCTCTGATCAGAACCATCAAATCATTGTGAATATAGTGAGAGTCGTTTGAGATAGCTGCGAAAGTCTCATATGGACATATTCTACATGGACATAGAGTCTGAGGAAAGATTCTCCAGGCATTGCTCAAAGACCTTCCAGAACATGCCATGGCACTGGCAGCACTGCTTCGGTTGAATTAGTTCTAGGCTCTCATGACTGTCCGAGCAAACGAGCAAACGGAGGAAAATTCTTTCCATTGGCCCTCGAAACGCGCCCGTTTGTACTGCGCCCACGTGACTAGTTGCCTAAGCAGGTTATCTTGTTGACTTTGCGGCAAGCAACTTTCACTTTGCTCCAACAACAACAACAACAACAACGTCTTTCAGTTCCTGATCTCTTTCCACAAACAACACGCGCGTTACAACATGGCGAAAAAGAACAGGAACGGTCGAAAGAGCTCTAGTATTCCCTCTATAACACCCGCACAATATACGCTTATAGACGACGATCCGATACCACCTTCCCGTTCGACCTATTATGTTCCCATATCGGGTCTCGGAAAACATACACGTTTAGACTCTGACTCTCCGCCTCCCTCCTCTCTGAAAGCGTCAAAGCGCTCGCGAACCCTTCCCTCGATGCCTTCGCCAGGACCCGACCCCGATCCAGAATACGAAAGGCAGTTGGCTGTGCCGGCGAAAGATGACAAAGCCGGGCAGTACTATTATGAGCGTGCCCGCCAGTAAGCCCAGTTACGTCTCAGCGTACCTTTGGCGCTGCTGATTTCTTGTACAGGGCTTATGAAGATCGAAAGTTGCATGACTATCGATTGAAATTGGTCGATGATGAGTACGTTCAACACGCTAACCTTGAAATCCTTTGTTGACAGTAACCAGGATTCGCGCCACGCTTCAGCAAAAATTTATTGATCCAACCCATCCTCGCATCCAGACGCTGAGACTGTGTGTTATGCAGGTCAACCCTGAACTTTGTGACTAACTGCATCTAAGGCTCGACAAGCGACGGGCTCGTTACCAGGACATAAAGGTTCGCCTGAATAAGGAATACAATTCGGCTATGACTGAATGTCGAGCGGCCATGGGCCGTAACTTCGCAGAGAAGTTCCGCGCTCGCCTCCCTCGTGAACTTCGCGATCTTGCGTATCTCAGGCTGTGGGACGAGGCTGCTATGTCAAGTGCGCTACCTGCAGTTTCTGGCCATAACGGTGAAACAGAACCTTGGATGAGACGCTGCCCGCCGCCATACCGTGCGTGCATCTGCTTCAATCATACAAATTCACCGACCTTCGTTCTTCCTGACTTCGTCGGACCAGAGGTCGCCAAAGAAGCCGCGGAGATGTATTACAAGATCGCGGACTATGATAAGATTTGGATCGACCAACTGGATAGATTCCTCAAGAACGACCACTTCCACCTTGATCTCAAGCCTGCACAATTCCTAAGGAAGTTGCATATATTGATTCAACCTGTGTCACCTAAGCACACAATTGCATTCAAGCCCCGACTACCCCCGGTGTGGTCCGAGTCGAACTGGATCGTAACGAAATTCGACTGGCTCCGCAGCATCGTCCTCAAAAATGGCTTTAAATTGAGGATCGAGTTTGGACCTGGCTGTAAAGAGCAGGAGGTCAAAGCCGTTCTCCAAAAAATCCGAGATGTCTATTGGAATCTCAAGGATGAAGGAGTGGAGATACGGATCCAAGGGAGGTTTGGGAAGAGGATGAGAAAGGCGATCAAAGCCTATTTTGAGGCGCCAACAAAGGTTGAGGAAGACAATACCTGGTTCTTCTTCGATCCTTCTAGCTGCAGCGACTCTTCGTCGATATCGTCGAGTTCCAGTGAGTCTTCCTCTTCCTCGGAGTCAAGCGACTCTTCCTCCTCTGATGACTCGGAATCTTCCTCTTCTTCTGAGTCTTCTTCGTCCGAGGAGGAAGAGTAGCGAGACTCCGGTTGGCGACCTCTTGGCTTTGTGGAGGGAGGGATCATGAGGGATGTATGATGGTTTTGTGATGAGAAATGGGACCTGATTAAAACCCACTCAATGGATATAGAATCTTACTTCTTACTTAATTTGATATTCTAAAACCTGCTTGTGATGTCTAACACATAATTTGCATATTTGCTATCTTACATTCCCCTACACGACTAAAGCCATATTTACTATGTTAATTATATTAAATTAAAATCCCATTTCAAAGCCACATTTGCAATGCACTGCACCCATCTACCTATTTCACACCTCATCTGAGAATCCGATCTACCCTCCAGAAAATTAGAACCAGACACCGAGTATACATCACACCAAGTTCTAAAACATGAAGCCACCATACACAATCATAACCACTCAACACTGATCTCTCCACCATCGCCAATTTCCTTACCCACTCCACTAAAAACCGCAATTTAACCCACACCCCAAAATCCGCACCGCCCTCATCCACAAAATCGGAAACCCCAAACCTCGCAAAACCCCACATCCACACCGCACTCCAAAGCCAACAAAGCCCAAAATCTCACACCCACCATGCATCCCATTCTCTATACCAATTAGTCCTAGGACGGGCCAAACTGTACACACCATGCTCCAAAAAAAAAAAGTTGCGAAACATCCCATTCCGTGACGTCGGAACTCACCATTCCGACCCTCACCGCCCCTCCCGCCCGAATTCTGCCGGTCGAAAACCCGGTAGCTTCTTGGCGAAAGTGACATGCTACCCACATGTGATTGGTCGAAAGTCAAGGTGTAAAATCCTCATATATAAATTCGGTAGATATTGGGGAAACGGGGGCCATGGTTGATGAGTATCTATTTTGAAATAAGGTGACTTTTTCGAGGAATCATTGTTTTTCGATTGTGATTTTTTTTTATTAAATTTGGAGAGGAGGATAATGGATTCTATTGAGCAGTCTAATGCTATTGGAAGGGGTGTGCGAGGAGATGTCGAGAAACAACATCAAGAAGAAGCCCGCTCATATGATACAGAGGGTAAGTCGAGATATTTGTAAAGACCTTATCACATTGAATGCTAAAAAAAACTTTTAGGCACAGATGAACAAATCCAACCTCTAAAGGGCTTATCCTTTCTCGACCGATTTCTCGTTCTGTGGATATTGCTGGCTATGGCAATTGGAATTATCCTGGGCAACACGGTACCTTCGGCAGGTCCTGCCCTTCAGAAAGGCCAGTTTGTTGGTGTCAGTATACCGATAGGTCAGTTTGAGGATTGCGTGTCAATGGTGGCAGAGGCATTGGATTCGTCTTGCAATGTCCTGCCTACTGTCTAGTCATAACTACTGACAATATGTTCAGCGATTGGCCTCCTAGTCATGATGTACCCTATTCTCTGTAAAGTTCGCTACGAGACCCTCCACCTCCTTCTAGCCACCAGCTCGCTCTGGACGCAGATTCTCATCTCGTTCGTCTTGAACTGGATCATCGCGCCACTGTTCATGGTTGCACTCGCATGGGCTTTTCTCCCGGATCGCCAGGACCTTCGAGAAGGACTGATATTCGTCGGCATTGCGCGATGCATCGCCATGGTACTCATCTGGACTGACCTTGCCAAAGGCGATGGCGACTATTGCGCTGTTCTGGTTGCATTTAATTCGCTTCTGCAGATTGTGTTATTTGCACCCTTCGCGGTGTTCTACGTCCAAATTGTCAGCCATGGTGACAAAACGAACGTATCATACAACAAGGTGGCTCAAAGCGTAGGGGTTTTTCTCGGCATCCCGCTTGGAGCGGCTGTACTGACTCGGTTGGCATTGAGACAGTTACTGGGCGAGAAGATGTATCAACAACGATTCATCCGCTACCTGGCGCCCTGGTCTCTGATCGGTCTGCTATATACAATCGTTGTCCTTTTCGCAAGTCAAGGCGCGCACGTCGTACGACAAATCACTGACGTACTCCGTGTTTGTGCACCGCTTCTGGTGTACTTCCTGGTTATCTTTACTACAACTGTCTGGTTGTGCAGGAAACTTGGTTTCGGCTATAGAGTCAGTTGTACGCAAAGCTTCACTGCCGCGAGTAACAACTTCGAGCTAGCAATTGCGGTCGTAGTGGCCGTTTATGGTGCGGGAAGTGGACAGGCATTAGCCAGTACTGTGGGTCCTTTGATAGAGGTCCCTGTTCTCGTGGGGCTTGTGTACGTGCTCAGGATCGTTCGTAGCAAATGGGCTTGGAAAGACTAAGAGTGCTCGGCAACATATTAGTTCAATGGTTATCTAGGAATAAGTATACTATAGCAAAGATTCGAATAAAAGAACAGAAAAGGCCTGAAACTTGGATGAATGGGAAACAAAAGTTTCATCTTTTCGTACTCTTGCTGGCCTAAGCTGGAGGGTAGCTGGCCCATCCCACTTTTGCGGGCCGTACAAAATTACACTCTGGGGTTTCAGATTTGACTGGAGCGCCTCATCGGATGCAACAGCGAATGGCTGGGGCGAACTGCTAATTCGTAGAAGTGCAGAAACAACGCAGTCCGTGTGTGGCTTGGTGATTTCGGTCCATCCGGATCTCATTAGCACCATGTCTTGTCGAGTAGGTTGACCTATACCTTAGTGCATCTGTTCACAAAATGCTTCAGGACCTGCCCGGATAATATCCATTTCCCTGCTCACACTTCCCTGCATTCATTACGCGTCAAGCGAAATAATTTCGACTTTACGCTGTAAGACGTCGAAGGAGCTTTGAGTGAATGCCGGCTTTCGGAAATAAGAGACAGGATTAGCTGCGAAAAAGTTGGCCAAAACCAATGAGATTGCGCCATTCGAATGATTTGCGGTTATATGCTGAGATGATTTCGCGATAGGCTGGTTCACCTGGAATCCTCATTTCAACATCTCGGACCAGATAGAGGCCCTTACCAGGCAAGCCATCGTCCGATCTATCAGGCTCACCATCAATCCTCGTCAACAACAGATTGTTTGGCGTCTCTCTACACAGTACGAGGGGTCCTGGAAATTGAAAGTTATTTGATTCGGAAATGGCAATGCTCTGTATTCCATGCTTCCCTTCAGCGAGCAATTGACTTTCCATTGTAGATACGGAGAAGGTGTAAAGCTAAGAACCAATATCCGCACCCCGGATTGTTGACCCCTAGGGTTATCGCGGGCGATCAGCCACAAGCGCGGCCTTGTTATACCCCAGACTAATAACCAAATAGGGTTGGGCATTCAATGTGCGCCAAATCAGCTCACAACTACGCCTGGGACTCACCTTGAGAGTGTCGAGGGAGTTATTCTACGAAGGAAGGATACATAGAGCGTGGAACCAAAGACATGAACACACAGGCGTCAGTCTGTTGCACCATTATCTAAAGGCACTTGGATACAAGTGCGAAGGGCAGCCAGGCTAGACAGCGATAGGCTTCCTATACAGCTGGCTAGTACCGCGTCCGGTCAATGCTGGACCCTTGAGGATCCTCGCTTGCATAGCTCGGTCCAACACCGAAGCAGGGGAGCAGTGGGGAGTAGGTACTGGATAAGCCAAAGTGAGGCGGTTTTGATAGCCAGCATACTGCGTTAGATTGTGATTGTGATATCTCTCTTCAGAGCTGCAAACACAAGCGTCGGCACTTTGATAGGATCCGGTCGCGTTGCTGCCAGATACGTCCGCTTCGACACACTTTCTCCCGCTTTGGACGCTGGGCATAAGAGGGAACCAAACGGCTGGGACGGGGGATTCTTCTGGAAACGGACGGCGGGGGACGTGGGGTGCGAAACATGCATTGCCTATCCTTCTTTGTGCTCGGGGCACAGGCTTGATGGGCTGGAAGCAAGTGGGACGGATGGTTTTGGTCGTCAGACAGCTGTAACGACCAACGTGCGACGCCGCAAACTGCTCATGTTTCTCCTCTGGCCTCCACGTACCCCTTCACACCGCCAGTCATGCTGTTTCTCTGCAACAACCAGGTCGAGGCATCGTCCTCCGCGCTGACAGGCCAAGTTCCTTGCATAAGTGACCTGCACCTCGTCGTTAGCAGCGTCCTAGTGTGGGACTGGGTTGCAGCTCTCTCTTTGATACAAGCTTGGATGGACAACTCGCTGACGCAACTAACGAGGCCCGCCGGCCACCACCGTTGAGAACCAGCGATTACAGACAGTGCCTGTGACACATGACCGTCAAAGGGGGGATGCATCCCAAGCATCGCGCATTGCAACGTTGAACCTAGTATCGGGCAAGACAGCTGGATTTACTGTTGTATGTTCGGTGGTCGGCCTCGCCGCTTAGATGAATAAAGCATCCATGGATGACTAGCAAGACACGATACAACACGACATGAACACGCTCCACGGCGGCGCTTCACCTCTGGGTCCCATTGCTGATTATTGAAAAGTCTTCTGGTGCTTATCGGCGGAGGCGTAACAGGGGTGTGAGTGAGATGTAGCCTCAATCCAAGGGTGATGCTGCGCTGTGTCTGCAAGATCACGCTTGCGAGAGCGTGCTATAGCTGCCTTCAACTATAGCCAGGGGCCTGTCTTTTACGTTCGCAGCTCGACCCCAAGGCAACCGGGCCCATCAGACTGTCCGTATCACCAAGGCACCAGGAGCCATTCGGCGGGCAGGCTTGAGAGTGGCCCGGAATGTGCCCCCAGCAGCAATGCGCATCCGGCTGGCGTCCCATCGTAACATGTCCAAATGCACGAGAGACATGGTGGGGGAATGAATGCTCCGGACGAGGCAGCTCAGCAAGGCGTGGCAATCCTGGTCTGGACGGCGAGGACTTGACAAACAACAACGAGAGAGAGGGTGGTGTATGCACATTAGGGAGATGTTGATTGGGCCCTGGGAGAGTAATATGGGCATGGCTGCATGAAGACGCAGCCCCCCCGCCCTGCCATGCCCTGTCGCTGCAGCGTCGGTCGAGGGATGATGATGCTGCTGCTGCTGCTGATGATGATGAGGATTGGGGAGAAGAGGAAGGTTGCGGAGCACTAGACGTGCATGGCTAACGGGCCGATTCAGCATTCCAATCCAGCGGTTTGAAACTATCCACAGGACCGGTTCGGCCGGAGAAAGCTGTCCTGGCGACGCCATGTTTCACATCTTATTGTCCAAAGCCTGGCCTGCTGCTCACTCTTCAGAGTACCTAATGTACGAGTAGTCGCTAAGCCCCTCGATTCCCTGCTGTCCCCGCAATGTCGCGTCCGCGTCACCCGGTCTCCCTCTCCCCCTCTACAGTCCCTTTGCGGCATCGCCGTGGCTGGCTCGCACCCCCTTTATGGCTGTCTGGCGTCCGAAATAGGGGAGACGACCCCCTTTGAGCAAGTGCAGGCCAGAAACCGATATGCTACACAGCAGTTGAGCATGTTGGTCGATACGGAGCCGTCGAGGCATGACCCGGATGGGAAGGTCGCAGGCGTAGAGCCATCCCACGCCGACGAGCAATTTAGTCTCGAGGTCGTCCACACTGCGCAGGGACAAGGAACTCCAGGGGCCCCTCCAAATCTGACCAGCCCAAGCAACTTGCTTCCGGCGGGCCATGAGGCCCATCACATGCGATGTTGCTCTTGGGTCCCGGGCAGCTTTTGCAAGCGGGTGAGTGCGACGGAGCGGCAGGAGCCAGGACTCTCTTTTGCCAGTAATTGTGAACGCTACTCTGTGTACCGTTTGGTCATGTTGCAGATGCAGAATCCCGTCGATCCGCCTCCCGAGCGTCTGGGTTAATTCAAATTTCCACCGGGCAGCAAACTGGCCTGGCATTGGCATTGGCATTGGCGCTCGCACTGGCACTGGCAGACCCGCTGCACGCATGTTCATTCTGCCTGGCGTTGGCTGCAGGCTCAATCAATCTGCTGGCAGTCCCGTACCGCAATTGCCGCGGCCATGCCAGTCAGTCGGGGCGTCGACTCTGAGGTCAGGATAGCCCTGGGCGCGCTCTCGGGCCTCTGGCAAACCAGCGTGCAAAGCCTCCTTACCGACGCCCATATGGGGCAGACGGCAACTAGAGGGAGCATGGTCCAGCTGCCTGATCCCAGGCATGCCTCGTTCAGGCCTCAGAACCACACCGCCGGGACACTTCGGTCCTCTCCAGTTTGGGCGTGCGCTGGTGGTGGTAGTGGTGGTGGGTGCGGTGCTGAGCTGGGCTGGGCTGGGCTGGGAGGTTCCGGGTGTGCTGGGCTACAGAGTGCTGGTCAAAGTGCTGTCAGAGAGAATAAAAAAGCAAGAGGATGCGATCCATCCCTCCCTGCTGCTCCTGTTCTGCGCATCATACTCAACCAAGGCTAACGACAAGCACCAAGTCGACGGGCGCAGAGTGCGCACCAATCCGGCAAAGTCGACTGGCAAAGGTTTTGTTGATGGGCTTGCAGCCCTCGTGCTACCAGGCCGGCTGTGATTTGCGCAATGCATTCCAATCCTGCTGCTGCATGTAAGCGACGACGGAGGCTTGCCTCGTCCATGACTTGGGCGAGTCCAGCGCAGCCAATGTCCAGCCGACCTTCTACGTACCATCGCCTTCTCCTCATCAACGCTACTGCCGTGGATTTGGAAGGCTGAATGTTACTCTCGCAGCGGTTGGAAACCATGACTTAGGGCTGGCGTCATGTACGAAGTAGCCCGCCCTGCACGTCTGGTCCGATCATGATCAAGCAGACCTCAGCACACATACATCTCACAGTACGTTCTGGACATACAGGTAAGACAAAGCGTCCAGTTCGTTGCGAAACGCTTCTCAACCCCACCAAACCCGGTAGCGGAACGGCGCGAACTGGTGCAGCATCAAAGCTTGCATGGGCCCAGCTATGGCACATATACGGGAGTATACCTGCGGTACCTACATGCGTATGATGATATGTAGGTAGATATAGCATCGGCAGCGAATGCCGAATACGTTTGCCATAGGACCAGGCCGGGGTCAGTCTGGCGAGTCAGTCTCGTGCTTCAGCGCAGAACACACCTGAGATCTAGCAGTCGCCTCACTACCCTTGGCCAATGTGTGGATTCCGGGAAATGCGTCGCCTGCAGGAGGCCCAGGCGGGCTGGCGAAGTTCAACGCCTCGATGACAGCCCTCTGGGACAGCGCGGCTACCATAGGCGGCCGCGTGTCAGAACCAACGCCTTACGTTGAGCGAAGTGCAGAAGTAGGCTAGAAAGTTTGGGGAAATTGGCAGGCTGTGGGAAAAGGACGCACAAGCTTTGGCAGGGCTTGCAAATTGGTGGTGAGTACTGTGCCAAATCAGATCATCTAGTGGCGTCTCGCGCATGGTCATTCACCTCCATGACACCGTGAGTCCATCTGAAAACGCAATCGAAAAGTCATCATGAGCAGCGCAGCTTGCCTTTCGTGCAGGAACGGCCTAGGGACCCCTTCTCCCACGAGCTTGGAACGGCAGGGCTTCTCTGCAGGCCAATGCGATGCACATGTGGTAGGCAGTAGTGGACGCGGAGCCGTCAATGGACTGTGGATGGAGGCATGTTGAGGGTGGGCGGGAATGTGTAAAGTTTGGACGGTCTGCACTTAGCATCGCGGGAGGCGCACTGGCTGATTGGACGCAACAGTGTCGAGTGAGTCGCTCAAGAGTTTGGCGTTCGCATCCTGTGTGCTCATCGCAGGCTGTCAGAAGGGGTCCGGCAGCTCGTTTCGACGTAGGAACATGGTCTCATAATCAGCCAGTGTGAAGGGCGCGTACTGAGTAATTGTCAGGAAGGGGAGGATGTGGGTCGAGAGTGGTGATGCGGCAGATCACGACTGCAGCAGCCATGTTCTCTATGTTTTCGATCTGGGCTGGAGGCGGGCATTGCTGGATTTGAAGGAGCAGGGCATGAAGATTAGCAACGCCCTCTATAGTGACGGGCCTAGGGGGTTGGTTGGTCACGCACAAGCGGGCTCGGTTCCAAAACGTGGACTGGGTGAGCTGGGTAGAGGGAGGGCGGCTGACGGTGGAGTGGCCTGCATTTCAAAGAGAGCAGGTGTTGAGTTTAACGGAGCAATTTATGATGATAATGATGAGCAAAATAAGCCCGGCGAGCATACCACCGTGGGCCGATAATGGACATCTGGATGGTGTCGAGTCCGAGTTCGAGACGATGTCCGGTGCTATGCGCGTTGTGTCGTGTTGTGCTGTATTGGGGGCAAAGGCAAGTGCGATGGCGAGGGCGAGGGCGAGGGCGAGGGCGAAGACGAGGGCGTGCTCCGTAGGTGTAGGCGGGACATGGCATGGCTGTCGTCGTCTTCGTGGTGCTGGTGATGCGGGTGGTGAAGGTAGATGGTGGGTGTTCGCTTTGGGATTTGTTGATGGTTTGAGCTTGCCCTGACCGAATGGGGAGGCACGAGGGAATACACGGTAGAGGCGGGTGGGCAGGGGCCGTGATCAGAGAGAGCTTGGAAAGGAGGGCCCAGCCAGCTGGGAAAGCCAGGCGCGCTGGCCAATTGTGCGCCTTGCCCGCTTTGGCAGGGGCGTTGGCGAGTTGTTCAGCAATGAACCCGAGTGAATGGGAGGTTTCCAGTTTTCGGGTAGGGACGACTAGCCTTTTTCTTCCATAGATTTGCCATGCAGCGGCCTGTTCTCTGGCATCACTGACACCACTGGCCGGCCGGCGTGCCCGCTAATCCCCATGTGTGCCTACTCCGATGGGGGCCCTCGCGCCGCTGGGCGCTGGCTTTTGACCTCTCGCGCTGGCTTTTGGCATCGCAACCTGTTCGCCGCGCATGGGGGAGGGCCACCAGACAGAGCGCCGGCCAAAAATTAATAGCGGTCCTGTTAATGCGTGGTTATAGTTCCCCCCAGCGCGCGCCCTCTGCGCTGCCCAGCGTCCCAGCAGCGTCCCAGTCCCAGTGCGTGCACCCGCCCGCAACCGCACCGCAACCGCAACCGCAACATCTCCATCCACCTCTGCGAAGCTCGAGTCACGTCCGCGCAGCCACACACGGAGAATGGGCACCAGGTCGATGCGGTGGGTCGAGTGGGCCACGCCGGAAAGTGGCCGCCTCGGGCTGCTCCTCTCATCCTCGTCCTCGTCCTCGTCCTCTTCCTGGTCCTGGTTTCTCACCTTGGTTGTCTTCGTCCCTCGTCCCGGGTCCCTTTTTGGGCGTTGTCTTAGTGCTCGCGGCCAAGTGCGGTGCCGTGCTGTGTTGCTGGGTCCGCTGCTCCTTGAACCACACCCCCTCCCCCCCGGGCGGCACGCCCCTCGACATGGGACAACCTAACTCACTCGCTCAAACAAGAGTTGCATAGCTAGCTCTGTTCTACGCTGCCCACCGCTAGCCTCTCCCCTCCCTCCCCCCAATCCACCCCATCCCATCCCATCCCATCCCATCCGCCATGTGCTGTTCCGTTACCGCTACCGCTGCCTCTCTGTCATTGTGCTGCTGCTGGGCTCACTCCAACGAAGAGCAGGCTCGCTCGTGCCGTGTGCCACGGCCACTGCAGGGCGTCCCCCGGGACATGGGCCCCATCCCAACCTGATAGACATAGACATTATTTTTTAATACCTGGCCACTCCCTAGACTATAGAAAAGCCGCTGCCGTAGCATCCTGGTCGTTTGGCTTGCTGAGCACGCCCGCGTTCCCAGTAGCTTGTCCCGGGTGGATTCTGGAGGCGTTAATAAAACCTCTCCTCCTCCCGCACCACGCATTTGCTCGTCGTTTGGTCGTTCTTGCCTTCTTGTGTCCACTCACGCCTCTTCTCCCCTCATCCCTCCATCCCTCCCTCCCATTTTACAGACAGCCCGCCGTCTGACTCTATCCCAACGTCCCTTGTCTCCACGCACACCACCACCACCACCACCACTACTACTACCACTACCATCCCCACCAGAAGCTCGCCTTTTCCCATCCCAACCCCGTAGACCGCCTTGCAACTGCGAGTGCAACTGCTGCGAAGCCGCCGCCCGTCTCTGCGCTGCACGCCTGCAGCCCGTCAACGTCTCCGACGTCAGGTTTCCGCAAGCCTCACCGACTCTGCAGCTCCGCGTCTCATGACCATCGTCGCCTACACAACCCACCGCAACCCACAGCACACCTCGCAGGCCCCGCCCAGCTGAGTTTGCTTATTAGACCGTGTTTCCGCCCCCGCGAGAGCTTTATGAGGAGTAAGGCTGCTCCAATGGTTACGATGGCTTCGAATGGGTGAGTGCAGCGCGTTCCCCCCGCTTCGTGCAACCTCCGACTTGCTCCAACTTGTTCCCACTCCGCCAGCTCCCTCCGTCTCCCGGAATCGACCCTCCCAGCTTTTTGATTCCCACTGACCGATTGAGCGCAGATTGGTCGTTCCTGCTTCTTCAAACTACTTAGAAAATGGGCGGCAGTATCATGGCTTCCGACGAGGGATTTATATGTATCCCTGCGACGAGGTGAGAACAACCTCCTTCAAAAGGCCTGCCCTGGCCAAATTACGCACAGGAGGTCTAACACAGTATGGCGCTGCGCAGGCCGAAAAGGACCGCATGGATATTTACCACAAATTGTTCTTGGTCGCACGAAGAGACCAGTTGCATCAGGCTCCGATGCCGCCGAATTGGGTGCAGCCCCGCATCCTTGATTTGGGGTGTGGAACTGGTATCTGGGCCATTGATATGGCAGAGTAAGTCGCGTTCCGCAGCCTGTAGTGTCTCCTGCCCAGCTAATCCATCTTCTCCTGCAGTCAATATTTGCAATCCGAGGTGCGCATGCCCCGTTCATTCCTGCCATGCCAATTTAGGCAGAGAGCTGACGTTGAATACCGCAGGTTTTGGGCTTGGACCTAGTGAATATTCAGCCGGAAAAGTATGCAACCCTCCAATTCCAGCCAATTGGCCCCAAAATCGCTGACATCGATTTGTGCGCAGGATTCCCCCGAACCTGAGATTTCGCGTTCCACGCGATTACGAAAGCCCTTGGTCCCTGGGCGAGGACTCGTGGGATCTGATCCACATGCGTATGGCCTGTGGCAGCGTCTCGAGCTGGCCGGAGCTGTACCAGAAAATCTACACGTACGCGTTCATTCGGAGAATTGTACATTTGTGAACGATGAGCTAACAGCATCTGTAGCCACTTGAAGCCAGGAGAGGGGTGGATAGAACACGTTGAAATTGATTTAGAGCCCCGCTGCGATGACCACACACTTTCCCAGGAAAGCGCTTTGGTAAAGTGGTACCATTATCTAGCAGATGCCACTGCCCGGGTGTCGCGGCCCATCGCATACAATCATCAGACCCGCCAGATGCTGCAAAACGCCGGATTCATTGATATCCAGGAAACGATCATCCGGGCGCCATACAATTCGTGGCCCAACGACCCGCATCAGAAAAACATCGGCAGGTGGTACAACCTAGGCATCACCGAAGGTCTGGATGCCTTGACTTTCGCAGCTCTCACAAGGGTTTACAGGTGGGATCTGAATGAGCATGTCAAACCACTTGTCGAGGAGGTCCGGCAGCAGATCTGTAACAGGAAAATCCATGCGTACAACAACATGTAAGTCAATTCCTTAGTCAATCGGTGTGATACCAATTCTTTGATGTTACAAATCAATACTGACCCCTTGCTCAACACAGACATATCTGGACGGCGAGAAGACCACAACAGTGAGAGTTGAAGCATTACCATAACTCTAGTGCTTGTAGAACGGACTCGACGAACCCTATTGCGTCTCACCTCACCACTAGCAAAGCTTCAGGCCTCCGACTTACCTTGGTTTGCCCAATTAATCCCGGCTTGCACGTTTGCAATCTTACGATCAACTGGCGTACTAGGGTCTCGATCTCCCGTCGTACATCTCCACTCAACTGAATGCACTCTTTCGCTCCAACGTACGTGTGGAATGTCTTGTCTGTAAAGGACTCGCAACCTCTTACCGACAGAGCCTTATTAGGCGGATAGTATCCATTGGGTTAAAAATGAACGCAAGGATGACCGCCTCGGTGCAAGGAACTGGGGCAAGAGTACGCATCTACTTTCGATTCTCCCAACCGAGGTTTCTCTACGATATATGTTACGATTTTCTTCCTTTTGCCTTGGCTGCGCCCGTTCGTGCGGGACAAAAATGGAGTATAGTCGGATGCACACTACCAGGCGTTTTGTTATCTCGGACAAGCATTTCCACAGTATTGATACCTTGCTTTTTCCCATTCACGGCCCCACGGTTTTCATGTCATGCACTTTTAATTCATATGTCCAAGAGGCGGTCTGAGCACGCAGGCGTTCACTTTACATTTTCATCGACGAACTCGTTCAACATTGCGCTGTTTCCATTTGATTGGTAGCTTTGCTGGGCCCCCTCTAGCATCCGAGGCATTTGGGATCCTTTTCCGCGTAGGCTGCTTGAGCGTACTTTGTACACGTTGTTCAAAAGGCAGCCTTTTGGTGCCTTCTTTTCCCTCCGCGGTTGGTTGGCTCTTTTTTCCCCTAAATTTTGGCCCTCATGCATGTTGCGTACCAGGTTCTGCACGCTGGGCCATTTGTTTGGCGGCCGGCACAGCGTGCGTGATATTATTAGTGTTGTTTTGCAAGGTGGCTTCGCGGGACGCAACTTTGCGGTCTGCAAGACGCAGAACAAGCGTTTTGAGGCCGCCACAGACGATTGTGGAGGAGCAAATTTTTCGGAGTCCGAATATGTCCTGCAGCTATAATAATTAAAGAGACGAATACCCGCTGCCGTTAATCCACATGGAATGCTTCTGAAACATTTGTCGTCTGCTTTGACGTCTGCGCGGGCCTAGAGAAATTCATTTCCTCCTGAGAGGTGCGCCATGAATGCATACGAATACGTTGCAACAGTCCAAGCTCTGGCAGCCTCTTCCCAGACGATCGGTATCTCGGAGAGGGTCGCTTCAGCCTCATGATGCCACGCCATGCTCAGCACGATCCTGTTGGGTAGGCGTGCATCCCAGGCAAAATGATGCTTGTAGGCAAGGAATCATGCAGCGCCGATAGTGGTGGCAAACGAGAGAGACGAAAGTAGCAATCGATGTGGCCTGTGGTTGTACATTGCAGGACGAGTGTGCGTAGTCTCTTTTTTTTTTTTTTCTGACTTTTGGCAAAGCTGACTGTGCCCCGATGGTCGGGACATGTGGGAGCGGTCTGGTATCGGCCAATTGCAGGTGTACGCGTAAATTATTGCGCCCAGGATGTCGGGTTGATCAGCGATAAATTTGGGGAGGCAAGATGCAGAGAAGCAAACCGAGGCAAGGCTCGGTGGAGTGGAGGTGTTGGAGGCAAGCGTGGGAGTGGGAGTGGGAGTATTACGGAGCAGGATTAGGAGGACTCTGGCGTGAGTATGCGTGTGTGTGCGTGTCAGAAAGTGGCACTATCCGTGTGCATGTTCGCATATCCCTCAGAACGTGTCCAGCGGCATGAGCCGGTCTTTGGGATGGTGGGAAGGGTTCTCTCGAGAGAGCGATGTGCAGATTGCAGCCGAGAGGCAGAAGCATACAGTTTACCTGCCCTTGTATGGATATGCAAAGAGCGAGGAAGGAGGGGTTGATTGAGGATCCCCTCTGTATCTGGGGGTTCCGCGGCATGGCATGACATGGCATGGCAAGGCAAAAAATAAAACACCACCTTGTGAACTCAGTGATCTGCCCCTACCACGGCCTCCATCTTTTCTCTGCATTTCCCCCATCCCAATCTATCCCAGCAATCCATCCACTACATACCATACAAACATGGTATCCTCGGTGCCTCCTCACGCCTCCACGCCGCCTCCAGAACTGACTACACTACACGCGCAAGCGCTACTCCGTACCGGCCGCAGGTCAAACTCACCGTCACCGCTTATTCCCGGGCCAATGTCCCCTGCGATTTCACCACCTCAATTCGCCCCCGGCTCGGCCCAACCTGCCTCCAACGTAGACGACACGACTCACGACTCGCGAATCCCATGTTGTAGGTAAAAGCATCTGACGCCGTTTCAGCGCGCCAGCTGATTGTCCGTAAGGAGTATGTGACATATAGGGACCATATACTCTGTATTCCCATCTACACCATCTTCTATGCAAGCGGTCGGTATACCATGGTCTCCTTGGCCACCCACCACCCCAAAGGTACTCGGTAACAATCGAAGAATAAGATCAGCCTCGCGGAGATTGTGCCTGAGTGGTGCAATGCTGCGCGTCGCCCCGTAGCCCAACAGAAGAACGGGGACTTGCACACCTTTGGTCGTCAAAGGCGCTCCCCCGAGTTTGCCTCACTGTCGCAAGTGGACGCCATCCCCTCCCCTCCCCTCCCAGCAGTGCCCGCCTCAGCAGGTCGGGGCAACGATCGGCAGGACCCCGCATGTGTCGTCGTCTTCCGTCGTCTGTGTGGGTGATGGGCATTCCCTAAGTGGGTGGGTGTCTGGGCACGTCTGGGTATGCCTGTGGGCGTGGGCGTGGGCGCTGGGCGTGGGTGCAGCTGCGCTTTACTTGGGGTGTGTGGGTGCCCGTCACATCACATCTCGCAGCGGCCATGTGTTGCCGCATCTCGTCAAACTTAGTTTTTACCCGACTCGTGGTGGCGTACGAGTAGCAGCAATCCTTCTCGTGGGCCGACTTTTACCCAGTACTGCATACCGTACACTGTATTCACCGTACACTGTCCATTCTACTAGTGCCGACACGCCCCAATTCACAGCGGGGGATTGCGACCCAGGCACTCAGGCATCTGATGGTATGGGGTCCACCCCTACTAAGCATCCTCCTCTCTCCTCTCTCCTCTCTTCTCTCTTCTCTCTTCTTTCTTGCTATTGTACCTCTTCCTAACTGACTCCCACTCTCCCTCCCTGGTTGCATGCCTCCGAGGGTGTAGGGGTCCCGCCGCAATCGAGGGGTATCCATGACCCGCACGCGACCGAAACCCACGCTACTCGCCTTGATTCATGGACTTCTCTCGGACTCCCTATCCAAGTATCGTGTCTACTTGTTCGCTCCCATGCTTCCAACTCCACTTCCAATCGGCCTGCCTTCCCCAGCCAGAACAAGATTACCAAAGTATTCGACAAGCTCCACGGCCTAACCCTCCATAGCTCCTAACTCGATGTATCCCTAGCCGTCGCATCCATCCTTCCACATGGAACAGCCCAAGACACGAGAGCGGGGGATGCGAATCCGACCCCTAACCTCACCCAAAATCTGCGCTTACCGCTTTCCCTCCCCCATCATCGTGTGGCGTTTGTATCCCTCCGTCCCGGTCACTGGATACTACTCTGCAAGGGGACATTAGTCATGGAACGCTGCCTCCCTGGTGTCCCCCTTCCCCAGCACCTGGCGAACAGGTAAAAGAACAGGGCAGCCGGCAAGGGGACTGCAGAAAAAAGCGCCAAACAATTTCCCTTCGTAGAAACGAGGCGTTGTAAAGCTTGATCTGTTCGCCGCGGATTATACTCATTATACATATCTTATAGCCCTAGGCCTCGCCAGGTCCTGCGCTCTCAGTAGCTGCCGCACGTGGGACGCCAGCATGCTGCATGCTTACCACTACTGCTGCCAACTTGCTCTATTTCACACACTGAGTGTAGGTCGGTTATATGCATGCATGYACCCCGGAGTACCAGCACCGAGGTAAGCTTATCCCAAAGTCATGCCATTCCACGCCCATCCATTCCCATTCATGTACAACGAAACTTTATGATGACAAACGCTGGGGCCATACGAGTCCCCTTTCCTTGTCTCTTCACCGCCTTCCGGATTCTCAAGCACCTTAGGGTTCATATTGAATTTGGCCAGGTCGAGAAGGGAGAGGGAAGGGGACCATGTGTTCAAAAACCAGCAAACTTTTACATCTTCTCACTTTGTCTGATGTTTCCGCGAATTTTGTGGAGGCGTTTGGGGTCACCATCACTTGCAAGAATACAGCTAACAACGATTCAAATAGGTCTGTCTGGATTCGCAATTGGGTATATCTCGCAAAATCACATGCTTTACCCAGGTTCATGTGTCGATCCGCACGGATCAGCTCCTTCGCCACAGTTTCTGATACAATTAGCAATAGCCGTCAAGCTCCTCGTCTCGAGGCATACAGGATTGTGTAATGATCAAACTGCCTTGACTCAGAACACAGCGTTGCGTACGGATAGTCCCGTGACGGATATAACAACACATCGGGCGGGCTAACCAACAGTAGTGAGTGGGACCAAGTCAGCGGAACTAACGGGTAGATTCCACCGGATGTTAGGGAAACTGGGTCGGAGATTAACAAACCGATAGAGTTTGTCTACTAAAGTTTTCCGCCGCAGTCTGGACTGCCGGGCCGTTACCATTGAAGTAAAATCCGCGATCGACTCTTCAGCCTTTCTCAAAAGCATGGTCCCTGACCGTAAAGACAGATTAGCATCCATAGGAGTTATGTACGTGACTATGTATGAGACATATTTGTGAACGCCCTGTGACGCGTCAACGGTGGGGTAACAAAAAGAGACATTGACAGGATACTGACTCGAAATAAGAAGCACTTCTACAGACCATACGCCTCTCAAACCTATAATTCACTTCAAATATATCTACTGGCCAATATTGCGCGCTTTGACAATTGCCCCTTCTTCTTCTTCGCAAACCTGTCATGATGCTAACGGGAAGTTCCTCAGTCGTTTCTCATACGATATCCACCCCCCCCGGGCGTTAAAATTGCGTAGAGTTTCGTATTCAGAAACCAGATTCGTGGCGCTGGTTTCATGTTGCTCGTCTAATTTGAACCAGATAACTTTGCTGTCGCTTGATAACCTCTTTTAGGTTATTCACTCGCAGGTTGGAACTTGCCCTACATAGTTATACTTTTGCATATGGTATATATGCATAGTATACGTACATTGAGGCTTTTCACTCGAGTCCAGTAGATCATCATTGCCATCGCGGTGTAGGATTCTCGAGATGGGCATAGTATCATGTCACCAGCGAATTTAACAATCAAACTCGATGGCCAGCTAATCCGACGTAATACCAGCTTTTTCTGGCCGGAAAGCGACTGTGTTTACTCACTGTCTTAGTTCTGGTTCCTGGTGACTGATCCCTCCAATTCTGCACTCATGTGTATCTGTCTAACTTAGTCTTTGTTGAATGGACTACCTCTCGTGTGAACGATTGATAGCTTGTGACTAGTCACTGTACTTGCGTACGAGGGGTATCTTTCGATAGGTAATTGATTGATTGATTGTTCTGTTCCATCCTATCTACAGAGGAAAGGGGTAACTATTAATGCTGAAACACGACACCGTGCGTAGTCACATGAGAAGTCATGTGATATCTAGTATTAGCTAAACTACTACGTATAGACACTAGTAATTCTTTCTTTTAGTTAATACCTAGCTGCGTATAGTATCTCTCTATCCTATAGATCTAATTACGTACGTTAATCCTATGTACGTTAATTCTTATCTCTCTACCTATTCTCTTACTTTACTATACTACCTATCTACTTAGAAGTGTAAATAGTTAATCTATAAATAAAAGAAACCTATAGGTAGTAGAAGTAGCTAGTATTATATAGTATAGCTTCTCTTCTAGTATAGTATGCTCTATTATAGAGCTACTAAAAAGCGTGCTACTAGGTATTATAAAGTAGGTAGTAGTAAGTTATAATCTAGTAACTCTTAGTTAGCTTAATTAGCTATTTATACTAGCTAAATTTATATAAGATTACTTAATCTCTTTATACTTTATAGTTCTTAATAAGTTTATATAGAGGTGTTATATTATAAAGCTAGAAAGTAGTAACTATTAAGTAAAGCTTATAGTAAGCGCTAGGTAGTAGCTAATTAGGTATAAAGTTAGGCTAGATACTTACTTTTAACTCTCTCTCTTTTAACTTATTAGTCTTCTCTTTATAGTATATAATTACGCCTCTCTTTCTACTTTACTTCTATTCTTATACTCTTATTTCTACTATTTAAGCCTATTTCTATATCTATATAGTATTAACTTTAGTATAGATTTAAATCTTAATCTAAATCTAATCTAAATCTAATCTAAATCTAATCTAAATCTAGTCTAATTTAATCTACTTTATATAGGTACTATAGCTCTTATTCCTACTAGCTAGTCTAGCTTTACTCTTACTAGTACGCTCTTTAGAGCTCTTATTTCTACTATTAAAAGAAATAAAATTTAAGTTATCTTACTTACTAGGTAGCTAAGAAACTAGTAGTTAATATAGGCTCTCTATATTAATATACGTATTCTAAGAGTTTTTTCTTTTTTATATAGACTACTAACTTAGTATAGGCTAAAGAATCTACTATAGTAGTAATACTATTATATAATATTACTATTCTAGTAAATCTAGATACTAATTTATAGTATTTTATTATAAAGATTTTCTACTAAGAGAGTTACTTTTATATACTATTTATATAAAGTAGGAGGCTTTTAGAGCCTACTCTTTATACTTAGTACTATAGAAGTAGACTTAGTATAAACTCTTTTAAAAAGTATTATACTATTATAACATACTAGAATAGTATATATAGTTTCTATATCTAGTAGAGCTATAGTTTATACTACTAGTATTACTCTTAGGTAGTATTTAGCCTAGTATAGTATTTATATAGATTTTTTTTTATTTTTCTTTTATTTTCTTAGATATATATAGATAGGAAATAAAATCTCTACTCTCTTCTCTTAATTTATACTTCTAAATATATAAAATATATATGTGTATAAGTAAAGATATAGAAATAAGATAAATAAGTATATATATAAAGAATATAAATAGAAATATCTTAGTCTTTTAAGTATAGTTTAGTTATCTTTCTATATAAGCTCTAGCTATTTAATAAAGGCTTTAACTCTAATCTATATATAATTTATTAAAATAAGCTATTTAAGAGCTTAATTTAACTTCTTCTTAGTTATTATATTTATAGAGTTATTACTACTATTAATCTAGTAAACTTTACTAATCTCTTACCTCTTATATAATTCTTAAAGTAATATAATATTAATTATAAGTCTTTTCTTATTAGTTATACTAAGTTTAATAAAGTATTAATATAGAGACCTTAAATCTATATAGATAATAAGTAGTAGAGGTAGAATCTATAAGTTATATATAATCTACTAGATTATTATGCCTAGTATAATAATACTATTAAATCCTATAACTATACTATATAACTTACTTACTAAAATACTCTTTATAACTCTCTTATACTTTATAGAGTTCTAGTATATAATATTACTATATATTTTAAAGTTTTTACTATCTCTTATATAATCTTTAGTTATAATTATAATAAAGAAGCCTAGCTAAGAGCTTAAGTCCTTATTATTAGTAAATAATCTATTAGTAAAGATAAATAGCTTTATATAGTTAAGCTAGATAGGTATATAAGTAATATCTCTCTATAAGTTATCTATTTACTACTATAATTATACGTTAAAAGCTTTAATATCTTTAAGTAATAGCTCTATAGTCTATATAGTAGTTAAGAGATTAAATACTACCTCTAGTTAATAAACTAAAATAATATAGGCGCCTCTAGCTATAAGAGTGTACGTCCTAAGAAGACTAGGAGAAGCTTTTATAGCTAGGCGCTATAAGCTATAACGTTAATCGATAGTGTATAAATATAAACATCACGCACTTCCTAATTAGGCTAGTGCCTAGCTTAGTATTAGTATATAGTTAAGCTATTCTTATAAACCTAYATAGTTCTCTACCTTAGTATAGCTAAACTTATAACTAACCTACTATATATTCCTACTCCTACGTGACTAGCGCCTTTAGTAGTTATTAGAGTTATTCCTTTATATTACACTAAAGTTAATACTCAACTAGCTAGTAATAGTAATAGAATATTAGTAAGGCACTTAATAGTTATTTATAAATAGTRACTATAGAGCTAGAGGTTAGATTCTTTTATACATCTAACTAATAGTAATTATAAAGTAGTTACTTAAGAGTCTCCTCTATTAAGCCTAGTTACGTGATAGGTTAGGGACCTAATTACGAACTAAAACACTTAGTTAAAAGGAAGGCTTTTAAGATAAAAGATTATTAAAGATCTTAYATTAGGGCTTAGTATCTCTCTAGAACCTAGTTACTATTTAGACTAGCTTTTAAGAGCTAGTTAATAGAAGAAATAATAGTAAACATGCGTGCTTACTAAGTTAAGCTTTTACTATATAAATAAGAGTACTCACCCTATCTACTTTATAAAGTAGATATACTCTATACTCTATTCTTCTCCTATACATATATTTATAAATATAACACTATTAATAACTATTATAGCTACTCCTAGCTACTAATTAACTATAGAGGATCTCTCTACCTAATAAGTATCTAAGCTTAAATAGATATTATTTAATAAAGAAGAGATTACTAAGTAA